>OZ001263.1:7051785-7324285 GCA_963924015.1 Macrophya annulata
GCCATGGATGCCGCTCGATTTAGGTGGCCGTGGCTTCTTGATCTGGGTTGCCATGGATACCTACTCGCGGTTGCCATGGAAATCCGCTCGATATTGCTATGGTTACGTGATCTAGGTGGCTATGGTTTCTTGATCTGGGTTGCCATGGTTACCTGATCCGGGTTGCCATAGTTACCCGTTTGGGGTTGCCATGGTTATCCGTTTGGGGTTGCCATGGTTACGCGATCTAGGTTGCCATGGTAACCTAATCACGGTTGCTATGGAAATCCGCTCGATATTGCCATGGTTACGCGATCTAGGCCATGGTTTCTTGATCTGGGTTGCCATGGTTACCTGATCCAGGTTGCCATAGCTACCTGCTTGGGGTTGTCATGGTTACGCGATCCAGGTTGCCATGGTTACCTGTTTGGGGTTGCCATGGTTACGCGATCCAGGTTGCCATGGTTACCTAGATCGCGGTTGCTACGGAAATCCGCTCGATATTGCCATAATTACGCGATCTAGGTTGTCTGGTTACCTGATCAAGGTTGTAATGGTCACCTGATCTAGGTTGCCATCAAAATATGAATGTAATAGGGTCAGGGAACATGTCTGCAGTGTTTTGCTGCAAAATACACATTAAAAGTGAAATTTGAACACATAGAAATTTTCAGATTTAAATTATCATATGAATTATGGTTTATC
This sequence comes from Macrophya annulata, assembly GCA_963924015.1. Classification (NCBI taxonomy): domain Eukaryota; kingdom Metazoa; phylum Arthropoda; class Insecta; order Hymenoptera; family Tenthredinidae; genus Macrophya; species Macrophya annulata. The sequence continues at coordinate 7,052,470 of OZ001263.1, forward strand.
AATACTTATATCAATCATTGTATACTATTGATGAAAGAAGTTCATATATGTATATGTTGTTTTCAAGAAACAAAAAACCACCGAAGTTATTATAAATTCTTTCATTACGAATGACGTGTTAAAAGACATACTGCAGTAATATATTTAATATCAAATTCTGAGTAAATATAAATCAAAAATCTTTCTTTTATTGGTATGATTCAAGTAATTAACTGGCATTGAACGGCTGATTCGCGCCTGAATTGTTAAAGGCTGCTTAGCGCCATAAGATTTGATTACTGCTTCACAGCTACATAATATTGAAAGGCTGCTGTGCGCCTGTGAACATTGTTCAAGTGAACGTGTCAATTTCGTTTTATTGGTTTCTGTAATCTAGGACTTGATACATCTACTGAAAGTAAAATATTTTCCAACAAAAAATTCAGTAATTCAATATCTTTTTTTGTGCTTACTGTTTTGAATAATTTTAACCGTTTGAAACATGGAGTATGTGCATAATATAGAATGTTATATAGAAGCAGATGAAAATTGTTTATTTAGGAGTTTATCTTACTTTGTCTACGATTCCCAAAAGCAGCATAAATATTTAAGACATGCAATTGTGGATTATATTGATGGTAATTGGGAATTATTCAGAAATTTTGTGACTGAAAATGACTTTCATAATACAATAATCAGGAATAAAGAAGATTATTTGCATCATATACGGCAGAATGGAGTATTCGGTGGGCATATTGAAATACAGGCTTTTGTAGATATTCACAACATATGTATTATTATATATCAAAATGATATCGGAACACCTCTGATATTTAATTCGCTTTTATTACAAAATAAATTAATCTTGAAACTGACCGGTCCGTTCGATTATGGTCATTATGATGTTATTAGTTGTAGTAATATTTTATTTAGAACGAATTATAAAAGTTTTTATAAAGACTGTTATTATAAAAAAAATTCAAAAACTATTAATGATCTCCGAAAAGATCAAGTTTTGTCTGTGACTACCGGAGCTGCGAAAAGAAAAAATGATTTGGTTGAAAATTTAAATGAAAAACATTTTGAAAATCAAAGAAAAAAAGACTTGGTTAATAACATGGGTCCACGAACGTTACAACAGAAGGGACAAAGAAATATAATTGAAAATATGAGTATGAGTCGTTTAAAGAAAAAGAAACATAAGGATCAAAATAAGTTTATGAATTTATCATCAGGCCTAATTTTTTCCATCAAAAACTGAGTGGTGGTAAATGGGAGAGTAGATTCAGTACTTTTGGATCGTTTAGATTGACTTCGAGCACTATGCTTTGAAGATTTTCGCTGAGCACGTGCAAAAATTACAACATTATTAAAATCCGGATGTCACACAAAAAAATTCTTTGTAACTATGTACAGACCTGCACATTAATGGTTTGAACATGAACATAGCTGCGCCTGGAGTTTCGATTCGACTCTCGATCCAACTCGCACCACGGAGCAGTCGACAAGCAGACACTTTTTTTCGCTCAACAATAGTTATACCGTTGTTTCCCGAGAAAAGCGTCTGCTTTTCGACTGCTCCGTGGTGCGAGTTGGATCGAGAGTCGAATCGAAACTCTGAGCGCAGCTATGTTCATGTTCAAACCATTAGTGTGCAGGTCTGTACGTACTGATAGTTTATCGTGTACAGAATTGTTTTGCGACATGATTAGTAAACAAAAACTCTGTGTACTCAGAATTTATACAACTGATTGAATCAATGAATTCAAATTATTATGAGATTGTCAAGCACAAAAATTTATCGCAGGTGAAATAAAAAAATTGAGGACTCATTTCCTCATCAACGAATTTCGTGGGAATCTGTTCTATATACATATATACATTAGGGTGTGTCAAAAAAATTCGATATTTTTTTTTCTTCGCTCTCCGCCCAAAATATCGTAGGATACGTTCAAAGAAACATTCTGACCAAATAACAGCTCTTAATTCCAATTTTAAAAGGTCCATCATCGAATTTGAAGTTTTACCATTTAAATAACACAGAAAAATGATTTTTTTACCTTATTTATTCTTGCAACCCAGGAAAAATTTTTTTTTTCAAAAAACCCATGACTATGCCTTAAAATAGATTAAATTTGGAACAAAAAATTTTATTGAGCCGAGTATCTGTCTTCATTATTCGATTTCTTACAGAGCTTTGAAATCAAAATTTTCCATTTTTTGAATTTTTCAGCTAAACTATTAGAGTTAGACGAAAAAGTTAAAGGACAATTTTGTAGTTTATCTGACGCACTGCAAAAAAGTTTCAGGCAAATTTTTTGTATCGTCAATATTCAAAAAGTTATACGCGTGTAAAGTCATTATTTTTGTATTGATACATTTTTTTAAAAAATCCTCAAAATAAGCTTAAATAAGTCAGTAACTTTTGATGGGTGTCAATATAAAAAATTGTACTAGGGCAATTTCTCGTAAAATTTAATTTTTTTATGGTTCTCTATTGTTTTTTTGTATAAACATCGATATTTTACTCAGAAAAAATGTATTAATACAAAAATAATGACTTTACACGCGTAAAACTTTTTGAATATTGACGATACAAAAAATTTGCCTGAAACTTTTTTGTAGTGCGTCAGATAAACTACAAAATTGTCTTTTAACTTTTTCGTCTAACTCCAATAGTTTAGCTGAAAAATTCAAAAAATGGAAAATTTTGATTCCAAAGCTCTGTAAGAAATCGAATAATGAAGACAGATACTCGGCTCAATAAAATTTTTTGTTCCAAATTTAATCTATTTTAAGGCATAGTCATGGGTTTTTGGAAAAAAAAAATTCTTCCTGGGTTGCAAGAATAAATAAGGTAAAAAAATCATTTTTCTGTGTTATTTAAATGGTAAAACTTCAAATTCGATGATGGACCTTTTAAAATTGGAATTAAGAGCTGTTATTTGGTCAGAATGTTTGTTTGAACATATCCTACGATATTTTGAGCGGAGAGCGAAGAAAAAAAAATATCGAATTTTTTTGACACACCCTAATATACATATGCATTGGGTGTATACATGACTATATATAATATATTTTTTACACAACTATGCAACGGCCATGGGGGTTAGCGTGCGTCGCACGCAGGGGGGCTTGCCCCCCTAGTGTGTGTGTGTGTGTATATATATATATATATATATATATATATATATATATATATATATATATATATATATATATATATATATATATATATATATATATATATATATATATATATATATATATATATATATATATATATATATATATATATATATATATATATATATTTCGTTCTTATTCAAAGTCATGAGTAGAATCAAACTAGACTTGATCCAAAATTTAAAGATCTTTTCAAAATTACTGATGATATTTGTTAAAGGCTTGTGATCCAAGCCGTGTTTTGAAATATGCACGTGATAGATTCTATTAAGATCAGGCAGGCCGAGCGTATTGATGACATGTGATGTGAATTTTGAATTGTGTTATGCTTGGAACCTCTGCGAGGACTTGTTAAAGGACCGCAGGTTAAAACCAAAGCTTTGTGAGGCGGTAGACATGTCTGGACAGACCTCTGAGTTGACTGACCCTGTGTGGTAGTAGACATGTCTGAGGAGACCTCTGAGCTAGCTGACCTTGTGTGGTAGTGAACATGTCTGAGGAGTGAGGAGACCTCTGAGCTGGCTGATCTTGTGTGTATGTTTAAAAAGACCTCTAGCGAAAATGCATAAAGCGCTGCATATTGGTCAGGAAGATCAAATGAAATGAGTTGAGTTATTTCGCGGAGAATGATTCGTTGTTACAGATCAATAGAAGGTGCACTCGAGGCTTTGTTACAAGTCTGGACGATTATAGTACTGAAAATGTTGAAGAACATGAGCGTCACATATTTCAAGCTGCATCGTGAGTCGCGAGATTCTTCCATGTGAAATTTGTACATACTTGAAGAGAGATGATTGGTCTGTTTTGCTCAAGGTTTTTGAGTCATGGTTTCCCTTGAGATGTTAGGTAAATGCCGGAACAGTGAGATGAAACGGGGTCCATGACAGAACACTAAGATACAGATATTTCCCCCATGTCTTGTTCAATGAAGCAACATCACACGAGGACGCGTGAATAGTCAGTATGGCCGAATCGGAGAGTGGTTATCAGATCGGCAGAGATGATTAACAGAAGAAATTTAAAAACAGAAGATGAAGTTGTTGATTTATGTTTCGATGAAGAACTAGTGTGATTGACAAAGATTGATAAATAAAATATCAAGTTGTCCTTGATTGAGTTCTTTAATTAAATAATCCTGATTATATCCGCCGCCCCGACATACATATATATATATATATATATATATATATATATATATATATATATATATATATATATATATATATATATATATATATATATATATATATATATATATATATATATATATGTAACGTAAAGGTATTTCCTAAGATTTGAATTCCACCGCGCTCCGATACGGATTAAGTAGGGATAGGATTAGCATAGAGAGAAATGGGACATAAACAGAGTAGAAGTGAGGTTAGAAGTAAATCTGTGAAAGGGGACCGACAACTTACAAAATAAACTTTGATTGTCGTTTCTCTATTTGCAGGTAAGAGTCACAAAACACAATGTAAACCAAATGTTAAAATAAGGAAAATAAAATAAACTCTATTTGCAGAGCAACGCAACATTGGTTATTGAAGAGTCGTCTCCCAAAGAAACCCATATAAGATCTTATATATATATATATCTCTATATTATATTGATAATACCGCCGCCGCCGATGTAGAAGACCTAGATTGCTATGGAAATCCGCTCGATATTGCCATGGATGCCGCTCGATTTAGGTGGCCATGGTTTCTTGATCTGGGTTGCCATTGATACCTACTCGCGGTTGCCATGGAAATCCGCTCGATATTGCCATGGATGCCGCTCGATTTAGGTGGCCATGGCTTCTTGATCTGGGTTGCCATGGATACCTACTCGCGGTTGCCATGGAAATCCGCTCGATATTGCTATGGTTACGTGATCTAGGTGGCTATGGTTTCTTGATCTGGGTTGCCATGGTTACCTGATCCGGGTTGCCATGGTTACCCGTTTCGGGTTGCCATGGTTATCCGTTTGGGGTTGCCATGGTTACGCGATCTAGGTTGCCATGGTAACCTAATCACGGTTGCTATGGAAATCCGCTCGATATCGCCATGGTTACGCGATCTAGGCCATGGTTTCTTGATCTGGGTTGCCATGGTTACCTGATCCAGGTTGGCATAGTTACCTGCTTGGGGTTGTCATGGTTACGCGATCCAGGTTGCCATGGTTACCTGTTTGGGGTTGCCATGGTTACGCGATCCAGGTTGCCATGGTTACCTAGATCGCGGTTGCTACGGAAATCCGCTCGATATTGCCATGGTTACGCGATCTAGGTTGTCTGGTTACCTGACCAAGGTTGTAATGGTTACCTGATCTAGGTTGCCATCAAAATATGAATGTAATAGGGTCAGGGAACATGTCTGCAGTGTTTTGCTGCAAAATACACATTAAAAGTGAAATTTGAACACATAGAAATTTTCAGATTCAAATTATCATATGAATTATGGTTTATCAATACTTATATCAATCATTGTATACTATTGATGAAAGAAGTTCATATATGTATATGTTGTTTTCAAGAAACAAAAAACCACCGAAGTTATTATAAATTCTTTCATTACGAATGACGTGTTAAAGGACATACTGCAGTATTTAATATCAAATTCTGGGTAGATATAAATCAAAAATCTTTCTTTTATTATTATATTTCAAGTAATTAACTGGCATTGAACGACTGCTTCGCGCCTGAATTGTTAAAGGCTGCTTAGCGCCATAGGATTTGAATACTGCTTGACAGCTACATAATATTGAAAGGCTGCTGTGCGCCTGTGAATATTGTTCAAGTGAACGTGTCAATTTCGTTTTATTGGTTTCTGTAATCTAGGTCTTGATACATCTACTAAAAGTAAAATATTTTCCAACAAAAAATTCAGTAATTCAATATCTTTTTTTGTGTTTACTGTTTTGAATAATTTTAACCGTTTTCTGAGCGCAGCTATGTTTATGTTCAAACCATTAAAGTGCAGGTCTGTACGTACCTTTAAAGTATGCTTCGATAGTTGATCGTGTACAGAATTGTTTTGCGACATGATTAGTAAACAAGAACTCTGTATACTCAGAATTTATACAACTGATTGAATCAATGAATTTAAATTATTATGAGGTTGTCAAGCACGAAAATTTATCGCAGGTGAAATAAAAAAATTGAGGACTTATTTCCTCATCAACGAATTTCGTGGGAATTTGTTTTATATATATATATATATATATATATATATATATATATATATATATATATATATATATATATATATATATATATATATATATATATATATATATATATATATATATATATACATATGCATTGGGTGTATACATAACTATATATAATATATTTTTTACACAACTATGCAACGGACATGGGGGTTGGCGTGCGTCGCACGCAGGGGGGCTTGCCCCCCTAGTATATATATATATATATATATATATATATATATATATATATATATATATATATATATATATATATATATATATATATATATATATATATATATATATATATATATATATATATATATATATTAGACCGATTCAAAAAAATCAACTATTTTAATTTTCAAATAGTAAGTCAAAAATATTGTTCCAAATGACGAAAAAAAAGGCTGTCAAAGTTTGAGCTCTTAATATTAATATTAAAAGGTGCCGCATAGCGATTTTCTATTTCCTATCTAAATAACATAGGAATTTTTTTTTTTAAACTTTGGAATTTTATAACTCGGCAACGCATCAGTGTACTGATAAGACCAGAACATATTTTTGTAGCGAATTGAACGTTCTACAAAAAAGGTCTCTTGGTCTTTTTCGATGAATCCAACTGTTTCCAAGTTAGTCATGATTAATTATCATCAATAACCAATACACCAACTTGGAAATAGCTAGATTTATCGAAAAAGAACAAGAGACCTTTTTTGTAGAACGTTCAATTCGCTACAAAAATATGTTCTGGTCTTATCAGTACACTGATGCGTTGCCGAGTTATAAAATTCCAAAGTTTAAAAACAAAAATTCCTATGTTATTTAGATGGGAAATAGAAAATCGCTATGCGGCACCTCTTAATATTAATATTAAGAGCCCAAACTCTGACAGCCTTTTTTTTTGTCATTTGGAACAATATTTTTGACTTACTATTTGAAAATTAAAATAGTTGATTTTTTTGAATCGGTCTGATATATATATATATATATATATATATATATATATATATATATATATATATATATATATATATATATATATATATATATATATATATATATATATATATATATATATATATATATATATATATATATATATATATATATATATATATATATATATATATATTAGGGTGGTTCTTATAAAGGTCATTTTTGAATTTTGATCGTTCCACCGTCTAAAACTCTTCCAAATAGTTAGAAAAAAATTCCTGTCAATTTTTAACTCTTAAAATTAATATTAACTCAACCCCCAAGACGACGGAAGTGTTAAATGGAAAAATACATGCATTTTTTTAAATCGAACTTTGAATTTTTATAACTTTGGCAATAATTGATGAACAAATTTGAAATTTGGTACCAATTTAGTTACTTATATGATGTATAAAAAATATAAAAAGGCACATTGCAAAAATTTTTAGACAGTTATCTTTTGACTTCTAGACATGAAGAAATTTTTTTTTTCATGTTTAGAAGTAAAAATTTTGAAATGTCTAAATTTTTTTTTCAATGCGCCCTTTCATACATCATATAAGTATCTACATTGGTACCAAATTTCAAATTTGTTCATCAATTATTGCCAAAGTCATAAAAATTCAAAGTTTGATTGAAAAAAAATACATGCATTTTTCTATTTAAAACTTTCGTCGTCTTGGGGGTCGGATTAATATTAATTTCAAGAGCTAAAAATTTACAGAAATTTTTTTTTCAACCATTTGGTAGAGTTTTAGAGAGTGGAACGATCAAAATTCAAAAATGATCTTTATAAGGACCACCCTAATATGTACTATATATACATGTATAAAATCGCATTTGCAAACAGACCTGAACTTTCGGAAGACGAGCTGGAATACGTCTCTATCACGTTGATTTCATGGCCAGGTATATTAAAGAGGGCGGATTCTTCGGCTTCGGTAAGAGGTACCAATTTAGTATTCTCTGGATTGACGTTTTCTTCATTGTCTGTGTTCACTATCGATGCGTTGACTTGCAATCTCTTCAGCCTCCTCATACCCTACTCGTAATCACCTACAAAAATTCATGGCGATGAAAATACATACTTCAATAGATATAGGCTAGTAATCGTCACTACAGAATGAGATTTGTTTGATATGGATTTTTGGGGAAAAAAAAAACACAAGTTTCATGATTTTGTTGCCAGAGGGACAAGAATTATATGTTAAGCTACATCTTATTAGCTGTTGAAAGCTTTTGAAGAGTAAGTAATTCAACGCACTAGCTTCTTGTAACACTTTTACGCGGTAATGCCGCCAAGATTCGTTTGCTGTTATCTGCTTCTTCACCATCTTTTCTAAATTTTCAAATTCTTTGTCACTAGGAAATTTGCATAGTAACTGCCCTCGCACAGATCTAACCCAAGATTCTGGCACCAGGTCCAGCAATTTTGGATTGTGACTCCCAATAAATTCCACTATCGCGTATGGATTATGCTGACTCATCTTTGTCAACTGTAACGCTATAACATTCAATTGATATAAATTTCGAAGTAGTTATCCTATATTTAATCTTTGAAGTTTTGAAAAGTTTCTTTATACTTTCTCAAGGTATCAATAAAAACATTTGTCGTGATACTTTAAGGAGTTGAAAAATTGAAATGTAATCGAGATACCTCGATTTTGAGTTTATATAAAATATTTGTCGAGGGCTGAAAAAAAAAAAATAAAAAAATAAATTTTTCTTTCAATTACATGTTTGAATTCATCAACTTGAAAGAAAATCTAATCGGCTAATAGGCAATTTATTGTCAGTTTCGTATGGACTTCTCCAAATTATTTAGAATTATTCTTCGGATGATGTTATTATAGGCAATCAAGACTTGATACTAAATACAAAAAGTGAAACGAATTTTCCACGTGTCAAGTAATAATTTTTTCAGAGAAATTAAAAGGAACGTAATTTTTTAATAAATAATGCAATACGAATATAGCGAGCTATTTTAGCCCGTCTTATCCAAGGTTCTTTATAATAGTTTGATAATGTAGGACCTATGTATTCTTCTACTACAAGCCTACCACATGCGCCATAATATTTTGGTACAGGCCATCCCTCTTCTGCTGTTAATATCTGTTTGAAAATAGCCCTTTCAATTAACGTTATCATAAGTGATTTTAAATTAATGAAATATTGTTAAATATTTAAAGTTAAATAATGAAATATTATTAAATATTTAAAGTTAAATAATGTAAAGGATGAGGAAAACCACCTGCAACATTAGAGGTTCTGGATTTATTTTAACCATTGTCCAAAGGTAGGCATGTGATATTTGTGTATTTTTATTACCAGCGTTGGCATAAACGTTATAAAACAGATCGTCTATATGATCAGTGTTTGGGCATAGCCTTAGACTGCTTATATTTTCGGTATCAAATTCAGATATTACTTCTTGAGTAATTCTAGAATATTCTAGAATAGATGCAATACGAATATTATCACGATTTTTTCGAGGACATAATATTATTCGTAATTTATTGGGTTTTGCAAGTATAAATTAGTAATTTCTCTCGAGATTTGTCTTCAAAATAATTAGAAATATTTTGAATTGATATGTCTTTATTCCTGACCGACTCTTGATTCTGCTTGTATAGCAAATGAATTTATTTTCCTTTCATCACTGACGTCCAAAAAATGTTAGTCTCAACTATGCCGAATACTGATTATTTAAAGGTCAATTGGTATATTACGTTTACTCAGTGTTTGGCGGAAGTGATATACAATGGAAAAAACACAGACACTATGTACAAAGCCATCAATTGGAAGCAAAGTCACGATTATCTCCAGTTAGCTACATTGTAACAGGCATCATGACGCAGATACAAATGCGTAGACCGCGCCTTCTCAAAACCAAAATCATATCATATTCATATTTCATATTATATAATTATATTCTTCTAAGAAATAAAGAAAACATTAAGATCAATATACCTGTGTGTTCACGAACCATTGTTTCAGTTAGATGTAAGGTGCTATTACTGAATAATTGTACATAAACTCAATTCATAAAATATTAAATGGAAAATTTGATTGATATTATTTAGTAGTTGACTGAAAGAGAAGAGTGAGATATCAAAAACATTTATGAGTTGAAGTTAAAGATCAGTAGACTTATAAAGTGAAAAATAATGTCAAATACATTTGATGAGCAGAGAACTGTAGACAAGCTTCCTGCACTGCTAAAAATCCTCAACAAGACTGATTGTTGGTGAACACTGTTTAATGCAGCCAAATTTTGAAAGATCTGACAGCTCCAACGTTCGGTGCGAAGCAAGCCTGTGATTGGTTGTTTGAACGAACTAATTCTGCCGGTGTTGTAGGATACAATGCCGTTTCAATACCATTCTAATGCAGTCTTTACATTGCCGTTCTACCGCCGTTCTATTGCCGATCTGTCGCCGTTCCATTGCCGCGTTGACACCAATTTTACGTTAAGACTGATTAATACGCACGGTATACGAGATTTACTAGTACTTAATCATATTAGGGTATAGTATATGGGGAACTTTTCACTGAAATCACGAGGCATTGAAAGTTAATTTGGCCTGCGATTTCCTTAAAAAAATTCAAACACAAAGATTATACACTGATTTATGTTAAAAATTTACCATGAATACTTATTATTTCTATTTCTCATTATCATCATTCCTTATAATATATCGAGTTTCAGAAATTCAAAATTGTTTCCGAGACCTTTTTTTTGGCTTCGCACTATTCATGAAGCATACGAACTGCATATTCGTCCATGCGTTTTACTTTCAATTTCACCATTTTCCCCGAAATTGCCGAACAGGGAAACCTCGAAATCCGCGTAGATCGATGCTCCAATTTTAAAATACCCAATTCTGAAGATGCACATGGATATGTGAACAAATCTCCTGCTGCATGCCGTTGATATCCTTCAATGTAGATGCGATCAAGTTGATTATTATTATTACCAATATTATCTACTTCGATCAGTTCTATAATGCCAGAAATCTCCAAAAGCCTTTTAGTTGTTAGAATCACCAGATTGTTTGGGGGTTGTATGGTCAAAGTCATATTATTGTACCGTATTGTTTTAAATCTCCTTTCGCAATCACCATCGCAGCCGGGAATCACATCCATGAGTGCAGTATGTATCAGAGGTATGCGTTGTACGTAGTTCATACGGTTGGATTGCAATTCGCATAATCGTCGACACACTTGAGCAAAAGGATTGTTGGGAGTTCTAATCAATTTTTTTATTTTTCCCAAGAAATTTTCAAACGGATAGGTTGTATAATCATCCAACGAAGCTTCCATATTTTCCACGTCATCACACAAGTGAATTAGATTATGAAAGTTCATAATCTGGGAATCGTTTCCATAAATATGCGGCAGAAGTTTAAAATATCGAACTAAGAAGTCTCTAGCTAAGTCAATCTTGCTGGGCACTGCCTTTGGGTGACATAACATTCTTGCAGCGGAATGTAATAGAAGAAAATGTTTATAAGTTCTGGTTGGTAATAAGCCTTTCAAAATTATTGGACCAGAATATAACAAAAAGAATCTGAATTCCGTAGCCTTCCAACGCTTGAGTTCGATCAGACTGCGTGGCTTACGTTGGAATTCAGCAGGAACACGTTCACGGAGTTTTGTTAATCTTTTTGAGAATACTCGAAGGGTCCGCACGTCGAGTCTTGATCGGTTATCACCAAGAGTCCATTTCAAAAGGTTATTCTTCATTACCCCAGCTCCCAAGTGCATCCAATCCAATAAAAACAAACTAACCCGAACTCAGGTAGCATTTCGAATGGTGAAATTCCGACATGATGCTCTTTTTGACGCCGTGCTCGAAATGATTTATCAGTACGTCGTAGGCAATTCGTTTCACCATAAATTCGACGTCTGTTTACTGTCTGCCCTCTAACTTCACATCTCTCACATGCGAAAAATCCTCCATGACCTTTGGTACACTTCAAAAAGGACTGTGCTGGTGTGTCACATACAAACGCTTTCACGGATACTTTAAAAAGTTTGCCGTTTACAGTCAATCCATTTTCCTGTAAAATAGTTAATTCAGTGACGAAATCTTCTAAAAATTGATTAACGTCACCGGGTTTTGAATCACCGCAATATAAAGCTACAACAAACGGCTTGCAATCATATGCTTTGTTGTAAACCATACAAAGTATTGGCCAAAATTCAGTCGATGAACTCTTGAAAACTGGTAATCCGTCGATATTAAATAATAGTTCGATGAAATCTTCAGTAAATATGTCTGGTGATATTGTAGCTTCTAGCCCCTCGCTAATGCCAAAGTAAACAAAATCCCCATATGTACCCCTGTGGGTGAGCATGGATGACACTGTTCCTGCAGCACAGCTTTTGGTACCCAATAGAGTCACAGCAGATTTGGGTAACTCAGTATGCCCGTCACTTCTCAAAAGAGTTAAAAGTTCGGAAGTAGCATGATTCGTCAACACATTGATGTGCTTTAAAGCCCAGTCACGGAGTTTTGTCGTCAAAGTCGGTTGAGCCTCAGGTCGAGGTACTGGCTCTTCTGCAAACTCATCACCACTTGTATTTTGTACATAATTCTCACATGTACTCACTGAATTATGTTCAGAATTATCTGTTTGTCCGTCACTCGTATATGAGTCTTCAATGTTCACACCATTCGAACCTGTGTCTTCAATATTGACGCCAATTGACTCAAGGTATTTAGCAACATTATTCACGTTTTCGCAATCAACCGCAAATTGCACCGAATCACTACTTTCATCACCACTCTTATCACCTGGGTCTACTAAATCTATTAAATTTTCACTCCTCACATTTTCTAATTCTGCTGATTTCTGCAGAACACGATGCTTCACGACGCTATTGTATGAACGCGAATGTTGACCGGACATGTTGTCGCGGAACTGTTGCAACTACTCTGTAGCACAGTACACAAATAATTTGTGACTGATTCCTTCCTCAGCACGCAATTAGAGAAAAACCATGAAAGAAAGACATATATTAGAGAGTGGGAATCAAGGAGTCGAAGAGATTGTGCGTTTCGAGAATAATACAATTGATGGATATTTCACTACTTTATATCTGTTGCCAAATTGAAGTCAATGTTCGATAGACATTTTACTCCGTCGAGCAGCCGTTCCATCTGATGCCAGACTGAGGCCAATATTGAATGGACACTGTACGCTGTCCGGCAGCCATTGCATTGGCTGCCGCATGAAAGCCAAAGTTGGATGAATAGCGTACTTCGTCCAGCAACCGTTACATCGGCTACCGGATTGAGGCCAATCTTGGATAGACATTGTACTCCGTTGAGCAGCCGTTCCGTCGGATGCCAGACTGAGGCCAATATTGGATGGACACTGTACGCTGTCCGGCAGCCATTGCATTGGCTGCCGTATGAAAGCCAAAGTTGGATGAATAGCGTACTTCGTTCAGCAACCGTTACATCGGCTACCGGATTGAGGCCAATCTTGGATAGACATTGCACTCCGTGGAGCAGCCGTTCCATCGGATGCCAGGTTGAGGCCAATATTGGATGGACACTGTACGCTATCCGGCAGCCATTGCATTGGCTGCTGGATGAAAGCCAAAGTTGGATGAACATAGTGCTCCGCAGAGCAGCCATTTTCATCGGTTGCCAATATCACACCAGAGTAGAGCCGATTAAAACTACGCTGCAAAGCCGGTGCACTCGGCCGCCAATATCAGCCCAAAACTGAGCCGTTTTGAAAGAACGGCTACCAATCTGACATTTCTGCACGGGTACAGACTTAATTCCAACTGCCTACAAAATATTATTCATTTCTCGTTTATATCTTCTTTTACGCCATCCTTATAGTTGTAGTGTGAAGATATCAGTTTACGTGAATATGAGTATGAGTACCTATCTTCTAACGACACAAGCCGCCGGATTGTAAAATTTTATATAAAATTCTGCCGGCCGACTGTGGTGGCTGATTCTAATACCTCAGAAAATATGTTTGGGGAGTTAAATTTTCAAACCCACAATCTTAAATCAAAATTGTAACTTTCGCCAAAGATGACATACTACTCAATGTTAATAATTTTTCCAATAGAAATAGTGCATATGAATTTTGTCGTCAAGTATTATCGAGATGGGGTTAAACAATTTTGGATCGCTTCGTCTATCCAGGTAATATTAAGTAAGCACAAACTTTAAGCGGAAGAAATGTTCATTAGGATATATAGGACAATAATTCAATTGAACCAACTATTAAAGAAGTACGAGCATTCAATTTTCTTCGATCAAGCGCGCAGGTGCATGGACTGAGGGGCCTCGGCGCAACGGCTTGCTGTTAATAAATAAATTTTATATATTTGTTACTTTTTTATCTTCAAATATTTATTACTTTTTTATTAATTTATTTCTATGCATCTATTATTTTATTTACTATTTTTTTATTTTTTGTTTACTATATATACTGTGACGTGGATTATAGACGGTTGGGTGTGGTTGAAGACCACCGGATAATCCAAATCTACAATACTGGCGATTCCCAACCGAGAGGTGTTGGGCGCCAGGCACTCGATGAGTACCGCGGAAACGGTGGTAAATTATTAGACTCGATTAATAATGAGGTCAGTTAATTATTAGTTAATTTAGTGCGAGATTTTCGGAAATCAGCGTCTCGAATAAAATCAAAAGTGTCGTGGGAATATATAATAACTAGAAGCACTATATGCACGACAACAAAGTTACTCGGCTAAGTCAGCGTGAGGGAAACGTGGGGGCGAAATAATTAGGTTTAATACCGGGCATTTATGGTTTATGGATTAATCACAAAGAAACCGTTATTTTATTGAATAGGAACAAGTTATTACATGGTAGGAAGATAACTAGGATTTTTAAAACAATTAAATCTTAAAACAAATCATAAATAAGTCGTGTAATAAGAAACAGCTGATTGACCCACTTCTAGGTAGGTCACAGAAAAAGAAAACGTAACCCCAAGATAAAACAGGGGGAATGGTAATACAGGACAATGAGTTGAAATAGAGAAACACTAGTATCCTATGATACAATGAAGTTAAAGAAAAATAAAAGAAAGATACGATGGTATAGTAGAGGGAGGGTAAGGGAGAAATGACTTCTTTACCAGTCGGTAAAGCAATACGAACTGGGGGGGATCTGAATCAATAATTATGGGACTCTACGAACAAAACAAAAAAAAAAAAAGGAACTAGCTAGTGGCGGTCGGTAAGGGAGAACAATTGAAAGGGGGGTGCACGACGTCACACCACGCGGAGACGCTACCAATACAATCTCAGGTACACGTACTCTACGAATCACGTGATCCTATTACGCAGTTACGTGATGCACTTTTTCAGTTAATAAAGAAATATACATGTTACAGGAATAATCTCAAATATAGTACTGATTACGTCTAATTACACAAGTTCAGGTTTCATACGAGGTTTCGGGCAGAAAGTTTAGCGGATGGCTAAGATTAACAAATATAGAAATAACGGTAATCGTTTACACGATCGGAGAAATTTTATATCACACGTGGGTTGACAATCCGTCGAGATTAATTATCTTTGAGACTATTGGACGTATTAGTCCGGAAGGGAGGACGACTAAACTTTTGGAAAGTTTAATTAATCTTAGATTAAACGCAAATAATAATTCGTCCACGGACGTGGTACGGTATAGCCGTTAAAACAAAAGACACGCGAGGGTACGATAGTTAATCTCGCGTATTTCTCGTAATAATGAAAAATTAAATACAAGAATATCAAATAAATATTATACACGAATCAATAATCAATAATAAAGTGAAGACAGAGAATCTAGTAAGACCATTCGAGAGTAAGGCTAATGGCGTCACCCCCTATGAGGTGTGACCTTACTGCGTAGTACTTTAATCTTTCAAACAGTCGAATAGCGATGAAATCTTACCTTGAGACGAGTCTCAGACACTTTACACTAATTTCACTGATCTAATTATCTAATCAGGTACGATATATTAAAGTTCTTGGTGACAAATTTTATGTAATTTTAAGGATATTATGCTAAAGACAACAAAAACAGATAACACGTCTGTCTGATACGTATGCAAAACGAGAAGTGACGCCGGAATCGACCGGGGTCTCGCAGATCATTTTATTGGGGGGGAAGGTACTCCCAAGTCTAGGTGGCAGTGGCTCTTCCGCCCAGGGTGCTGCGGTGGGCCTGGCAGGGCCTTGCGGAACTCTGAGCTTTCGCCAAGACAGTGGCAGATGGCGGAGGGATGTCAATGATACCCTGGAAGGCGGTATATCAGCCTGATTCCGGGTGGCGAGGCCGGATCTTTAATTGGTGCGGGGCGAGCTACCCCTTATCGTAGGAGTAGTAGGTGCAGCGCACTTCCAGGCGTACCTCAGGAACTGATGCTCTTGCCTGTCTTGGCTACTGGCTCAGGAGAACCTCGGGTATCCTACCAGGCTTCGTACTCCCAACCCTCTCCGTTTAGTAGATCCAGTGTCAGGTGCGTTAGAGAAATGTAGGAAAGAAATCATAAAAATTAGGACAGAACTTAATATGTAACTAGGAAACCTTGGTAACCCGAGCTTGGGCAGACTTCTCGTTTATATATTCGACTTGGCTATTTGCGAGGTCACTATCATCCGAGGAGGAGTCGATTGTCATTTACGAGGCAAATACTTTGCCTTGTTACAATACATATATATATATATATATGTCGGAGAATGAAACCGAGGAGCAGAACAGAGAGCATCAAGTTATTCGGATACGAGCGATTTGGTTACTCTTGCAGTTTAATTATTTAAACAAGTAATAAGACATAGTCCCAATTATCGCAACACGATAAACTAACAGGGCTACTTCGTAAACATTAGTAACGTAAAGGAAGAGACACAATAACGAATCCACCGCCACAGCGTGATTCTAATTCAATTGCAAATTCTCTAGACCAGATCTCTTTACGAGGTCCTTCTTAGGCTCAGTTCAAAATCTGACTGCTTCTCAAAAATCACCACCGCCGGGCTTTGGCTACGTTCGACAAGGAAACCATGTCTTGCATCCCTCTTCTACGCCACTTATCAACTCTAAGGGTGCATAGCTCTCAATCTTAATACTAACAAATATACTGAGACTAAACATAAGCCAGTTTTCTAAAAACAGTCAATAGTATACACCTCAACTAATTTATTGACTTAAACTGAATATTATAAGAGCCAGAGAATAGCGTCTAAATTATAACGCGCCGACATATATATATATATATATATATATATATATATATATATATATATATATATATATATATATATATATATATATATATATATATATATATATATATATATATATATATATATATATATATATATATATATATATATATATATATATATATATATATATATATATATATATATATATATATATATATATATATATATATATATATATATATATATATATATATACACACACATATAGATTTAAATTTAAGTATAATTTATCACGTGCCATGAGTGCGAGATATCCTACCCCGCGCTATAGTCTAATCAAGAAGTGCTTTTTGGGTCAAACTTTTTTCTCCGCCTCCGAAAAATATGAACGAGGTGTCATTCGATTCGGAATAGCGTGTAGATGATTTTTGAAAAAATTCAAGAGCCGCTTGCGAAAATTGCAAAAGTTATAAACAATTGACTGAAAAAAAAAAAATGGGGTTTGTTTTTTTGCTAATATCTCAAAAACTATTTAACATTTTTCAAATTTGAAAAAAGATTCGAAAAGAGGAGGAAATTTCCCAAAAAAAAGTTCTGCCTCCCGGAACTGTAGGACCAATATTTATAATTTGCCCAGAGGGTTGAAAATACGGCCGAAAACGGGGACTCTGGCTTGCATAACCCCGCCCACTTTGGACCTTTAATAAATAAATGTTATTTAAGCTTATTAAATATGAAAATTAAGAATTGAAAAAATTCAGGTATCTACTGAATAGATAAATGAACAATATTCCGCGGTCAAAAAATTTTTATCGCGATTTTTCTATTAATTATGCATTAATTAATTACCAATTTTTGATAATTGTTAAATAACAAATCTGAAATTTTTTTCCTTTTTTGGAGCTATTTTGGAAGATCTCAGAAGAGATTCCCGTTGGAAAAATTAAAAAATTGTTATTTTTCATATTGTTATCAACAATTTACTTAGGTTGAAAATTAAAAAGCTTGATTAATCATTGAAATAATTTTTTTTTTTTATATTACTATTGATCCGTTTATTTACGATCAAATCCCACATGAAAATGATTTTTTTTAAATTTTTATTTCCTATTGTTTAAAAAATTCTTATAAACAACAAATGCGTTGTTTATAAGATAATTTAAAATTTTTATTGGAAACATAATCTTTGATGCAAATTATGATTTAAAAAGAAAAATCGTTCCTAAAAAATTTTTTTTCATTGCTTAAAAACGGATTTGTTAATTAACAATTTTTTTTTACTACCTGTAACTATTATTAAGAAACCATTTTTTTGTGTAAATCATAATTTATCTTGCTCTTTGATAACTAAAAAAAAAAAATTGTTTTTATCTACGCTTTCATTGTTTATTTAATAAACAATTTGTTATAAACAATTAAATTTTTTCTATATATTTTTTTTCTTTTTCTACATAATGAAACAAAAACAACCATGTGTTATTTTTTGAGATAAATAATTTATTTATATCTTTTATCGAATTTTAAAAATTCTGTTCTCCTTTACTCCATCATTCTCTCCTGGTTTTTTATGTTTAAACTTATTATAACTTACAAACTAATTAAGATACGATGAAAAAACTTGAGACTCATTTATTCTGTATTAATTGAAGAACAAATTAAGCCCAAAATTCAAGCTCTTACCCAATTATTTATTGAATTTATAGCACTTATTTATAAACAAAAACTTTCAGAAAATTGTTTTTCAACTCTTGTTGAAAACAAGAGTTTAAATATCTTATAAACTATAATGAATATGATTATATTACTTATGAAACTTTTTATCTGACGTATATTTATCAACAATTTCAGCTTATAAATTTTAGTCTCACACTATTATTCTCTGAATAATTAATTATACGCGGCAAAAACATTGTCAATGTCAAAAATTACCGCCAAGTACAATAATGGTTTTGCCAGCCAAAACCTCGAAAACAACAGTCTCTGTTTCAGGGACAGATTACAAACATCATTTATTCACGTAAAATAGTACAAAAACCTGGTGCGTGAAATCAGGCAACAGAGCCAAGCACTCCCTTAGTTAATTTTCATGTTTCACTTCTGTTCTGCAAAGGCTATTTAAGGGGATGGTCTAGTCGATTTTGACCGGCATTTTTATTCTTTCGAATATCTCGGAAACGGAGTTCTCAATCGGATTATCCTTTTGGCAGGGGATGAATGACGAGCAATGAGTTCCAGTTGGCATGGAAATTCAAGGAAATAAAATTATTTTTTTTTTTTGTTTTGTCGTAAAATGTGGGCGTGTCACTTATGCCGACTTATATCAGAGCCTACGCATCGTTTTCGCAAAAACGAGGGTCAGAGCCCCATTCTATACGGAATTACGAACGCACCCATCAAAAAACATCTCTGTTTTATGCAGAAATGCGGTCTGATTCTGAAAACTCGCAGTTCGTTGTAATAAGCGATTTTAAATTGTTGGAAAGCCATGATAATTCTTAGTTCTCGCATTGCCCGAGAGAGAGAGCTCAGCTCGCGAATTGTGGCAACTTTGTTTTCTTCTTCTGATCCTTGGTTCAGACGAAGATGCAACGATTCGCACGCTGCGCTCTCTCTCTCTCGGACAATGCGGGAACTAAGGATTGTCATGGCTTTCCAACAATTTGCAATCCCTGATTACAATGAACTGCGAGTTTTCAGAATAAGACCTCATGTCTACATAAAACAGAAATATTTTTTGATGGGTGTGTTCGTAATTCCGTATAGAATGGGGCTGTGACCCTCGTTTTTGCGAAAACGATGCGTAGACTCTGATATAAGTCGACATAAGCGACTTGGCGAGCAATGTTTTTGCCGCGTCTTTCATTACATTTTGTATGTACAAGTGGAATAGCGCGGAACTGACTTCAATGCATTATACATATACTGAGATCAACTTCTAGTCATGTGTGATGAAACGAAGTACAATAAACACATGCATTTCACGGTTTGCGCCAAACACACGAAATATTCTATTCGACCAAAAAATCTGCTTCTGCAAATCGTACGATAGCATGTACTGGAGTCACAGTTTACGCTACCGCCCATGATCCCAATCCATTACGACACATCCATATATTCAGATGTATGTACAGATGTATAGAATATACTGAAAATGGTTTTTGATTGCCTGGCTATGAAACTCCAACGTAAAATAACCAGATCCAATATCTAAACGGTCCATCATGTGATGCTATAAGATTTTCGAATATAATAATTTAATATTATCAAATTATTGAATAATAATGATAATAATATTAATAATACAGAATACAGAAAAAATAAATAAATAAATAGAATAAAAAATGAAAATATGAGAATAATAATAATATTGCAAATTATCAAAAAAAATTTTTTTAAACTTGAAAAAAAAAAACAATAATAATAATAGTAATAATAATGATAATAATAATAATACAGAATACAAAAAAAATTAAAGAAAAATGAATTAAAAAATATATGGAAAAAAACTGATAATAATATTACAAATTATGAAAAAAAAAAAATTTAAAAACGTAAAAAAAAAATAATAATAATAATAATAATAATGCAAAGTATAAAAAAAATTTGAAATAAAAACAATAATCATAAGAATATTAATAGTTATAATAATAATAATACTAAAGAATACAGAACAAGGAATTTAAAAAAAAAATAAAGAAAAAAAAAATAATAATATACCAATCATAATAACAATACAAAATACAAAAAAAAATTTTTTTAAATAAAAACAATAATCATAATAATAATAATAGTAATAATAATAATAATACTACAAATTACAAAACAAAAAATTGAAAAAAAAATCTGAAAAAAAAATTATAATCATAATAATAATAATAATAATAACAATGATAATAATAATACAAAATACGAAAAAAAAATTCTGAAAAATGAATAAAAAATAATAATAATAATAACAACAATAATAGTAATATTATTAATAATAGTAATAATAATAATGATACAAATTACAAAACAAAAAATTTTTTTAATTGAAAAACAAATAATGATAACAATAATAATAATGATAATAATTATACAAGATACAAGTAAAAATTAAAACAAAATTAAAAAAAAAGCAATAATAATAATAATAATAATAATAATAATAATAATAATGATAATGATAATACAAAATACAGAAAAAAATTGAAATTTTTTTTTTTAATAATAACAATAATAATAAAATAATAATAATAATGATATAAATAATGGCTTAATCACAGATATCAGAAGCTCGCTGGCCTACGGATACTTGGCGGCGATTCACTGCCTCGCGATTTATCATATCATATACACATACCTATATAAATAATTAATTATATGAATAACTTAGCTCTGCGTGGTCAATTATTGCTCAAAAACAATAGGGGGCGAGATTTCAGTGTCAAGGACACCCCCTCCAAATTGCAAGTTCATAAGTGCAACGGTTCGACAGATATCGTGGTCCCAAGGTAAAAAAGGAAGAAGCAGAAGAAGAAGCAGAAGATTGTGTTTTTCGATCAACTTTGACGGTCAATATCTCGGGAACCGCTCGGTCGATTTCGCCGAACTTTAGCGAGCAAGGTTAGGTGACGTGGATCTTGAGCCTCCGTAAATTTGAAAAAAAAATATTGAGCGGTTCAAAAGATATGACAGATTTTTTACAAGAACAAGAGCTTGCTCGAGTAAACGTTTCGTGGCTAGCGCGCCGGCCTACGGTACTTGGCGGCGATTCGCTGCCGCGAATCTTGATTATCTGTAAAAATCATTGTAGTTCGAATTTTCTGGATTTGTCTTGGTTATGTTGATAATCAGTTTTTAATGACTTAATGGTTTTTTCGGCAAATTATCTGAGATAATAGATTTTTCAGTGTTATAGTAATTCACAATGAACTGACCATTTTATACACGTTCATCTTCATTATCATTAAGACGTCATCAGCGTCGAATTTACATATTGCTTAGGAGTACGCCAATCAAATTTTGCCGTCCCTAAAGAAGTAAAATGGGGCGATGTTTCAAATTGAGCAAAGATCAGATTGATATTGTTTATTTTCCGTGAACAATAAAACATGGTTGTTTTTGTTTCATTATGTAGAAAAAGAAAAAAAATATATAGAAGAAATTTAATTGTTTATAACAAATTGTTTATTAAATAAACAATGAAAGCGTAGATAAGAACAATTTTTTTTTTTAGTTATCAAAAACAAAAATCATTTACAAAAAAAAAATGGTTCCTTAATAATAATTACAGGTGGTAGAAAAAAATTGTTAATTAACAAATCCGTTTTTAAGCGATGAAAAAAAATTTTTTAAGAACGATTTTTTTTTTAAATCATAATTTGCATCAGAGATTATGTTTCCAATAAAAATTTTAAATTATCTTATAAACAACGCATTTGTTGTTTATAAGAATTTTTTAAACAATAGGACATAAAAATTAAAAAAAATCATTTTCATGTGGGTTCTGATCGTAAATAAATGGATCAATAGTAATATAACAAAAAAAAAATTATTTCAATGATTAATCAAGCTTTTTAATTTTCAACCTAAGTAAATTGTTGATAACAATATGAAAAATAACAATTTTTTAATTTTTCCAACGGGAATCTCTTCTGAGACCTTCCAAAAATAGCTCCAAAAAAGGAAAAAAATTTCAGATTTGTTATTTAACAATTATCAAAAATTGTTAATTAATTAATGCATAATTAATAAAAAAAACGCGATAAAAATTTTTTGACCGCGGAATATTGTTCATTTATCTATTCAGTAGATACCTGAATTTTTTCAATTCTTAATTTTCATATTTAATAAGCTTAAATAACATTTATTTATTAAAGGTCCAAAGTGGGCGGGGTTATGCAAGCCAGAGTCCCCGATTTCGGCCGTATTTTCAACCCTCTGGGCAAATTATAAATATTGGTCCTACAGTTCCGGGAGGCAGAACTTTTTTTTGGGAAATTTCCTCCTCTTTTCGAATCTTTTTTCAAATTTGAAAAATGTTAAATAGTTTTTGAGATATGAGCAAAAAATCAAACCCCATTTTTTTTTTTTCAGTCAATTGTTTATAACTTTTGCAATTTTCGCAAGCGGCTCTTGAATTTTTTCAAAAATCATCTACACGCTATTCCGAATCGAATGACACCTCGTTCATATTTTTCGGAGGCGGAGAAAAAAGTTTGATCCAAAAAGCACTTCTTGACTAGACTACTACAGCTGTTGTATACGGCAGCGTCGTGGGTTTCAGCACGCTCCGAATTCGTTCAGTGTTGGACATCGTACGTTAGTGGTGTGTAGTGTACGGCAGTGTGAAATAGTGGAAAGTAGCAGATTTATTCACAAATTGCAAATATACTGTACAATAAAACGTTTTACGGTCTTGGCCAATAGTTAGGCACTATGTATATAAGATTGGTTGTACGAAGGTTGTGCATGCAGAATCTCATCTCCTATATCTCTTTTATTACGCTACATGTGTAGTGAAAGAACTTATTGTACGCCTTTGTGTCTTTTTTCTACATCATTTCGTTATTTAGAAATTTGTCAAAACTTATAGTATTATATACTCCTCAGAATAACGTAAAGAAATGTGATAAATGAGATGTCACTGAAAATAATAGTAGTAATAATAATTCCCCCCAAAAGTACCTCACATGCAAAAACCTTGCGCCAAGTACATTGAAACGTAGTAACTGTCAACAAAAATTTGTTAACAAAATATTCGAACAAGTAGCACTCGATCTACAAACGTATTGAAATCAATGGACGTTGCCAAGTACAATAAAACTTGTTAACAATTTCTGAATGTGAACTAGTAGGTTTTGGCTGGTATTCGCATCTGAATATTCATAACATGCATAACAAGTCATGACATGCAACATATGTACTCGTGAGAAAAGATTAAGCAAAATTAAAATTGAGAACAGGAAAAAAAACAAAAGAAAAAAAATTTGGAGTACGTGGTACTTGGCGGGCTAATGTTTGAATTATTTTCAGAATTTTAAAATAGTTTAATTTATATTTTCTTGTAATTTTCACAAAAATGCCCGCCAAGTACCACTACCACCAAATTTTTTTTTTAAATATTGATCGTACGAAAAAAAGTCAAAGATCTGAAAATGTTTGTTTAATTACTTAGTCCCGGAAAAAATATTCAAAAAAATCATTTTTGTTCGAATATATAAGTTATTAATAAAAAAAATGAGTAAATGATTGAACAACCGACTCGTTGACTCAATTAAGATTCGCGGCAGCGAATCGCCACCAAGTACCGTAGGCCGGCGCGCTAGCCACGAAACGTTTACTCGAGCAAGCTCTTGTTCTTGTAAAAAATCTGTCATATCTTTTGAACCGCTCAATATTTTTTTTTCAAATTTACGGAGGCTCAAGATCCACGTCACCTAACGTTGCTCGCTTAAGTTCGGCGAAATCGACCGAGCGGTTCCCGAGATATCGACCGTCAAAGTTGATCGAAAAACACAATCTTCTGCTTCTTCTTCTGCTTCTTCCTTTTTTACCTTGGGACCACGATATCTGTCGAACCGTTGCACTTATGAACTTGCAATTTGGAGGGGGTGTTCTTGACACTGAAATCTCGCCCCCTATTGTTTTTGAACAATAATCGACCACGCAGAGCTAAGTTATTCATATAATTAATTATTTATATAGGTATGTGTATATGATATGATAAATCGCTAGGCAGTGAATCGCCGCCAAGTATCCGTAGGCCAGCGAGCTTCTGATATCTGCGATTGAGCCATTATTTATACCATTATTATTATTATTATTATTATTATTATTATCAATATTTTTTCAAATTTTTTTTTTTGTATTTTGTATTATTATTATTATAAGTATTATTATTATTTTTTTTCTTTGATTTTTTTTTTAATTCTTTGTCTTGTAATCTCTAGTATTATTATTATGATCTCGGGTTCCCCGAACTCCATAA
Organism: Macrophya annulata; assembly: GCA_963924015.1. Taxonomy (NCBI): domain Eukaryota; kingdom Metazoa; phylum Arthropoda; class Insecta; order Hymenoptera; family Tenthredinidae; genus Macrophya; species Macrophya annulata. Next base: position 7,077,998 of record OZ001263.1, read on the forward strand.
CGGAGCGCAGGGAACAAGGTTGAGTGCCAACCGGGCGCGTCTCCGGGTGGCGGATAGGAGAGCGGCCAGGGGAGAAACGGACCAAGGACCCCAGGGACCGGGCTACCGCGAGGTAACCGGTAAACGGGTCTGCGGCCGCGGACACCCTGGTTAGTCGATGGCTATAAGCGAACCAGCCGGCCTAAAAACCGGCCCAGGGGAGTGAAGGCCCCGACCGCGGACCAACTCCCCAAGCCAAGGTGGATGCAATCGTGCCGAGGGCTGAATGGTACTAGGGAATAGTACCTCAACCGATGTCCTTGGGGCACCAGGCGACACGCCATTGTATCTAGTCTTACCCCCACACGGCAGGCTCTGTGGGGGTGGACCTTTTAATTCCTGCAATCTCGTGGGACCAATTATGGATTCTGAAAACAAAAAAGAAAAAGCAGAAGACGCCAAGTCAGGAGGGCTCAGCGGTGAGGATGGCTCCGAGGAGGCACTCTCACCAGTAGGGCAGGGCTCCGGGGACGGTGGGCTATCTGCGGACCTGGAGGCTCTTGTCTCTATGGCTCGCAGAGGCCTGTCGGTTTCGGAAACCGGGCTTCCAGCTCAAACACAAGGAGTGGTAGAGGAGGGCTCAGTCCCCTTGGGGACCGGGACCACCGATACCACCACAAAAACCTTTAAAAAGGCCAGGCGCTCGGGGGCGGAGAAGAGAAGGGCAAGGCAGGCCAGGCTGGCTGCCGAGTCCTCCTCTGAACTGTCCCTGGGGACGGCTCTTGACAAAGGCAAGCTCACCGGGGCGGGGGGCTCAGTCTCTGGGCCGCCCACCACCGGTCAGACCAAGACATCCACTCCGAAGGGTGCCGGGGGCATAGGCACTAAGAGGCCCAGGCCCGCAGACAGTACCCCTCCGGAGGTCTATCAAGCCCTGAAGAGGGGCAAGGACAACCCCCTGAAGCCGGCTAGCTTCAAGGAGGCGGTCGTGGGCAACCGCAAGGTGGGTGTTGCACCCGCCGGCTTTCCCGCGACCACTCTAGGCTCCGGTGAGGGGGACCTGGTGGTGCAGGCGCTGTGCGCGGCGTTGGATTCCATCCCAGCTGGGATGGAGGTCCGTCGTTTCGACCAGTACCGGTACGACCAGGGAGCTTTGTGGGTGACCTGCTCGGACGAGAAGGCGCTCACGTGGTTGAAGGCCACAGTGGCGACTTTGGTACCCTGGGAGGGGACCTCACTCCAGATCCTGGAGAGGGGACTACTGCCCAGGCTTACCAGGATGACAGCGTTCTTCCCCGGAATACCGGAGAAGAACGAGGTCATCCTCACAAGGCTGAAGCGCCAGAACCCCGGGCTCCAATCCCACCTATGGAGGGTCTGGAACCGGAAAGAGGGACCGAAATCGGTTCTCTTGGTTCTTGGCGTGGACGTCAAATCAAGGGAGGTGCTCAGGGCCGGGGGACTGCTGGCCCACTTCGGCATCGGGAGGGTCTCCTTTAGGGAGGTTCACCGAGGGCTGAATGTGGAACAGAAGGCTCCCGGCACGGCACAGACAGCGGCCAAGGTCACTACGGCGACGGTGGCGCCAACGGCTGAGGCTCCGACTCCGACAGTGGAGAAGGGACCCTCCGAGGTCGTGACCGCGCCGGAGGGGGTGATGGTCGCGGGTAGCTCGGGACCACCAGGACAGGGCTCGAAGGCCGCGAGGAACCAGGGGACCACTCCTGGGTACTCGTGGAAGCTGGGCCCTCCCAGGTGTAGAGGAGGAGGTCCCATGAGACCCAGAGGTCGCCCTTCGAGGGCCTCTGAGATAGAGAGGACTGGTAGGAGCAGCGTGCAGGCGGGGGTCCAAAGAACCCTTCCTCACGCTGCAGAAGGGATGGAAAAGGCGGCTCAGGAGCGTCCCAAGATGGGGGCTCCCGGGTCGACGGAGGAGGCTCGATAGACGGGACTCCTCTCGCCAAGCATAGGCGGTGGCGACGCATCGGGCTTTTGCAATGACTGCAAATCGGCTCGTCTTCTCACAGCTCAACCTTCACCACTGCAAAGCGGGCTCAGCTATTCATAGCCGGGACCTGGCGGTGGAGAACACAGACATATCACTTATACAGGAACCCTGGGTAACCGGGGGTCTTATTAGGGGATTGGATTCGAGTCTAGGGACTATAGTCTATGCGGGGGGAGGGGCTGGCCCCAGGGCCTGTGTCTTCATTAACAGAAGGCATAGTGCTCTGAGGCTGAGCCAATTCTGCTGCAGGGACCTAGTAGCCGTATCCATCAGGGTGAGGCTGGCCAGAGGCGGTACGATCAACCTGGTTGTCTGCTCGGCCTACCTCTCATACGACTCCGAGGAACCGCCGCCCACGGCGGAACTCGGGGCACTGGTGGAGTACTGCCAAAATAAGGGGCTCAACCTACTGGTAGGTTGTGACGCAAATGCACACCACGAGGTATGGGGTAGCTCCAATACAAACGACAGGGGCTCAGCTTTACTGGAGTACCTCTCGTCCTCAGGGCTCGAGATTCTGAACAGAGGATCGAGACCTACGTTCGTCAACCCCCAAAGACAGAAGGTGATCGACATCACATTATGCACCCCCAAGCTGACGAGCCTCGTAAGAGACTGGAGGGTGCGGGGGGAAGATACTCTCTCGGACCACAGGCCCATCTCGTTCACTATGGACGTAGACGTGACCGGGGTAACGATAGGGGAATACAGGAACCCCAGAAACACTGACTGGACCTCCTACAGGGAGGAACTGGAAAAAAGGCGCAGGGGGCCCTGCGGTCGGCTCAGAACGACAGAATTAATTGAAAGGGAAGCCTCATCCTTGCAGGCCGCCATCACTCTAGCTTACGAGGCTGCCTGCCCCGTCAAGCAAAGAGAAGCGAGCAAAAAGGTGCCCTGGTGGAGCAAGGAGCTGGGCAAGCTTAGGACTAGCTCACGCAAACTACTCAACAGGGCCCTTAGGATGCAAAATGAAGCGGACTGGGCAGCCTATAGGGAGGCCCAGAAAAGCTACAAAAAGACCATTAAGAAGTCAAAAGACGAGGCCTGGAAAGGATTCTGTGAAGAAACTGAGGCTCTATCCGTAGTGGCCAAGCTCCGCAGGATCTTCACCGCGGGTCCTCCAATAAAACTCGACAGCCTCATTCTCCCCGATGGCAGCATGGCGGAAAGCCAAGAGGACATACTGGCGCACATGCTGTGTACCCACTTTCCAGACTCCAAACCAGCACAGGGGCTTCCTCCAGAGGAGGCTCCGTGCAGGTGGGGACTGGTAGACTGGGGGACGGCAGCGGAGTTGTTCACGCCAGAGAGGACCAGATGGGCTGTTGACACCTTTGACGGGTATAAGAGCTCGGGCACGGATGGGATATTCCCTGCCCTTCTCCAGAAGGGCGGAGAGGCCCTCATCGCCAGGCTAAACGAGATCTTCAGGGCCTGTCTAGCCTTATGCTACATCCCCAGGAACTGGAGAGAGGTTAGAGTAGTCTTCATACCGAAACCGGGAAAAGGCTGCTATGACCGCGCAAAATTATGGAGACCTATCAGCCTGATGTCCTTCATGCTAAAAACCATGGAGAGACTGGTGGATAGGTACATCAGGGACCGGATACTACCTGCTAGGCCGCGATCACGGGCCCAGCACGCATACCAAGCCGGCAAATCCACGGAGACGGCTCTCCACCGCCTCGTACGAGGTAGAGGGGCCGCTCCTGCGGCAGAAGGCAGCGTTATGCGTGTTTATGGACGTGGAGGGAGCGTTTGACAACACCTCCTTCAACGCGATATGCGATGCCGCCATCAGGTTTGGCATCAACGTAACAGTGGTCAACTGGATCAGACAAATGCTCTGGTCCAGGATGGTCACCGCTGGGCTCGGCGGGACCAAAGCCAGGGCTCAGGTGGACAGGGGATGCCCGCAAGGGGGGGTTCTCTCCCCCTTGCTGTGGACCCTAGTCGTGGATGGGCTCCTGGCTGGGCTTGAGAAGCTTGGGGTGACCACTGTGGGCTACGCAGATGACGTGGCACTGGTGGTCGCGGGGGACTACGCCCAATACATGACGAGTAGAATGCAGAAGGCATTGAACCTCGTCCAGGAATGGTGCACATCTCAGGAGCTGAGGATCAACCCCAGTAAAACTGAAATGGTAGTGTTCACCAAGAAAAGAAACTTTGAGGTGGGACCCATCGAGGTCTTCGGCTCGAAGCTTGTACGAGCCCACGAGGTGCGCTATCTCGGTATCCACCTGGACAGCAAGCTATCATGGAAGACACATGTCACCAAGCAGGCTAAGAAGGCCACGGCCACATTCTGGGCCTGCAAGAGAATGGTAGGACTGAACTGGGGGCTAAAACCAAGGGTGGTGAAGTGGATCTACACGGCCATCCTTCTGCCTCAACTAGCGTATGCATCGGTAGTGTGGTGGCCCGCGACGGGCAAATCTACACTCCGGAAGATATTGGATCGGGTCTATAGGCTGGCAGGCTTAGGGATCACGGGGGCACTTAGAACCTCGCCAACTCTAGCCATAAGAGCTCTTCTGGATCTTCCGCCACCCCACCTAACGGTGGAAGCGGAGGCCTGGAGGGCTGCTGTTCGCCTATGGCACCTCGGTCTCTGGAAAAGAACTGGTGTGGGGCACACGGTCATCCTGCAGAAGGAGGGGGCACCTCAGATGAACCTATCCCAAGGGGGGGATCGTTGTGCGAACCACTATCAGTTCAACCTACCATATAAGGTAGTAATACCAGATAGGCACTCCTGGGTGAATGACCAGGACAAGCTACTATCTCCACGGGGGCTCGTCTGGTACACGGATGGGTCAAAAACAGGCATCGGCTCAGGTGCTGGGATCTGGTGCCGGGGACCGAAAACAAGCGTCTCGCTTGCACGCGGGCCCACGGCTTCAGTCCTTCAGACGGAAGTGTTTGCCATACTGGCCTGTGTCAGGATGATCCTGGAGCGGAAACCTAGTGGCAAACATATTTACATATGCTGCGACAGTCGGGCGGCGCTCGGCTCTCTGCGAGCTTGTGTCGCAAGATCCGTGCTCGTCAAGCACTGCTCGGAAGCACTCTCCCAGATTGCAGGCGACAACCGAGTTAAACTGCTATGGGTGCCGGGTCACTCCGGTATCCAGGGAAATGAGGAGGCGCACGGCCTAGCTAGAGCTGGTGCCCTGAAGAACGAGGCTGATGCGGGTTGCCTGATAGGCCTAACGTCGGCGTATAGCAAGGATATAGCAAGGATCTAGCAAAGAGATGGACTGAGCGCCGTTTCGCGGATCTCTGGACGCGGGCACCTGGCATGATGCACACGAGGGCACTTTTCCAGGGGCCCTCTCGCAAGCTGGGTGCTGAGCTCTGCAACCTGGACAGAACCAGTTTAAGGACTCTGGTGGGAATGATCACCGGCCACTGGTTCACAGGGAAACACATGTCGCGGATGGGGCTCGGTAGCGGGCCACTATGCCCCAAGTGCGGGGTAGAAGACGAAACCCCGCTTCACCTGATCACTCGGTGTAGGGGACTCCGCAAGGAGGCCCTGGGGGCGTCTCACTCCGGCGATCCCAAAATCGAGGTTATTGGGGTGAATAGGTTGCTGAAATTCGCGAGACGGGCCCTACTCACCTCATGCCCCTCCAGTTGACCTGCCCGCAAGGGCTCGGGCACAATGGTCTGGCAGGACTGAGCGCCCGGCAATGCACTCAACAACAATTCAACCACAAATTATTATGATTATTGTTTTTATTTTTAATTTTTTTTTGTATTTTGCATTATTATTATTATTATTATTTTTCTTTTTTTTACGTTTTTTAAACTTCTTTATAATTTGTAATATTATTATTGTTTTTTTCCATATATTTTTTATTTCATTTTTCTTGATTTTTTTTTGTATTCTGTATTACTATTATTATCATTATTATTACTATTATTATTATTATTTTTTTTTCAAGTTTGAAATTTTTTTTTTCCATAATTTGCAATATTATTATTATTCTTATATCTTCATTTGTTTTTTATTCTATTTATTTATTTATTTTTTCTGTATTCTGTATTATTATTATTATTATTTTCATTTATTTTTTATTTTTTGTTTTTGTATTTTTTTGTATTCTGTATTATTATAATTATTATCATTATTATTAAATAATTTAATAATATTAAATTATTATATTCGAAAATTTTATAGCATCACATGATGGACCGTTTAGATATTGGATCTGGTTATTTTACGTTGGAGTTTTATAGCCAGGCAATCAAAAACCATTTTCAGTATATTCTATACATCTGTACATCTGAATATATGGATGTGCCTCAATGGATTGGGATCATGCGCGCTAGCGTAAACTGTGACTCCAGTACATGCTATCGTACGATTTTCAGAAGCAGATTTCTCGAATAGAATATTTCGTGTGTTTGGCGCAAACCGTGAAATGCATGTGTTTATTGTACTTCGTTTCATCACACATGACTAGAAGTTGATCTCAGTATATGTATAATGCATTAAAGTCAGTTCCGCGCTATTCCATTCGTACATACAAAAAGTAATGAAATACGCGGCAAAAACATTGTCAATGTCAAAAATTACCGCCAAGTACAAAAATGGTTTTGCCAGCCAAAACCTCGAAAACAACAGTCTCTGTTTCAGGGACAGATTACAAACATCATTTATTCACGTAAAATAGTACAAAAACCTGGTGCGTGAAATCAGGCAACAAAGCCAAGCACTCCCTTAGTTAATTTTCATGTTTCACTTTTGTTCTGCAAAGGCTATTCAATGGGAATCGATGGAAAACCCGTAGGAGATCATTCGTTACCTTCGACAAAACAGCATATTGGCGACGGGAAATATTGCTGAAGGAAGTTATCTCGGATGATGATACAAACTTGGCGGGCATAGATTGTTCTGAAAATGATCAATTGCTCGAGTGTGGGATAGAATCAGTATTAGTATGTGTTTTAATAGAGAATATACACTTTAATCTCTTCGTTATTGTCCAACGAAGAAATTGATGCAAGTTTGAATACTTATTGCAGGTAGAACAGAAAGGAAGACATAAGAAAAAGTATCAGGCCAGTGTAGCAATAATGGGTACGGCCGGGATATACCGTTTAATCATTTTATGGTTGAGATATGTTCAGTAATGTTCATTTATGGAGTCCGCAGTGGCTCACTATTTTTTCGGATCAAAACTAGAATGAGTTTCCAATCTTGCAAATTTCATGTGCTGATGCCCAACGAGACAGTAGTCAACAAACAATTGGGTTCAATTGTTTGTTGGCGACTTCTTTGTTGTGCATAGGCATATGAAATTATTGCGAGAGTGGAAGCTCGTTTTAGTTTTGGCCCGACCTAATAGTGAGCCACTGTGGGCTCTGTCAATGAACATTACGTTCATCTCATGGTATAATAACTAGAGTCGAACGTTGGTGAACGATAGATGCACAATTATCAATTGCAACGGTGCAACTGAGTGATGCTGATTCAAAACTGAACCCTTCTTTAACACAATAGCTCTAATTTCCAATACCACCGTTCATGAACTTATTAGGTTTCGCTATGGAAGACGTATCGTGTAAAAGTATCGACACGATGGGTGTTTGATTCAACATAAATATTTAACCGAATCTTCACCAGTGTCATTTTATTATATCTCAGTTTCAGTCGATATTAAACATTATCAATGTGACAACGGTCAAACGGTCAACTGGTCTTGAATCATGTGTTGAACAGTGTTATGGGTATGATCGTCGCAGCGTGGCTGGAAAGAATAGATCGAAAGAAGAGAGCAATTGATCATTTTCAGAACAATCTATGCCCGCCAAGTTTGTATCATTATCCGAGATAACTTCCTTCAGCAATATTTCCCGTCGCCAATATGCTGTTTTGTCGAAGGTAACGAATGATCTCCTACGGGTTTTCCATGGATTCCCATTGAATAGCCTTTGCAGAACAGAAGTGAAACATGAAAATTAACTAAGGGAGTGCTTGGCTTTGTTGCCTGATTTCACGCACCAGGTTTTTGTACTATTTTACGTGAATAAATGATGTTTGCAATCTGTCCCTGAAACAGAGACTGATGTTTTCGAGGTTTTGGCTGGCAAAACCATTTTTGTACTTGGTGGTAATTTTTGACATTGACAATGTTTTTGCCGCGTATTATACATATTCAGTCCACGATCGACTTTTCTAAACAGCTGTGCTCGATATATTCACAGTAAAGGGATTTTCCCCAATAATTTTCATAAAAGTTACCCCGGGGATATCGCAGTGCATACATAAGCGCAGCTTGTGCACCGATTCTTCATAACGCTTATTTTTCGCGAAATCAGGAGACTTTGTATTATTGACCACTTTTCACGACGAAGGCTGACAGATTTCGAACTATTTTTACTAATTTCAAACAATGTCATTGATTTCGCAGAATATCAATAAATATTTTGTTTCTTCTTGATATTGATATAATAACCACGTATATTGGTCAAATGATTTCCTGATAGAATAGTCCTCCTTTTTTATCTTATTGCCTGTATAACCGGCATGTGGCCGAATTTATCTCAAATCGAACAGCCTTGCACAGTGACCATCGCCAATCCTTTTTTTCTTCCTCACTCTGGACCTTTTTTTTTTTACATTCTTTATGCAATCTCACGTTATGCAATTTTAAGGAACACGTGTCTCGGAGTTTTGCTTAGAAATGACTATTTTCGCGTAGACGCGCCACAAATATTTTAATTTCAATAAGACAACGTAGATGCGAAATATGAAGTAAATTTTTAAACAGCTGCCATTCCGCGCCAAATTATTCGATCGGAACGTTTTTCTTTTCGAAATGTGCGTAATTTCATATGTTTTCGATAGCTTTTTTGATCGGCTGAAAATATTTAATATTTAAGTTTAAAAATTTTTTACTGTTTTCACTCTTTAGTAAATGTCCTCGTCAATTCTGAATATTTTCAGCCGATCAAAAAAGCTATCGAAAGCTTATAAATTTACGCACATTTTGAAAAAAAAACCGTTCAAATCGAATAATTTGGCGCTGAATGGCAGCTGTTTAAAAAGTTATTTCATATTTCGTGTATACGTTGTCTGATTGAAATTAAAATACTTGATGGCGCGTCTACGCGAAAATAGTCATTTCTAAGCAAAACCCCGGACACGTGTCCCTTGAAACTGCACAAAGAATGTAAAAAAAAAAGATCCGGAGTCGATTGGCGATGGTCACTGTGCAAGGCTGATGGATTTGAGATGGATTCGGCCATGTAATAAATAGGTATAAAAGGAGACAATTTTCCATGAACACACATATCTGGTTAGTGCCTAACCGAGACCACTTTTTAATTACTAATTCAGATATACGCTTTATTCACTCGCTGTTCTAATTAATCGTTTACTTATTGACTGTTGCAATTTCATTTTTTGAACAGAGTATGGCGGACGAAACTTCACAGCTAGCGGCGGAGTGGGAGAAAGTGAAGCAGTACAGAGAGAGGTTAGAGGAGGAGATGAGAGAAATAAAACGATTGACAGAGGAGCTTATAGAAAAAGTAAGGGTAGCAGATACAGACATCAACAGAGTAAAGATAACGGGCGTAGCGACAGACAAGACAGCAGATAAAGTAAGGCAAGAGCCATCAATAAAAAAAAAAACAGAGAAACGTCTGTGGAGAACGGAAGAGAGCAAACCTCAGTGGACAAGAGGGAGAGAAATAACGGCGGTGGAGAGGACAGAGGTAAATGAAGCAAACTTTTGGCAAAAAATGTTTTTTTATCACAATTCCAGCGAAATTTTTAATATACCAAAGAAGAATTACTATCACAAACATTAGATTTGCTTGTTCTATGATTTGATTCAAGGTGTAAATATTTTGTAACAATTGTTAGTAGATTTCTAACCATCCCCGTTCATAAATTCGTGATTCTTCATACACTATAAATTATTTTTTGCATTAAATCTTGTTATTGTGGACTACATAAAAACTGCAATCTAAAAATATTCCTTTCGATGAGCTTGGCGATATGACATTTTTGTACCACTGTTTACTATTAGTCACCTGGCTCACACTTTAATTCCCTTTGTTCCGTGATTTCATTCGCTTTCATGAATATTCGACATTAATTAGGTCCGCGGGAACAAGAGGAAAAGAGAAAGTGGCAAAACGCAGGATGGAAAAACCAAGAAACAGATGCGCGACGAAAAGTGAGTGTAGATACGTGTAATAAAACCGTACGGGTACTTATAGTCTTTCTTATTGCATATGAACGGACAGCCCTGTTTTGCTACCCTTCGCCTTCGCCTTCGGGAGGACTCAGTGAGCCTTCCGCTCGCCCGAGTCCCCCCTACCAGCTCGGGCAGCAGGCTACACACTCCGGAGTGAAATCGTACTTTCTTCCCTAGGTGCACATTATACTATTATCATGTCACCTTACAATTCTATGAACTATATTGATTTTTCTAAGAGAGATAGAAATTATTAAGGAGTGACACCACTCTAGGGCCTCTAGGGGTCCCATTATGTGCGATCTAATTTTCAACTCCGCTGTTGTTTTAAAAACATTATATATTTTGAGTTGCGTTCTGACAATTATTTCTGGAAAACTTTGATGAGATCATTTTTGGAGTCCGTTGAATAAAAGTAACAGATATTTGAAATTCTTCGGGTTTTATCAAGTTCATCGATTTCATATGAAATGTCCCAACACTTCTTGAGACATCAGAAATTGTTGACTGAAAGAAATTTTCTTAATATACCTATTAAAATTAAAAATAAAATCATACTCAGTGATAATTATGTTGACATTACTGAATGATATGTGTAAGGTGTTTCAAACTAAGGTGTTTAAAACAAAAAAAAAAAAATTTTTCTTCTGGGTTCACAACTTTCAACACATTTTTGGAGAGAATTCAATTTCCTATATAAGAAGGTGCTAGTCAAAATTATATAAAAAATTTTTACTGCATTTTCCAACGACAAATGAGAAAAAATAATTTGTACGTGTATTTTCAATGGGAAAGAACACCTCTCAAGCACCAGCTCAATTTTTAAGATATCGCGCTGAAATCTTAGAAAAATTTTCATTAGGTACATCTCATGGTAACTTTTGAGACGATGAGACCTATAATAAATTTTTTTTTTTTTTTTTTGAATCACCCTAGTATATGTATACTCAAAGAAGTGTATGGAAACTCTATGTGGGATCAAAGTTTTTTATATAATTATTGTGTGCCTTAGATATAACTGGTCTACTCGTCGTCGGTGGGATCGTGACGGACGACGTGGCGGCGGCAGCCGTGGCGGGAGGGGTGGTCGCGGAAATATCTATATTTTCAATGCTTAATTTTAGAATACAGATTGTTAATAAAGTTCGATGAAGCCTGTTAACAATGTCAACATTATTAAGTTCTAATTATTTCACCTTTGTTTCTTTTTCACTATTTAATAGAAACAACGACACTATAACTATCGTATTCACATGTAGTATCGATGTGTATTTATTAGGGTGTTTTTTTTGAAAAGTTTTTTTTTGCTTAGGGTCTCAAGAGCTTCCTTTGGGTATAAAAAAAATTCCCTCATTTGGAAAAATTTTTGATTCCAAGTATAGACCTGCCTCAAACAGGGGTCCCCTTTTCCATTTAAATAACACAGGGTAAAAATTTTTTTTTTACAAAAAAATATTTTCTCCCTAACGAACAATGATAAAAATTTTTTCAGAGGTAATTCTTGTAGGCAATTTGATTCTCTACAAAATTGTTCTGATATAAAATTTTTGTCAGTCTAACGGTTTCAAAGTTATAGGCTCCCAAAGTTGATCATATTTTGTACGGCTCTGAATAATACAGAAAATTTGTGTCAAGACACAAACAATTTGAACGTAGATAATCATCTTCAATTTTCATTGTATTCTCCGATTATTGGTCATATTGGTTTTGACAAAAGTGAAATTCATTTTTCCGGTGGACGGAACGGATGATAAAAGTGTCTTTTGTTTGCGAAAAAATCGGAAGGTATGTTGTTTTGATCACTTATGGCCTCAGCTTCAACGCACGCTATGGAAATTAGATCGCCTCTATTGCCATAATGAACAGTGAACCTTTATGTGAAGAAAGTCGGGGTGATCCGAAACCAACCTCCCTTTTTAATTGCACCGCAATTATTTATAGGTTGTTTTTGAGGTGCAAAAAGTGATCAAAAGTGATGAAAATTATTTCGCACATGTTTTTTCTAGAAATGGGACGAGCATTCAAACGTAAAACCGATTGAAATATTTACTTATTACCTTGTTCATTCAGTTTTGTTTTCTGAAAAAAGGTCTTGAAATGTATTCAATAAATTCAAAAATCACTTCAGTTTATTCCAAATCGTAGGGTCTTACTTAAAAATTATGATGAAAATGCCAAATTTTGCTTTTTCTCGCGATTCGCTGCAAAAAAAGTAGAGGGTCGGTTTCGGACCACCATTTTTGAGCACGTCAAAACTTTAGACTTTTACTTGTGCTTCGGTATCTCCCACTTAACGACACCCACAAACCTCAGCAATTGGCGTGAGGCAGAAAAATGATATCTACAGAGTACAACTTTTAACTCGCCAAAAAAATTGATTTTGGGTCTTAAGGAAAAAATCGAAAAAAAAATCTCAATGTTTAACATTTTCTGTATATTTTCAGGGTAACGGTTCACCTAAATATATAAAAATATACTAAAACAGTGATTAATAAATTTGTTCTTTCCTAAATCGATAATAAAAGATAAAAATAAGAAAAATAGTTATTTCTGTATTATTCAGAGCCGTACAAAATATGATCAACTTTGGGAGCCTATAACTTTGAAACCGTCAGACTTACAAAAATTTTATATCAGAACAATTTTGCAGAGAATCAAATTGCCGACAAGAATTACCTCTGAAAAATTTTTTATCATTGTTCGTTGGGGAGAAAAAATTTTTAGGTAAAAAAAAATTTTCACCCTGTGTTATTTAAATGGAAAAGGGGACCCCTGTTTGAGGCAGGTCTATACTTGGAATCAAAAATTTTTCCAAATGAGGGAATTTTTTTTTTACCCAAAGGAAGCTCTTGAGACCCTAAGCAAAAAAAAAATTTTCAAAAAAAACACCCTAGTATTTATATGTATTGCGACGGTGGTTTCGATTTTTAGATGGTTGATCTAAAAATCGTGCCCTTCGGCGTTTGCTTTAATTAATCAAAAAATACAAGAAAAATTAATTCGTTGGGCGCCAGACGTTTTCACGTCACTCGAAATACAAAATACACTAAAGAATTAGAGTTTACGGCGGAAATTGCCAGATAGCTCAGAACTATACTCGACTAAAGAAGGTAGAGTGGCTGGATTCACCAAATAATTACGCAACCAGGAATATTTAACAAAGCAAGACCAATTTATTATTATTTTCGGGACAAGCATAAAATAATCAGTATCAATGCGGGAATATGTTTAATTAACAAAGCATAAATCAGAGAAGAAGCTATACGGTACAAAATATAATTCAGAAAAAGTCAGATAAATTTCGGGAAAGAATCAAATCGTGTACGAGAACTAGATTCTTGAAAAATACAACCAAATATAACAGAATTCGTAGCAGCTCAGCTCAATACAATATTAAATTTGAATTTACGGGAATTAGACTAATTTTAGCCTGAGGATCAAATTAATTCCTCGCTAGAAAAACTCTAAATTATACAAAAATTGCGACTAAGAATCGATCTTAACTAATAAATTACAAACTAAATAACAAATGCTTGCTTCTACGTTCACTAGCTCCGGAAGTTACGCTCGACAGATCAATCGATATCAGAAAAACTATTTCATGTAGAACTTAGCTAAAGATACTAAATCACAGTTATAAGCATTTTAATGTTTAAACAATTATTAGAAGAGATTTCGGGAGATTTCGGTCAAAAAGTCAATAAATAAATCATAAGTCGTAAATGGTAAGTGATACAAAAAAGATTATTCCACAAAAAACACAATTTCACAATTTCACTTAAATCGACAAAAACAAATTGATGAATCAACGACGGGAAAAAATAGGATTAACAGATTAAAATTAACAATAATATTAATTATGTACATGTCGGCGCACGATAATTTAGACGGAGCTTTCTAGCTCTTATGATATTTAGTTTAAGTCAATAATTTAGTTTAAGTTTATACTATTGCTCGTTCTTAAAAGTCTGGTTTATGTTTAGTCTGAATATATTTGTTAGTATTAAGATTTAGAGCTATGCACCCTTAGAGTTAATAAGTGGCGTAGAAAGGGATGCAAGACATAAGTGTCCTTGTCGAACGCGGCCGCAGCCCGGCGGTGGTGATTTTTGAGAGTCAGTCAGATTTTGAACGGAGTGTCAAAAGGACCTGATAGAGAGAACTCAGATAGGGTATTGAGGACTGACTAAGAAATCACGCTGTGGCGGTGGATGCGTTATTGCGTCTCTCTCTACGCAATAGAATAGAATAGTTTACCTAGTTAGTTGTAGTCTAGAATATTGGTTATCATAAAGACATTTATTAGATTTTGTTTTATAATTATTAATCATGGCCGACCAACATATCGTTCGACCTCCGACATCAGAAGTGGGATCCATCTAGGCTCCAAATGCAAGTTCACAAAGTGCAGTGCGTGAAAATAGTGAAACACACATTGTAAAGATGATGTTAGAATTCCAGAATAGAAATATGACCGAGCTTGTTCGGACATTGAAGGATATAGCTCCAGTGCGATCGACGAAGATGTTCTTCCCTGAATTCAACCCTGACCATGGAAATACGGACGCACGGGCATGGTGCGGAACTGTCGATCTATGTCTCGAAGAACAGCCGATTCACGGGAGTTCGCTAATCATTGCGTTGAGCAAGGCTTTGAAAGGTATTGCCTCAGCGTGGTTTTCACAAGTGGGGTACTCGGGGATGAATTGGACTCAATTCAAGGAGATTTTCTTGGCTCGATACGATTCAGTGGAAACACCGGCTGCTGTATTAATTCGAGTGAACGGTGGGAAGCCCAAAGACGGCGAGTGTCTGTCTGCTTATGCCGGTAGACTAGTGACATTGTTGACAACGCGTTGGCAATCAATGACCATAGAGCAGATTGCTGTTGCTACCGTGCTTGCTCACTGTGTGCAAAATGATCAACAATTGCAGCGACTTGCGTTTACAACCGATATTGACTCACGGAGTGCTCTGCAGCAAGAATTGATGGCCAGTGCATATCGTAAAAGACCCGTTAGCTCTGATAATAAAGATCAAAGGTCTAATACCGGCAAGAGATCGAAAATAGAGTGTTTTACGTGTGGGAAGATCAGGC
This sequence comes from Macrophya annulata, assembly GCA_963924015.1. Classification (NCBI taxonomy): domain Eukaryota; kingdom Metazoa; phylum Arthropoda; class Insecta; order Hymenoptera; family Tenthredinidae; genus Macrophya; species Macrophya annulata. The sequence continues at coordinate 7,093,308 of OZ001263.1, forward strand.
ATAAATCTGCTGAGTGTTACCATCGGAAGAATAAGGAGGGTAAACCAAGAGCTAGTAACAACACGCCGCATAAGAAGCCCGTGACTTGTTTCAAGTGCGGCGAGACGGGTCACATTGCACCCCAATGTAAGAAGAAGACGAAGGACGGAAATACCAACACTTCTACGGAAAAGAAGGTCAACATATGCAGCATCGCATCTGTAAAATCTGAGCTGACCCAATCCGGTGAGAAGTATCCGTTTTGTTTTGATTCTGGTGCCGAATGCTCTCTGATAAAAGAGTCCATAGCTAATAAGTTTTCCGGTAAACGCATGCAATTATTGGTAGCTTTACTGGGAATCGGAGGATCTCGTGTTATTAGTAATTTGCAAATATTAACGCCGGTGACTATTAGCGGGTATACGATCGAAATTCTTTTTCATGTAGTGCCAGACGATTTGCTCAACGATGATATTCTGATCGGTCGCGATTTAATTTCGCAGGGTTTCACAGCTGAAATTTCTCATGATAAATTTTGTTTAAAAAGAACCAAGTCTATCAATTTGTGTGAGGTCGGTAAGAGGGTTGAGAATTTCGATGAGATTGATACCGACGTGAATGGGACTGATAGGTTAAATTTAATTGAGTTATTGGGCGAATTCACTTCATCGTTTGTTGTGGGGACACCTACTGGTCGAATTACCACAGGTGAATTACAAATAAAGTTAATTGATCCGAACCGTACGGTTCAGCGACGACCATATCGACTTAGCCCGGATGAAAGGCAGATTGTCCGTGATAAGATTGATGAGCTCTTGTTCGCGGGTAACATACGACCCAGCTGCTCACCGTTTGCGAGTCCAATACTTTTAGTTAAAAAGAAGGATGGCGCAGATCGATTGTGCATTGATTATCGAGAATTTAACAGTAATACCGTACCTGATAGATATCCGCTACCACTCATAAACGACCAAATACAACGGTTGAGTGGAGCTAAGTATTTTACCACCTTAGATATGGCATCTGGTTTTCATCAGATGCCTATCCACGAAGACTCGATAGAACGTACCGCTTTTGTGACTCCGGATGGTCAGTACGAATATTTGACGATGCCTTTCGGGTTACGGAATGCTCCCGCTGTTTTTCAAAGGGCAATAAATAAGGCACTCTCAGAATTTGGGAACACTTTTGCTGTGTGCTATATAGATGACGTTATGATCCCAGCTGACTCAATAGAACAGTCATTAGAAAGACTTAGGATGGTGTTAGCTAAACTCAGCCAAGCAGGTTTCTCTTTAAATTTGAAGAAATGTTCCTTTTTGAAAACTCGAGTGGAATATCTGGGGTATGAGGTCTCAATGGGTGAAATACGACCTAACCCACATAAAGTCAAAGCGTTGACTGAGTCCTCTCCTCCAGGGACGGTCACGCAGCTTAGACAACTCATAGGCCTTGCGTCTTATTTCCGCCAATTCATTCCAAAATTCTCTCAAATTACTTCACCATTATACAAACTAACTACTACGGGAAAAGGCAAAATAGAATGGAAACCAGAATATGAGAAGATCCGTCAAGATATAATTTCTAGATTAACCAATGAACCAGTTTTGATGATTTTTAATCCAACTTATCCCATTGAATTACATACAGACGCTAGTGCAGACGGGTATGGAGCGATACTGATGCAAAAAATTGATGGGAAGTTACATGTCATTGCTTATTATAGTAAAAGGACGACAAGCGCTGAGTCCAGGTATCATTCATACGAATTAGAAACTTTAGCAGTGGTATATGCGGTTAAACATTTTCGTCATTTCTTCCAAGGCAGGAATTTTACCGTGATCACTGATTGTAATGCTCTTAAAGCTTCACGTACAAAAATAGATCTCACACCGCGGGTCCATAGGTGGTGGGCCTTTCTGCAAGCGTACGATTTTGATATTGTCTATCGAGAAGGCAAGCGAATGGCACATGCTGATTTTCTTTCACGAAACCCGGTAACGGTAAAAACGATAAGCCAGAAAATCGAACAGAAACAAGTAAATCTAGCTGAGATTTCGGGCGATTGGCTACAGGCTGAACAACAGAAGGATGACGGCTAACGTGACATAATTTCAAAATTACAAAGTAACCAAATTGACACAGACCTTTCAAGTAGCTATCAACTGAGATCAGGAGTTCTATACAGAAAAATTCAACGTCGAAATCGCAGTCGATATTTACCTATAGTACCTGTGAGTTTTAGATGGTCGGTAATTAATAATGTTCATGAGTCGGTTATGCATCTTGGGTGGGAAAAGACTTTAGAAAAAGTTTATCAACACTATTGGTTTCCTAATATGTCAAAGTATGTCAAAAGGTTTGTCGAGAATTGCATAACTTGTAAATTGTCAAAATCTCATTCAGGTAAAATACAAGCCGAACTTCATCCAATTCCAAAAGTTAGTGTCCCGTGGCATACTATTCATATCGACGCTACTGGAAAGCTGAGTGGGAAAAGTAATCTCAAAGAATATGTTTTTGTGTTTATCGATGCATTTACTAAGTTTGTACTTTTACGACATACCTTACGCATAGACGCATCTAGTGCAATTATGACTCTCAAGCAATGTGTGAGTTTGTTTGGCACTCCGGCTAGAATAATTGCAGATCAAGGTAGATGCTTTGCAAATAAGGACTTCAGAGAGTTTTGTATGTCTCATAATATTAATCTTCATTTGATTGCGACCGGAACTAGCCGCGCTAGTAGATAAGATAAGAGAGTTCTGGGCCACAGCATCCCTGATCTGCAGATCATCCCTGGACCACAGCATCCCTGGACCAGAGTTCTGGGCCACAGCATCCCTGATCTGCAGATCATCCCTGGACCACAGCATCCCTGGACCACAGCATCCCTGGACCACAGCATCCCTGGACCACAGCATCCCTGGACCAAAAACTTTAAATTTTTTTTTTTTTTTTTTTTTTTTTTTTTTTCTCATCTGTAGATCAGATCAGATCATCCCTAGACCACAGCATCCCTGGACCTCCGGACCAAAAACTTTGAATTTTTTTCTCCAACCAAACCTAACCCAGCCTATCTAGAACCTAACTTAGCCATGTAAGAGAGAGAGAGAGAGAGAGAGAGAGAGAGAGAGAGAGAGAGAGAGAGAGAGAGAGAGAGAGAGAGAGAGAGAGAGAGAGAGAGAGAGAGAGAGAGAGAGAGAGAGAGAATGACATAGAGTACAGCAGAGCAGTGCAGAGTAGAGTGAGAAAAGGGGAGGTCAGGTGAATAATAAGATATTGATGATCTATTCATTTATTATTATTTATTTTTCAAATCCCCTCATCCTGAGGAGTTAGTGGTTGTGGTTGTGGTATGCACTTGCCGCACCTGATGTGTGCACCATCATCGTTGGTTGTCGAGTGGCATACCGATTTGCCGGAGCTGCGGTCGATCCAGTCGGGTACCCATTCTCATCGTTAGTGAAATTTTCGAACTGTAAATTTTTCGCGAGGTCTATTGAACTGTGAATTTTCTACCTTTGCAGCGGTGAGTGCATATAATTATATTTAAGTAAAATATTGTCGCCAGTCTGGAAAATGCCTGTCTGGACACGTTCAAAGTGAATGCCTGACCTAATTAACACTAATGACCTTTGACGTCGTTAGTGAAATTTTCGAACGGCAAAATTTTTCGCGAGACTTATTGAACTGTGAATATTTCTGTCTTCGCAACGGTAGATGCACATAATTATATCCAAGTCAAAATATTGTCGTTAGTGTAAGAATTCCTGTCTCGACGTGTTCAAAGTGAATGCTTGGACTAATTAACACTAATGACCATAGGTAGCAAATTTTCAATACTTTTCCACATTAGGATATTGTCGCCAGTTCTAAAATTTTCGCATCGCTGCATCCAGAGTGAATACTTTGTGTAATTAGCACCGGCGACTAAATGTATGCATTAGTGGATTGGTTAAATTCATTGAACCATTAATTTTCGATTTTGCGATGCATATAATTACACCAGGGTTGAAGTATGCAAGTTTTCAAATTTTAACCTAGGGGGTATATGTATTTGAAGTAACGGTGGTGGGAGTAGGGGGGCGTCATCGAGTCTTTGAGCCATGGTTCAACCTTCTGTACATTATTGAGGTGTGTATATAAGGTTCATGCTCAACATGGTGGTAATCATTCGTACGAGTTCTAACGTGCAAAGTAAACCTCAACAAACAATATTTCGAAATCATGGACGTGCAAGTATACTCCGATCTTCTCAAGTGTATGGAATGGGCCTACAACTTGTTGTCTATGGAGACCTCTAGACAAACAGGCGATGACATCGTCGTCGCACACTGGTGTAATATTGGGCAACAAAAAATTGAATCCCTGACTGATATTTTATCGCAACCCCACCTGCATGTAAGTGAAAAGCAGAAGATTCAAAACACAATTTCGCAAATTCGATCTTGGTGTGTAAAATTTCAACAATATCAAACACGAGCGGTCGTTGTTGGTGCGGGTGATATTGCAGTGAATAATATCGATGATCGTGTTCGATGGAGTGAGTTGAATAGTGTATTTGGTAGTCGAATTCGCACAGGCGTTGTCACAAATCTTAAACATACGGACTTGGGTGGATTTTTACTTGATGTTGGGGTTGTGGTAACTGAACATTTGAAAAATATACTACATACCGAGGGGAACATCAAAGTAAATGTGATATTATCGTGCAAGTTTGAAAATGTGAAAAACGATGACGTCTGTGTGGAAATGAAGTATTTCAATACATGCAATATGTCTATTCTCCCATCAACGGATCTGAATAGCTGGTTCGGGGACAATATTGCTGGGATTCTGCTAACCAAGGTCGAGGACTTTGAACAACGAGATTCCGGATGGAGCATGGTTGAGATAATCAATGCCGTGATTAACATCAACCGCTATGAACCTCTTCGTGGTGGACTTTCTACATTCACCATGCTACCGAGGGATATTCAGCTGAAGAAAGCGGTGGTGAACGTGAAGAACGACGATGATCGCTGTTTTCTATGGGCTGTTACGGCCGCTCGCCACCCGGCCACGCATCACGTATATAGGACCTCAAACTACAAGCCGTATATAAATGAGCTGAATTGTACAGGTATAAGTTTTCCTATGACTCTGCATGGCGTGGAGAAATTTGAAAAATTAAACAATCTTAGAATCAATGTATACGGTATTGAATCCGAAACTTTTTCACACCATGCAAAGTCTAAAAATAGTGTAATAGTTCCGCTTTATCTTAGTAAAAATTTAAACAGTTTAAACAATGATACGATTCATTTGCTTATGATCGAATCTAATTCTAATATTATGGAGCATGATGGTGACTTAAATGTTTTCAAACCAAATTTCCACTTTACTTGGATCAGGAATCTTTCGCGTTTGGTTAGCAAACAGCTGTCGAATCATAACGGCGCGCAATTGTTGTGCGATAGATGTTTGTGCCACTTTGCGATGCAAAGCGCCTATGAAAATCATAGACTAGATTGTGTAAATTTAAATAAAGTTCGAATGATGTTTCCAGAAAAAAAGGATTTAGAATTTTCAAATTTTCATAATAAAGGCACCGTGCCGTTTGTCGTGTACGCAGATCTTGAATGTATATTAAAACCGGCGAGAAATGAATCTCAAGTGCATATTCCACACAGTGTGGCGTTTTATGTACATTGCTCATACGATGACAATTTATCCGAGTATAAAGACCACCGCGGGTCTGACTGTATCGAATGGTTCAATGCGCAGCTTCGCGATTTATCGGCGAAAGTAGAATCACGCATAAAAAATGTAATCCCGATGGAAAATTTAAATCAAATGCAACGCGATCGACACATGCGCGCGAAAAATTGTTATATCTGTGAAAAACCATTTGAGGCAGATGAGAAAAAATGTCACGATCACTGCCATTTCACCGGTAAATATCGCGGAGATGCTCACAATCGGTGTAACATAAATTATAGTGAGAAACACACCATTCCGGTTGTATTCCATAATTTGTCGGGCTATGATTCGCATTTTTTGATTAAATCTCTGGCCACAACTTTTCCGGGCGATATCACACTGCTGCCAATCAATAAGGAGAAGTACATATCATTCACCAAGAGGGTTGGTAACAGTGATATGTATTTGAGGTTCATAGACTCGTTTCGCTTTATGGCTAGCGGGTTGGAAAAATTAGCTTCATATATTGACAATGCGGATAAAAAGATAACCGGCAAATATTACGAAAATTTGGAAGAATTTCAACTGATGACACGTAAAGGTGTTTTTCCATATGAATACATTGATTCGTGGGAAAAACTTGATGAGGTAAATCTGCCCAATAAGAGAGATTTTTATTCTAAACTCAACGATTCGGGAATTAGTGATGCGGATTATGAGCATGCGAAGAAAGTATGGGCTAAATTTAACTTATGTACATTGGGGGAGTATTCAGATTTATATTTAAAAACGGATGTACTCTTATTGGCTGATATATTCCAAAATTTTAGAGATAGTTGCTTTAAAACATATCATTTGGATCCACTTCACTACTACACCGCACCAGGGCTTGCTTTCGATGCAATGTTAAAACACACCAAAGTGAGTCTGCAAATTTTGGATGACCCCGAAATGTTATTGTTTATCGAAAAAAGTATTCGAGGCGGTGTAGCACAGTGCTCCAATCGGTATGCAAAAGCAAATAATCGATTCATGGGCGCTGATTTTGATCCAAGTAAAGCGGAATCCTATTTAATGTATTTCGATGTAAATAATCTTTACGGTGCGGCTATGAGCGAGAATTTACCCAGTGGATCATTCGAGTGGGAACACACCTCTATTGATGTGATGTCCCTGCGCGATGATTCACCAATTGGATATATTCTCGAGGTTGATTTGGAATATCCGACAGAGCTCCACGAGCACCATAAAGATCTGCCACTCTGTCCCGAGCATTTTATTCCACCTGGCAGTAAGATTGCAAAGCTGGCAACGACACTTTTACCGAAGAAAAAATATGTACTGCATTACCGAAATTTGCAGCAATGCTTGAGTTTAGGTATGCGGTTAGTTAAGGTGCACCGAGCCTTAAAATTCGCACAATCTCCATGGTTGAAATCGTATATCGACTTGAACACTGACATGCGAAAGCAGTCAAAGAATGAGTTTGAGAAAAACTTCTACAAGCTCATGAACAATGCGGTATTCGGCAAGACCATGGAGAATGTGCGAAAGCATAAGGAGGTGAAATTAATAACGAAATGGGGTGGTAGGGGTGGCGCGAGAGCTCTGATCGCACAACCAAACTTCCATAGCTGCAGTGTATTTGATGGGGACATGGTAATTATTGAATTGAATCGCGTTCAAGTAAATTTCAATAAACCAATATATATCGGTGCAGCGATTCTTGATCTCTCGAAAATCTATATCTATAAGTTTCATTATAATTACATTAAGGCTAACTTCGCTAATAACCAAGCCAAGCTATTGTACACAGACACCGATAGTCTTATTTATCAATTTAGTGTGCCTAACATCTATGATATCGTCAAACGTGATGTTAACGCGATGTTTGATACTTCGGACTACCCGCTGGACAATGTCTACGGTATCCCACTGATGAATAAAAAACGCCTTGGTCTAATGAAAGATGAAAATAACGGAAAAATCATGACCGAGTTTATCGGGTTACGTGCCAAACTTTATTCATTCAAAACTATGGGTGAGGGTGATAAAAAACGCGCCAAGGGTGTAAAGGGGTCTACATTAAAAACCATCACGTTTGACGATTATAAGCGGTGTCTGATTGAGTATAAGAATTTGGCTAAGCCTCAATGTCTGATTAGGAGTAGGCAACATATCGTTAGCACCATCATGCAAAATAAATTAGCGCTAAGCTGGCGTGATGATAAGCGGAACTTAATACCCGGTCAAACCGATACCCTTCCTTGGGGTTTTATCGATAGTTTGTAAGATTATTTGTCGGAAAAACCGAAGTGTAAAAATATATATATATATATATATATATATATATATATATATATATATATATATATATATATATATATATATATATATATATATATATATATATATATATATTATTGATTGATTGATTGATTGATTTTGAATGCATGGTTAGCATTTTTATGATTATTATTTGTAAATATATATGTAAATAAAATGTGAATATGATGAATATATATTTTTCCGAAATTATTTGAGGGAAAAATAATGTAAATATGTTATTGGTAGTAATAGTAAAAACATAAGTGTTCTTATTTTTTCCAATGTCTGATTGAAATTCATATGATTATTTGTAAATATATGTGTATAATAAAAGAAAATGCAAATATGATGATGAATAAATTTTATTTTTTAATTTTTTGAAAAGAAATGTGTAAATAAAATAATGTAAATATGTTATTATTTTATGTATTTAAACGTTTATATGATTATTTGTAAATATAAATGAATCAACAACAACAATGACATAAATATAAATTTTATTTTATTGATAATAAATATATTTCAATTTTACATGTCTGTTTCACTTATCCAACTATTGTGCGAACTGTCAAATCCTAACCATTTTACATACAGTCTATCTCCACGTTTACGCAACACTTTTTCCACAAGATAGCCATCGGGGTAGCGAACTTTGTTGAGCTCCTCTTCATAGAAGCCACCCTCGATTGGCTGCTTCAGGTAGTCGGTGAGTTTGTATGTTGGTGGATTGGTATTTTTCACTTCGGTAACGGTGAATATCTCAGTTGTCCAATTCGGTGTGTAGCCTTTTTCGAAAACATTTTTATACTTGCTAATTCGAACCTTATCGCCAACTTTGAATTTTCGCTTTCGTTTGCTTCTTTTGATCTGACGCGGTTTGTACACACTTCGATATATCTGTTTTTCATTGCTAGTCGTAACATTTTTCGGTTTCATTCCAATCGTACGATGTTTAGTGTTGTTATATGATTCAACCAATTCCGATAGAATATCGATCCACTTGTGAGAGCCCTGCAGAGTGAATTGCTTCCACATTTTATTTTTCAATGTTCGATTAAAACGTTCGCATATCGATGCCTTCAAGTTGCTGAAGGTGGAGTACATGTTTATCCCATAATGTTTCATAAGAGTTTTGAATTCGCTGTTATAGAATTCTTTGCCTTGATCGACGTGTAGATGTTTCGGTACGCGACCGCGGGTTAACACCGATCTCATGGCAACCATTACATCTCTACCACTTTTGCTCTTGATGGGTACACCCCATGAAAACTTTGAAAATATATCGATAACCGTGAGCAGGAATTTATAACCATTATTGACGGATGCGTAGGCTGACATATCGACAAGATCAGCTTGCCAGGTCTCATCCAACCCACGTATGTCAACATAGCGTCGAGTATAATTACGGCGAGCAGATCTATGAAGTTCACTTGCTATCACCTCCTTCATGCCACCATGCTTGTAGCTGCTTTCTGATGTATTTGTTGCAGTCATGGTTCAAACTCTATGTTTTCTGTATGATGCTCTCACTCGGCAAAGATCTCGTCATGAATAAGTTTGTCATCTTCACGCTGGTGTTTTATAAGCGGTTAGTCCTTTCTCCGCACTCTCGAGGTCAATTGGTTGAGGAATCGAGTATGCACGGACAGGAGCAGCGTTCGATCCGCATCTATACCTCTCACGATGTGTGATTCGAGGGATGCGGTTTCAACCTTTGACAATCTACTATCCACATATTTCACAAACTGTGACGTGTGAGCAGCGAAATTATAAATGTCCTCATATATCGCATCTTGCAGCTTTCTATTTTGAATGATTTTTCTCTTCTGAGCAGCGAGGTCGGTTTGAATGGTATTAATGTTTGCATTTAGAGTAAGGAGTTTAGTTTCAAGTGCATTGATATCACTGCGTTGTTTTGTAATCATTCTCTGCTCCAGAGAGGTGAGTTTTAGCTCGAGTGCATTATATTTGATTTCAAACGCTTTCAGGGAAATAGCATCGGTTGGCTGTTGTGGATCCGCAATATTACACAACCGTTTGTTGTCTATATCATAATTATCGTCTGGGGTAAGTTTAAATCCAATACCAGGAGGACCGCGAGCACCTCCTCCTCCTCCTTTCACCAACTGCCTACCAAAGACGTCTATGCTCATCGTTCAACGCTCGATACTCAAATGAAAATTTTCGTTGTTAATTCTGTGTTAATAAATGATTCCGGCTTCACGTAACTCTTCAATAATGGCTGATATTTCATTGGAATGACTGGTATTACCAGCTGCTTGGGATGCCATGAGTAGCCGAAGGCGATCAATAAGTTCATTAGGATCATCCCAGTATACATAATCCAACCTCTGTCCCTCTTTTCGTGCAATCTTATAGTCGGGTAAACGACCGCCTGATTTTTTTTCCTCAGTTTTCTTCTTCTGTGTGGATGCGTGAATGTGTGGACCTATGAAATCCCTGTACTTAGCACTTTTGATATCTTCACGCGGGCTTCTGTTGGCTTGGTAATATTTTCGATCAGCGTTCGTTCTCTTTAGAATTTTAACATAGTTTCTCCTATCATCCACTTTCACGATAGCCGGATTTGGTGACTTTTTGAATAATAGTTCAAGCAATCCCGGCGTGCTTTCATAGGTCTTGTCGCCCACGTATATCAAATCATCGTGAAAATTGATGTGTGAATCACCAATCATCATTCCATGCAACAACTTTCGAACACCATATTTCTCATCCAAGTTCTTCCGCCCAGCCAATGTGGTAAACATCTCCAGATAGTGAGCCAGTTTATCGTCCACTTTTCGTTTAGGTGTACTTGTAGCAGTGGGGAAGTCGCCAGGTACAACTGTATCATCGCTATTGTCCTCATCATCATCATCATCATCCGCAGCATGAACATCATCATCATCATCATTCATACGATCGTCAAATTCCATGGAAACATCTGATGGCTCCATCTTTGCCTCCTGCTTCATTTCCTGCTTTATTTCCTGCTTTATCTCCTGTTTTATCTGCTTTTTCTGCATCGTCTTCTGCTGCTGCTGCTGTTGCTTTGAAGTATCCACCAATTCACGCAATGGTGTCACTATGGGCTTGAACATTTCACCCATAACCACCTCGCTAGTATCTCTGTTCAACTTTATCTGTTTATGTTTGCGTCTAATTGCATCGCTAGCCTTTGCTATTTCATTCAACACATCGTTGTGTCTACGAATCTTGTCACCATCCATGTTAACGCTTTGGTGTGTATAGCGTGACTGTGTAAATTTAGCGAATCATTTTTAATTTATTTCGATGAAGCAATCGAAACCTTTCCTGTACCGCCCATCGTCGATTTCACAGTCTTTGTCGATGACGATAAAGCTATATTTGCCATCATTCCAACATGCCGAACACAAATCCTTAAATCGTTGATATGTCATGTCGGTGTTTACATGATCATCGTATATGTGTTTCAAATTCATTTCATCTTGACGAAAAAGTACCAATAAGTTTGCATTTTCTCGCACAAGATGTTTTGGGATACGTGCATATGTTTGACAAAGATAAAAGCTATCCACATCTCTGTGTCTCCCCATGCAGAAATATGCACGAATATTATCCTGCTTCTCGCATGCCACATCATCGAAGATCATAATTGAATTGGGGCGCGCATCCTCCGGCTTCACAACTTCCTCATGCTCACCAAATGGGAAATAACCCACACCCTTCACGGGTTCTAGTAACTTTCGCAAGAACTCATATTTTGGTTGAATGAGTGATTTCGAATAGACATAAACATTTTCAAATCTCAGCCCATTATCGTGGGTAATGAGTGTGAGTAGTGCATTAGTTTTTCCACAATTGGATGGCCCACAGAAAACGGCTCTCACACTATTCGGTAGTAATTTTCCATGACGTTTCCCCTTCTTTTTCTTCTCCTCAACCAAGTTATCAAAATTCCCCACGGGTAGTTTCGTCGTTTGATCGCGAAATTTCATGATGCACGTTTAACGCTCCAAAGCAAACTAATATATTTATCTATAAAATACACGCTTTTATTGAATTCGAGTCAGTTGTTATTCGGCTATGGATGATCGCACAAGTAGGAAATGCGGGAGAGGTTTCATAAACAAAGTCATCAATAATCTCCCGGTTGAGTTGCATGTACCTGGATATCAGTATTGCGGACCTGGAACAAAATTAGCAAAGAGGTTAGCTCGCGGTGATTTGGGAATCAATCCTCTAGACGCTGCCTGCAGAGAACACGACATTGCATACTCGAAGAATCGAGAAAATATCACAGCACGCAACGAGGCAGATAAAGTGCTCGCTGAGAAGGCTTGGCGTCGAGTTCTAGCTAAAGACGCAGGTGTGGCTGAAAAAGCTGTAGCCTGGGGAGTTACCAACATCATGAAGACCAAATCAAAACTCGGTATGGGGTTGGAATCAAAAAGTGGCGTGAAAAAGATGAGTGAGAAGAAGAAGAAGAAGACAACGACCTTCAATTCAATTATTCGCGGGGCAAAGAAATCAATGAAGCGTGGACAAAGATCCATCGAATCGGCGCTGGTCGGCGCTCGTACGGCGGTGACAACTCATGGGAAAGTACGAGTACCGCGTGTTTTACCAATCCCCAAGAAAATCGGCGGTTTCCTACCATTTCTTATCCCAATTTTGTCCGCCCTCAGCGCCACTGGGGCTCTGGCTGGCGGTGCTGCAGGTATAGCAAAAGTGGTTAATGAGGCTCGCGCTAATAAGCATCAATTACAAGAGGCTAAACGTCATAATGCGACAATGGAGTCGATCGCGTTGGGAAAAGGACTATACCTGAAACCGCACAAGAAGGGTATGGGGTTGTATTTGAAGCCCGCAAAAAACTGATTAAGCTACCACACCGAGCTCTCACCAACATCGATTTACAGAAATATGCCAAAGCTATGAAAATCCCATATTTTCGCGGTGTTTTCATGCGAAATGATCTGCCTCATTCAGGCCCGAGAAAGCGCGAGTGTGCAATTATTAATCTTGATGATAAAAATGGGCGAGGTACACATTGGGTAGCGTATAGAAAAAATGACGATGATGTCATTTACTTTGACAGTTTTGGTGATTTACAACCTCCTCAAGATCTGATGGAATATCTTGGTGTAGGTAGCGTGAAATACAATCATAGGAGATATCAGGAATATAACACAGTGATTTGTGGACACTTGTGCCTCAAATTTCTCAGCGAATCAACTATAAAATGAAGAAGATGTAAAAGTGTGGCATCAGTCATGTCTGACTCGTTCACGTTAACGCTATCGGGGACATCCTCCGTGCTGGAGGCTCAATATTTTCCGCCAATCGAGCTATCGCCGACGAAAGACTATGTTCTCGGACTCGTGGAACTCTTAACATTCAATTCAATCCCTAATATTGACGAGGGTTGTAATAAACTTCACATAGTTAGACGGGGAGGCGGTGATATGGATTCGGGCGAACAGGAAATTTTCACAATACCCACGGGTAGCTATGAAATTGAAGATATCGATAGGTATTTGAAAAAGATACTGCCCGACGATATCAAAATTGATCTAAAAGCTAATAACAACGAGTTGCATAGTGAAATTGAGTGCAATCAAATAGTGGACTTTAAGCCTCATGATTCTATTGGCCGATTGCTTGGATTTAAACCGAATCGTCTTGCAAGCGGTATTTTTCATAAGTCTGAATTACCCGTGGCCATACTCAAAGTCAATGCCATACGAGTCGAGTGTGATATAACTATGGGTGCGTATATAAACGATCGTCGGGTGCATACGATTCATGAATTTTTTCCAACTGTTCCACCCGGATATAAGATCGTTGAAACACCCACCAACGTCATTTATCTACCGATCGCCGTTCCATCAATACATCATATACAATTGAGAATAGTCGATCAGAATGGTGAATTGATTAATTTTCGCGGTGAGACGATAACGATACGATTACATGCTAAATCTGTGAAGTAATGGGGATTGTATTTGAAACGAAAAATTCCGGTAGAGGCTATAAAAGTGAGATAGTATGGCCAAACGCAATCAGTCTCCGAGCACCTCTGATTCGAGTGACACGTCTGAACGCTCAGTTTCTTCAGAGCCTAGGTCTTCGACTTCGTGGAAATTTTGGAGAATAAAAATTCGCTGTATTTTGTGCATAATACCATGGCAAAAATAATAAAAATACAAGACCCCATAGCGTTTGATGAGTCAATCGCTCACTGTGAGATACATGCACATCAACCGTTTGCATCATCATCCTTCAAGAATAACGATGAAATTCGAATCACTGTTCAGAATCAAGACTTGTGTGTCTTACCCAGCAAAAGTTCGCTTCATATATACGGACGGCTTACAAAGGATGATAATACCAACGTAGCTGCAACCACGAACTTGGTCAACATGGCCATATGCCATCTGTTTGGTGGCTTGCGTTATGAGTTGAATGGCTATGTGATTGATCAAAATACGAATGTCGGAATCGTGAGTGTTATGAAGGGATACCTATCATTAACCCCCGGACAGCAATATCTTCTGGAGAACACTGGTTGGCTGACTAACGATGCTAAATTGAATAATACCAATGGATACTTTGATGTTGTCATACCGTTGAATTTCTTGCTCGGATTTGCCGAAGATTATAACAGAATCGTCGCTAACGCTAAACATGAGTTGATTCTAACTCGCTCAAACACCGATCTGAACGCCATAATTCAATCATCCGTGGAGAAAGTTAAAATTTCCCTCGAGAAAATTGAATGGCTATTGCCGTATGTTAAACTGGCTGATAATGCAAAGATCAAGCTGCTAAGTTACATCGCCACGGATCCAACCATATCCATGAGTTTTCGCTCTTGGGGAATGTACGAGTATCCATTGCTGCCGCAGACAACGAGACACGTATGGGTTGTCAAGACGTCGACACAGCTGGAGAAGCCAAGACACGTCATACTGAGATTCCAAACCGCTCGCAGGAATGATGCAAAGAAGAACGCTAGTGAATTTGATCATTGCATGATCAGGGATGTGAAACTCTTCCTCAACTCACAATGCTATCCCTATGGAAACCTGAATCTTGATATTGCCAACAATCAATATGCTATTCTCTATGATATGTACACAAACTTTCAATCATCATACTATGATAAGGAGCCCGAACCCTTGCTGTCAAAGAATGGATTCTTGACCAAGGCCCCCCTCGTTGTTATAGATTGCTCGAAACAGAATGAATCGTTGAAAAACGGACCTGTGGATATTCGTTTGGAATTTGAAACTAACGATAGCTTTCCGGTAAACACTTCAGCCTATTGTATGATTATACATGATCGTGTTATTGAGTACAATCCCATTAGCGGTACAGTGAAGAAATTGGTATCATTTTAAGAATAAATGAATAATATGTAAAATAGTATGCATAAGGATAAATAAATGTATTCAATATATTTCTTATTAGTTTTTTATTTGTAGTCAACACCTCCTTCCATCACGTTTTACAACTGAATTCACATGTGTTATATCGACCACCATGGTAAAGTATTTGGAGACGGTTCTCCTGCACGGCGTCAACCATTTGGCTCAACTGCTCTGGATTTTCCTCCAGAAACTTAACGATGCGTCCGGGCAGAAATATGGCGAATTCATTGGCAATCATTACAACGGTTCCTACACCGAATTTCGTTTTCACCATCTTGATCCCCGTGATATCGTACTTCTCGCCGACTTCAAGTTCTGACATCTTTTTCATCGGGAGGTCCTCCATGCGCGCTGCATTATTGAGTTTTGTGAAGTCCATTGTTTTCCCTTTCTGAATGAAAAAAATAATAATAATTTATCGAATCGGCACTTTATTATCAATATATAAAATTACCAATAATAATTTAGATGATTGAAAAATATTATTGTTACCTTTTTTCTCTCTCCAAATCGATGTCTTCCAACTCTGCTGCAGAACTTTGCAAAGTCAGCTTGTTAATGGTATTGATGTTGAGGGGTTCGGTGTCGAGTCAAGATGTGTGTGAGGTTGGACGAAACTCGGGGGTTTATATGCATTAGCCGCCCCACTCTCCAAATACCAACTAGTTAACCGTTGAACATTTTCGAAAGCGCAACGGTATCCCGGTACACCCCCATGACAATCACCATACCAGTGAATCACTCTCGACTCACATCGTAGCATTCGAAAGTTTGGGCAGCCCAACTCTGCTAAATCAATCACCGATTTTGAACAATTATTGATGATTTTTTCGAGCCACTGTTTCTTCTCGCGTCCCTTTACATAGATGCGACATGCATCCGTCACAATTCCTATTACAATTCCTTCCATATCCCTGTACGGTGTTTCCCCAACATTCCATGGTATTCCGTGATAATTTCTCGTCAACCAGAGATTTTGACTTCTGAATGCCCGCGGTAGGATCATCTGTGAGCAGGGTGGTTTGAAGAGAATGCGTGTTAGGCTGAGTTGGTGTTCCTCCGATGCACGAATACTCATTGCAGCCAGTTCTTTCACTACAAATTTATCACTAAATGTACCGAATCCTTGTACATCAACGATGAGCTCCATAGCGGAAATTTTTGCGTATGGTTTGAATGACAGTTGAACGCACACTGATTGAATCCCCGAAATTTCGAGCGATGCATCAACCTTGGTTCAATTATGTACTTTCACCGCGATAAGATCAGAAAATTCCTAATGTGGAAAAGTATTGAAAATTTGCTACCTATGGTCATTAGTGTTAATTAGTCCAAGCATTCACTTTGAACACGTCGAGACAGGAATTCTTACACTAACGACAATATTTTGACTTGGATATAATTATGTGCATCTACCGTTGCGAAGACAGAAATATTCACAGTTCAATAAGTCTCGCGAAAAATTTTGCCGTTCGAAAATTTCACTAACGACGTCAAAGGTCATTAGTGTTAATTAGGTCAGGCATTCACTTTGAACGTGTCCAGACAGGCATTTTCCAGACTGGCGACAATATTTTACTTAAATATAATTATATGCACTCACCGCTGCAAAGGTAGAAAATTCACAGTTCAATAGACCTCGCGAAAAATTTACAGTTCGAAAATTTCACTAACGATGAGAATGGGTACCCGACTGGATCGACCGCAGCTCCGGCAAATCGGTATGCCACTCGACAACCAACGATGATGGTGCACACATCAGGTGCGGCAAGTGCATACCACAACCACAACCACTAACTCCTCAGGATGAGGGGATTTGAAAAATAAATAATAATAAATGAATAGATCATCAATATCTTATTATTCACCTGACCTCCCCTTTTCTCACTCTACTCTGCACTGCTCTGCTGTACTCTATGTCATTCTCTCTCTCTCTCTCTCTCTCTCTCTCTCTCTCTCTCTCTCTCTCTCTCTCTCTCTCTCTCTCTCTCTCTCTCTCTCTCTCTCTCTTACATGGCTAAGTTAGGTTCTAGATAGGCTGGGTTAGGTTTGGTTGGAGAAAAAAATTCAAAGTTTTTGGTCCAGAGGTCCAGGGATGATCTGATCTGATCTGATCTACAGATGAGAAAAAAAAAAAAAAAAAAAAAAAAAAAAAAAAAAAAATTTTAAAGTTTTTGGTCCAGGGATGCTGTGGTCCAGGGATGCTGTGGTCCAGGGATGATCTGCAGATCAGGGATGCTGTGGCCCAGAACTCTGGTCCAGGGATGCTGTGGTCCAGGGATGATCTGCAGATCAGGGATGCTGTGGCCCAGAACTCTCTTATCTTATCTACTCGCGCTAATGGTCAGGTGGAACGTGTAATGAGTACACTTAAGAATATGCTCACAGCTGTGGAACTGAGCAATGACAAATCGTGGCAGGAATCTATTGATGAAATTCAATTAGCATTAAACTGTACAGTCGGTCGTATAACGAAACATAGTCCTTTGGAATTGTTAATTGGAAAAGTTGCAAGACCTCTTTCCTTGTCGGTTATTGATGGACAAGAAACTGAGGAAATGGATATTTCAGATATCAGAGAGCAGGCATCGGTTTCTATAGATAAGAACGCTGTAGAAAATAAACAGAGATTTGATAGTGGCAAGTCTAGGGTTCGAAGATTTTCAGTTGGAGACTATGTTCTCATGGAAAATCACGAACGAAACCAAACCAAGCTAGATGCCAAATTTCGTGGACCATTTAAGGTGGTCGAAGTTTTACCTAATGATAGGTATAGTTTGAAAGCATTAAATGGAAATAGAACTTATAAGTATGCCCATGAACGGTTGAGATTGATGCCTGATAGCAATGTTCCCACAGAGCTTGACCCCTGTATTGGTTTTAGTGAAGATAAACAGTCAGAATGTGCCGATGTCGGCGTGGATAACAGTGAGTAGCAAATAGATAGACGAGTGTGTATGTAATCCATGCGTCTTGCTTATTAGTCGTAAGTCACAAAAATCCTACCCCACTGTTGTGGGCGGAGACGGTGCGATGCAACGGCAGACGATGGGTATGTTTGGTCGTTGAGGACCATTTTGTTGGGATCACATGGGTGATCCCGAGCCATATAGTTGGCTATTGTAATGATTGAAAGATACCAAGTTGTGGTGTTCAGAGTCATATGGATGGCTGCTGTGCATTGGTTGTGATACTAATCGTTGTTGCTTGTGGCTCACTGGTTGTCTGGTTGTCTGGATGTTTGGATCATTTGACTGATTCTGTATTTTGATTGATGTTGAGATCAATATTGTGTTGTTGAGCACGTGAGCAGGGTATTGAGGTATAGCATATGTGGGAACATGGCATTCGAATCAAATTGTTTAGTATGTCAGAATGGGCGAGCAAAGAACGAACGTCAGTTTTTCTTTGCAGATGATGTATGAAGACTTAATTGCACACGAGGACGTGTGACAGTCAGGAGGGCCGTGTCGGCGCACGATAATTTAGACGGGGCTTTCTAGCTCTTATGATATTTAGTTTAAGTCAATAATTTAGTTTAAGTTTATACTATTGCTCGTTCTTAAAAGTCTGGTTTATGTTTAGTCTGAATATATTTGTTAGTATTAAGATTTAGAGCTATGCACCCTTAGAGTTAATAAGTGGCGTAGAAAGGGATGCAAGACATGGGTGTCCTTGTCGAACGTGGCCGCAGCCCGGCGGTGGTGATTTTTGAGAGTCAGTCAGATTTTGAACGGAGTGTCAAAAGGACCTGATAGAGAGAACTCAGATAGGGTATTGAGGACTGACTAAGAAATCACGCTGTGGCGGTGGATGCGTTATTGCGTCTCTCTCTACGCAATAGAATAGAATAGTTTACCTAGTTAGTTGTAGTCTAGAATATTGGTTATCATAAAGACATTTATTAGATTTTGTTTTATAATTATTAATCAGGGCCGACCAACATATCGTTCGATCTCCGACATACATATGTATGTATATTGTTACCAAATAATTACTGGCGTTTAGTAAAAGGATGTCTCCGATTCCATTTGATGAGATAAAAATTTTAATATTTTAAATAGGACACTACCCAGTAGGGATTCTGTAAGATGTATTAATAAATTATGGTTATCATAATTTTAAGTTAGTTATCCAAAAGGTAATTCCGATCATAAGTCATAGATACACGCACAGTCAAGCATTTGGCGAGTAATAATTAAGGTTTGGGTCGAACTAGCTATTTAACAACAGTCGACCGAGCCACTACGAAGTCATCATGTCACCGACTGAATTTGCTTTGACACATTGGGTCTCTGTCGGAAGTCATTTATTTTTCTTCTGAACATTGTTAGATTCTGCGTAAACCTGGAAATTGAAAACACGCAAGCATTACGTCAATAAAAATTTTTTGTGAAAGATATAACTTTACACTTTCAGACCAGAATACAACAATTTATACACAACTTATGATATCTTATTCATATGTAGTAAACTTTAGATATTGTTGAAAAATATTTCATCAACTTGGACTTACATCAAGTATGAATAAAGCCATCTCAAAATCTAATTGAATATTGAAAATCGAATGATTTACCTTCTCTATCTTTGGTGAGTAGATTCCGCTCGAACCATCCATCAAGTTTTCGAACCACTGCGCCATGGCACCCTGTTTATTAACCGGTGGACTCCTAATGATGTTTTCTCCGTAGAAGAGATTTATTTCATTGATTTATGAACGATGTGAGTCTTTTTAAATTTGCTCCTGGGTTGCGATTCTAGAAACTCCGCTAACTCCGCTAACTCCGCTAACTCCGCTAACTCAACGGAGACCGCTGGTTGGCTGAGAAGCGTTCAATCGTAGATCGTTTCGGGTAGGTCGGTACAGTCGGTAGGTGGCGCCGTGGGCTCTGCCCGGTCGCTAGTCGTAACAAACGCGAGGCCCACTTACACTTGATATACATGCATGTGTACCACATATACCATAAGGGTAAACCGACGAGATGAAAATAAATAAATAATACCAATAATTGAATCAAAATATTGGACTGCAGTGAAACTGCTTGTATAATATTATGAACTTAACGACAACTTTTGACTCGTATGCTCTCGATGATAATTTTCTCCGAGCGATTGAATATATTTAACGTCTCCTTAAATACAAAGCGGGCAAATCCGATTTTATCTTTGATGAATTGTTATCCCGCATATGCTTTTCCCTGTGTTACAGTTCTGCTGTAAATAATTCTACACCGAATCACACAGAGGTATGTATTATAATATTTATTTCACCTTCTATGAACTTACAGCATATAAAAGTATGATTCACCATCGAATATTAATTCATCTACATCGTTCACAAATCATTAATTCTACATACCTACAATGAAGCAGCCAATGAATTAAAAATAACTTATATCTATTATAGGTCGATTAAAAAATCTGAAAAAATTCCAGGGGTCTGTTTTAGTACTGGGACAATTGTAAAAATTGTTTTGAAGCAAATCGAAAATGGTGGGGGTAATTCATTGGTAAAGTTTGCGTGGAATTCCACATATATAGAACATATACATATATATTACGGTGGTCCTTGTTTCGATGAATTTCGAAATAAATACGGGACGCCCTGGATACCTTGCAAATGTATAGAAAAAAAAACCCTGAAATTTAAACTCCTCATTTTTACATTAACACGTGGTTCAAAATTCCGAAATTTTAATTTGGCAAATAAATGTAATTTTTTCCACCAGTTCCTTGACGTTGTTGTTGTCAGTCCGACAAAACTCGATGAAATAATTTCAAATTTGGCACGTTTGTTGCTTATACTGTTAGGAAAAAACCCTGAAAATTTTAAGTTTTTGTATTCATTATTTCCTTACACATCCGATAAATAAATATCTTCGTAATATTACTCTAAATATTTGATTTGTGAACTTATTATTTTCTTTATACAAGTTCTATCAAAAAATGTTATTTTCCGGGTAATTGAGGAAATTTGTAAATCAGAAACTCTTCGAATTTTCATTAATTATGAAAATTAAAACATTATTTTTTAATTAATCTTCAATTACCTTGAAACGAAAATTTTTTGATAGAACTTGTAGAAAAAAAAAAAACAATCAGTTCATATTTCAAATATTCAGAGTAATATTACGAAAATATTTATTGACCTGTGATTTGTACATGTTAGGTTGCACTTTTTACGACAGAAACGGAAGTGACTATAGACATAGTCGTGACGTCATGTGAGGGCTATCACGTGTATTTACTACTGCGCATCTCCGTCGAGAGTACACCTTATTTCCTTACACCATGGGTAAAACCATCATGTATCGTAAGTGTGCAAAATCGTTTCGCGGAGGTACCCCGAGTGAGTTTTGTTTAGACAAATTTTTAATTTTCTAAAGACCTCGGACCGATGCGTCGTGTTAATGAAAATATGGTGAACAGAATTATAGCCACATAGCGAAAAACTGTAAGTATTTCACAATTAAATTAGAGGCTGCGAGGATACGTTGACAGCGTTTGCCGGATACGAGTAGCGTGCTAAACCTTTCAAAAAATAATCATGTTGCACTTATAGATCCTTGAGACCACATCGAATCCAGGAGACTCACAGGTTTTTGGATATCGTAAATAGTGATAAATTCGTATCGCTTATGGGACGAATCGACGAAGCGGAATTCAGCATCTCCGGATCAGTGCTACCAGACAGCGCAATGAGCACCGACATTGTCTTAGGATAACCTTTTCTGGATTTGATCTCTTGGACAAAGGAAAGCAATCGCATACACTTTTGCCCACCAACAACGCCGAGTATCCCATAATGAACGTCGATGTAGAAAAAACCGATCCAGAAGGGAACTTTGGTCCATCACTAAGCAGCAAGCAACGGAATGGCATTGAAAAAGCACTCGTACTAAGCGTCGATAATAGGGAGTCGAAATTAGATCATGGTCCGGTAAAATTAAAAAGCAAATTACGTAGGGATAAAATGTTCAGAGCACAACCGCGCTGTTTTCCAGTCTATGGGAATAAAGAATACTCGATTCGAATAGAGGCTAAAGATGCTTTTTTTACCTACCGGTAAACAAAGACTCAATCAAATATACTGCGTTCATTGTCGCAAGTAACCAATACGAATTTTCGACTTGAAAAAGTCGGTTTTTTTATGGTTTTTAAGCCTTTTTTAGAACTCCGATCGTAAGTGAAACTTTTCGATTGCAAACAAACAAAGCCAAGACAGTTGAAAGATAGCGTCGACAGTTAAGAGACAACGCGGCTGTGGAAGGGAGGGAGGCGGGGGGGGGGGGGGGGGGGGGGGGTGCGGGCGGAGGGCAACATTCCTGCGCGATTTCGATTTGTTTCGCGCTTCGACAGATTCGATACAGTGTTGTCAATACTTACCTCCTTTTGAGGCCGCTATCCCATGGCGCCCGGAACCGGAAAAGCCACTAGATTTTAGTAACTAGAATTTACGTAGAGGAATTTATAATTATACAAATTCTTACCGAATG
The DNA here is from genome assembly GCA_963924015.1 of Macrophya annulata. Classification (NCBI taxonomy): domain Eukaryota; kingdom Metazoa; phylum Arthropoda; class Insecta; order Hymenoptera; family Tenthredinidae; genus Macrophya; species Macrophya annulata. Next base: position 7,116,214 of record OZ001263.1, read on the forward strand.
GCTGTCGAGGTAACTCCAAAGACCGCTAACATGCAGTAGATTCGAACAGTTGAATGTTTTCGCTACTCAGATGCGGTGTAAACGAAATTCTAGTGACTAAATCTAGTGACTTTTCTGGTTCCGGGCTTTCGTTCCGTCACTTCAGTTTTGAATACTCATATGTGTGTGTACACGGGTACACCACAGCTGTGACAGCTTGAATCGAAATACACTGACACTAGTGGTTATTCCATCTTACGTTGTGCGGAATAAGTAGTCACAACGAGGTGGTCCCGTGACCGCAACTGCGGATCAGCTTCTCTATACAAATCTAACCTCAAAATACATGACAATATATCTTTCACGGAAAAATAAAAATCATTCAAAGGACATAAAAAATGAAGAATAAAATAAAGTGTTATAACTCGAGTCCGGCTACTTTCCGCAAGGATATAAGCCCAAGGATAAATAATAATAATGGTGAGACCTCTTCGACCTAACCCCCCCCGCGTAGCATAGCGGACGCGAAGCGCGCGTGAGCTGTGAATCCTCGTATTCAAGTAACGGTTACCCCCAAAAGCACCTCGGGTGCAAAAACTTTGCGCCAAGTACATTAAAACGTAGTAACTATCAACAAAAATTTGTTAACAAAATATTCAAAGTAATAGCATTTGATCTACAAAAGTATTGAAATCAATGGACTTTGCCAAGTACAATTGAATTTGCTTCCAATTAATTTCTAAATATTGATATTTCAATATACATAACATGTTACAACATGCAACATACGTACTCATATAAGAAACGATCAATTATAAATAAAATGACGGAAAAACAAAGAAAAGAAAAAAAAAAATTTGGAGGTAGTGGTACTTGGCGGGCTGATATTGAAGTTATTATAAGAATATTGAAATAGTTCAATTTATAGTTTCTTGTACTTTTTACAAAAATGCCCGCCAAGTACCACTACCTACAAATTTTTTTTTTTTCTTTTCTTTGTTTTTCCGTCATTTTATTTATAATTGATCGTTTCTTATATGAGTACGTATGTTGCATGTTGTAACATGTTATGTATATTGAAATATCAATATTTAGAAATTAATTGGAAGCAAATTCAATTGTACTTGGCAAAGTCCATTGATTTCAATACTTTTGTAGATCAAATGCTATTACTTTGAATATTTTGTTAACAAATTTTTGTTGATAGTTACTACGTTTTAATGTACTTGGCGCAAAGTTTTTGCACCCGAGGTGCTTTTGGGGGTAACCGTTACTTGAATACGAGGATTCACAGCTCACGCGCGCTTCGCGTCCGCTATGCTACGCGGGGGGGGTTAGGTCGAAGAGGTCTCACCATTATTATTATTTATCCTTGGGCTTATATCCTTGCGGAAAGTAGCCGGACTCGAGTTATAACACTTTATTTTATTCTTCATTTTTTATGTCCTTTGAATGATTTTTATTTTTCCGTGAAAGATATATTGTCATGTATTTTGAGGTTAGATTTGTATAGAGAAGCTGATCCGCAGTTGCGGTCACGGGACCACCTCGTTGTGACTACTTATTCCGCACAACGTAAGATGGAATAACCACTAGTGTCAGTGTATTTCGATTCAAGCTGTCACAGCTGTGGTGTACCCGTGTACACACACATATGAGTATTCAAAACTGAAGTGACGGAACGAAAGCCCGGAACCAGAAAAGTCACTAGATTTAGTCACTAGAATTTCGTTTACACCGCATCTGAGTAGCGAAAACATTCAACTGTTCGAATCTACTGCATGTTAGCGGTCTTTGGAGTTACCTCGACAGCCATTCGGTAAGAATTTGTATAATTATAAATTCCTCTACGTAAATTCTAGTTACTAAAATCTAGTGGCTTTTCCGGTTCCGGGCGCCATGGGATAGCGGCCTCAAAAGGAGGTAAGTATTGACAACACTGTATCGAATCTGTCGAAGCGCGAAACAAATCGAAATCGCGCAGGAATGTTGCCCTCCGCCCGCACCCCCCCCCCCCCCCCCCCCCCCCCCGCCTCCCTCCCTTCCACAGCCGCGTTGTCTCTTAACTGTCGACGCTATCTTTCAACTGTCTTGGCTTTGTTTGTTTGCAATCGAAAAGTTTCACTTACGATCGGAGTTCTAAAAAAGGCTTAAAAACCATAAAAAAACCGACTTTTTCAAGTCGAAAATTCGTATTGGTTACTTGCGACAATGAACGCAGTATATTTGATTGAGTCTTTGTTTACCGGTAGGTAAAAAAAGCATCTTTAGCCTCTATTCGAATCGAGTATTCTTTATTCCCATAGACTGGAAAACAGCGCGGTTGTGCTCTGAACATTTTATCCCTACGTAATTTGCTTTTTAATTTTACCGGACCATGATCTAATTTCGACTCCCTATTATCGACGCTTAGTACGAGTGCTTTTTCAATGCCATTCCGTTGCTTGCTGCTTAGTGATGGACCAAAGTTCCCTTCTGGATCGGTTTTTTCTACATCGACGTTCATTATGGGATACTCGGCGTTGTTGGTGGGCAAAAGTGTATGCGATTGCTTTCCTTTGTCCAAGAGATCAAATCCAGAAAAGGTTATCCTAAGACAATGTCGGTGCTCATTGCGCTGTCTGGTAGCACTGATCCGGAGATGCTGAATTCCGCTTCGTCGATTCGTCCCATAAGCGATACGAATTTATCACTATTTACGATATCCAAAAACCTGTGAGTCTCCTGGATTCGATGTGGTCTCAAGGATCTATAAGTGCAACATGATTATTTTTTGAAAGGTTTAGCACGCTACTCGTATCCGGCAAACGCTGTCAACGTATCCTCGCAGCCTCTAATTTAATTGTGAAATACTTACAGTTTTTCGCTATGTGGCTATAATTCTGTTCACCATATTTTCATTAACACGACGCATCGGTCCGAGGTCTTTAGAAAATTAAAAATTTGTCTAAACAAAACTCACTCGGGGTACCTCCGCGAAACGATTTTGCACACTTACGATACATGATGGTTTTACCCATGGTGTAAGGAAATAAGGTGTACTCTCGACGGAGATGCGCAGTAGTAAATACACGTGATAGCCCTCACATGACGTCACGACTATGTCTATAGTCACTTCCGTTTCTGTCGTAAAAAGTGCAACCTAACATGTACAAATCACAGGTCAATAAATATTTTCGTAATATTACTCTGAATATTTGAAATATGAACTGATTGTTTTTTTTTTTTCTACAAGTTCTATCAAAAAATTTTCGTTTCAAGGTAATTGAAGATTAATTAAAAAATAATGTTTTAATTTTCATAATTAATGAAAATTCGAAGAGTTTCTGATTTACAAATTTCCTCAATTACCCGGAAAATAACATTTTTTGATAGAACTTGTATAAAGAAAATAATAAGTTCACAAATCAAATATTTAGAGTAATATTACGAAGATATTTATTTATCGGATGTGTAAGGAAATAATGAATACAAAAACTTAAAATTTTCAGGGTTTTTTCCTAACAGTATAAGCAACAAACGTGCCAAATTTGAAATTATTTCATCGAGTTTTGTCGGACTGACAACAACAACGTCAAGGAACTGGTGGAAAAAATTACATTTATTTGCCAAATTAAAATTTCGGAATTTTGAACCACGTGTTAATGTAAAAATGAGGAGTTTAAATTTCAGGGTTTTTTTTTCTATACATTTGCAAGGTATCCAGGGCGTCCCGTATTTATTTCGAAATTCATCGAAACAAGGACCACCGTAATATATATGTATATGTTCTATATATGTGGAATTCCACGCAAACTTTACCAATGAATTACCCCCACCATTTTCGATTTGCTTCAAAACAATTTTTACAATTGTCCCAGTACTAAAACAGACCCCTGGAATTTTTTCAGATTTTTTAATCGACCTATAATAGATATAAGTTATTTTTAATTCATTGGCTGCTTCATTGTAGGTATGTAGAATTAATGATTTGTGAACGATGTAGATGAATTAATATTCGATGGTGAATCATACTTTTATATGCTGTAAGTTCATAGAAGGTGAAATAAATATTATAATACATACCTCTGTGTGATTCGGTGTAGAATTATTTACAGCAGAACTGTAACACAGGGAAAAGCATATGCGGGATAACAATTCATCAAAGATAAAATCGGATTTGCCCGCTTTGTATTTAAGGAGACGTTAAATATATTCAATCGCTCGGAGAAAATTATCATCGAGAGCATACGAGTCAAAAGTTGTCGTTAAGTTCATAATATTATACAAGCAGTTTCACTGCAGTCCAATATTTTGATTCAATTATTGGTATTATTTATTTATTTTCATCTCGTCGGTTTACCCTTATGGTATATGTGGTACACATGCATGTTTATCAAGTGTAAGTGGGCCTCGCGTTTGTTACGACTAGCGGCCGGGCAGAGCCCACGGCGCCACCTACCGACTGTACCGACCTACCCGAAACGATCTACGATTGAACGCTTCTCAGCCAACCAGCGGTCTTCGTTGAGTTAGCGGAGTTAGCGGAGTTTCTAGAATCGCAACCCTGACGTGGTATATCTCACCTCTTCGTTCAAGAGTATTAGACCCAATAGAGGCCTAGACATGCTTCATTGGTTTCTACATACTTTCAAACATTACTATACATTTAAATAGAGAAAAAGGTCTGAAATTACCGGAAAAAATACAATCATTTCATTCGGACCTCATTCATAAACTGTTAAAATCACGATTCCATCAATAAATGTTTTGTGCTTTCGATGGGCCAATTAGAATTACGCTATTGTATTTTTTCCGTCAAAGTTCATACTCTTCTATATCAAAGGTCCAGTTTTTAGAGTGGGGTCTCTATGGGATCAGGTATCAGATTAAAAATCAATTATCATAATTAATTACATATTAGCGTAGCGTAGTTCCACTTTCAGATAAAATTGTTTAAAAATTTTTAAATTCACAAAAATCGATTTTTTGTTTCGTTTTTATTCTCCAATTTCTCACTCATTCGATCTTTTCTATGTAGATTGTAAAGGTTCGTACTAGAATTTAAAGTCAAAATATTAATATCTAAAGGTCGCCCAATTATTAAAAAAAAAGATTCTAATATTTATAATGGTTTATAATATTGTTACGAAAGTGATACACCCCTCACATATATAATTCACACGCTCTAGTAGTCATCTTAAATAGAAGATGTTAACATCATTCTCTTGTTCACCGTTACTAACCACGACGTTTATTGTAAATAACAGTCTTGTTCGAGACCTTAAACTGAACAGACGTATTCTAAATACAACCCAAACCTTTATCCAAATATCCCCAAACTCCATTTATTGTCTATTTACTCTTGTTTATTCACCTAGAGAACCCCTCAATTAATTTGCGGACCTCTTAGACCCCCGTTCCGTAACAATATGTATAATATGTATAATATATAATATGTTCAATGTTAGAGCGTTTCAAAACATTTTGTGTTTTTTTATTTATCGTGCTCCAACCCCTCAAAACTTGAGTTTTTATAGAAAAAAACACTCTCGCACCAACCCAGCTCTTCAGAAAACAAATTTTTTTTGTGTTCCTAAATTCTAATTTTTTATAAAGAAAAAAAAAACAAAAAAAATAGAAACAATTTTGATGAATTTTTGTTTTTCTGAGACCATCGTTTTTTGTCTTAATAATAATTTTGAGACCTGATCTGAATCGAAATATATTATTATGTATAGACCACGATGGTTTCAAACACACAAATTTCGAATCAAAATTGCATCTAATTTTTTTTATCAAACATTAGAATTCAAGAATTGAAAAAAAAATTATTCAATGAAATTGTTTTTTCTTCACTCAAAATACAATTTCCATGGTCTCAAATTTTTCCTTCGAAAAAGTTCGCCATAGACGTTAATTGGCTACTATAAATAGAAATGTCCAATAAGAGGCAGCTCCCGCTTAACCTACACGAAAAAAAAAAAAAACAGTAACTGTAACGGGACTTAGTCCTGTAACATGGTCCTGTGGCTGCAACAGGACTAGTCCTGTTGCAGCTACAGGAAACTGGAATGTAGTATCTACAGGACTCAGTTCTGATGTAACGACAGTTTTTTTTTCTGTGTACGGAGCTGCGCCGGTACGAGAACGTTTTTTTTTTCTTTAAAAACTCAAATTTTGAGGGATTGGTGCATGAAAAATGAAAACTAAAAATTTCTTTTGAAACACCCTAAGGTATATGGGAATTTTTAAAACTCTTATGCGACTTCTAAAAACTTTTAATTGAGCTGAAATTTGGCTTCAAAAAGATAAAAAGTCAAACAAATATTGCCGCCCCAATGAAAGTATTTTATTGAAAAACTATTGTATCCTAAGCCTTTATTTTGTGATATCTGAAAACAATTCGCTGCCTTATAAAGTGCGTGACAATTACTAGCGACACATTAGTTTCATTAAATTCATTTAGCTAACGATTGATCATAATTAACATTTTATTTCGAAGCAAGCAAACAGACATATTTTGAAGCTAGGAATTACTCTAACTTCCGGAAATTCTACGTAATGGAAAAATTTTGATTATTCTAGTTCTCGAAATTCATAACCCATTTTTACATGTAGTTATCAATTTGTCAATTATTAGCTGCTCTAATTTTGGGAGCATTTCCAGGAGACGCCACGAGGAGGCTAATTGACAGTGTCTCCCACATATCGTTCAACTGATCGTTCACCTCCGCAAGGAGATGCGAAGTTGCGACTTTGGCTCGTTCAACCCCGAAGAGTTGCGAACTATGTTTTTTTTTTTTTTTAATGAAATTACAATAGTCAAAAGGACAATGAGAAGCTCACGATCTGTTTTTATTGGCTGCTATGCACTTCGCAGATTAGTTAATTTTTGTGGAGCTTTCGAATACGAACTGTGGGTGGTTTGAGCTCTCAATAATTCACCCATCCACTTAACATCTTTGTTAATTTTCACACGCATAAAGTTATACGCAAGCTCGCATCGATGTTGACCACAGACTTCTTCGTCAAACCAACCGGTATATTCCGATGTACGGTTTACAGCCGATTTCATCAGATGGAAGAGCTTGTCCTGGATACCATACTGGGCCCTGAACAACGGATAACCTGCGTCGAAAATCGCATTTATCAAATCAAAGACGAATGAAAAATCATGGGTTGCTACGCACATGTGCCCAAATTTTTTTTCATCTTTAGTTTCGTAGGCTCGGAAGTACGTCAACAGATGTCTATTGCCGAGCTTCGGGTCAGGATGGATGAGCGTTTGTCGACAGAACTCGCATCCTGTCTTGTCAACCGATTGTTTAGCAATGTAACCTGCTAGGTACTCCACTGCAGATTTTGTCAGCGTTGCCTCGGTCGTAGGTGATTTTTCAACTTTGGCGAGAATTTCCTCGATATCGATCGGGTTCTCTTCGCTATCGCTATCGTCATCAACTTCTTCGTCAAAGTTGCACTGCAGAGTATTGCTCTGGCTGGCCTTTGTCCTGGGCTCAGCTATTTTTCTTATCCGGTTATTCGCTGCTGCTTGCACGTCAGCATGCAATAGTGTGTCATCTTCATCATCCATGCAATTTGCCGATTGGGCTGGTTTCATTAAATTGAGGACAATATTTTTTTGGAAGATGAGCCTAAACTGAGTGGCTGTGGGATTCTAATTATAGGATCCTCCATGGTATCGTATCATTGAAAATAAATTTTCCAACGGGTCCTGATTTAATTTCGATGTCATTAGAAATTTAACATCTTCCGCTTTTAGGTCTTCCCACAACAATAATACTGCTTGGATGGTTTGTTGGACACCTTTGAAGCACGGAGGAACCTTCAGACCCTTATCAGTGACTGTACGCCACTCGACAGATCCTTTCAGGAACTCTTCTAAATTTTCTTGAACCTGTGGACGCTGCTCGGAGAGAGCACATTTGTTTGGATTCGCGTCATTAGGACATCGGCTGTTCAAATTGTCGAATGCATCGTTTAACTCCCTAAAAAACCATGCAGTGTCCATAATGGTATTACTGTTGATGCAATCCGTAGTTCCGGCGGTCATTAATGCTGCAGCAACTCTGCGACTAAAGACCTGCAATGCCAGGCGACAATTCATTTTTTCAAAAATGGCCGGATGGACATGTTTGTTCGATAATTTGACCGCAGCCCTCGTCATTTGATGTTGCTCGAGCTTCCATAACTCACGCACATCATTCCATGATGCTTTTCTAGGGCTAGCGAACACGATATCATGAATCAAAAGCTGATTACCGAAATTCTTCCACAAGTGGGGAGGGTCGAAGAACCAATAAATTTTTGTCGCCTGGTAAACGAAATAGGGTCCATCCGGCGACAACCGCTTGCTAATTACACTCTGATTATTAGTGCCTTGATCGCAGACCAATCTACGTACTTCTAGTCCCGTATCAATAACACCATCAAGCATTATGGTAATGATTTTTGACAGTGTCCCAGAAGTAACAGAGCCGGCAGTTAGAAAATATCCAATTCCAATATCCAATTGGCTGCTTCCAATTGTTCAACAATCCGCGGGCCATGAACACGAGAGCGCTCGTAGCCACTCCGGTTGAGGAACCTAGGCTACCAAAATCCTGGAAACCCTCAATTTTTTGACGAGATTCATTAAACTCGAAGCCTTTCTTCAATTTGACCTCGTCAAAGAGAAGAACGCATTGCCGCTCATTTTTCTCCATGTACGATACCTTAGAGTTTAAGCAATCGAATATTGCCGGACAGGTACCTGCCCAAAGATCAAGAGACTCGGTAGAGTCTCGAGCCAAGTACATTAAAAAAAAAAATTAAAAAAAAAAAAAAAAAATTATTTCGTCTCGACTCTACCACTCTCTTTTACCGGAACGGGAGCTCGGCGCAGGAGTGGGGGTAGCCATATTATTTCATTACGGCGTATAGGCAATATCTCAGGGCTCACCGAATTAATACAAGAATAAGATGCGAAAAAGATTACATTTGAGCGTAATATCAATGCAATCGGTGCACAGATAGCTGAGATATGATTATTTAAAAAATCGAGGGGGTCAGTTTCATCTCAGCAATTTCTTCGTCGTACCAGATTTTCGCTCCGTGCATAAAAACTATGCGGATATAATACATAGAGAGTACTCCGACGAGACAAGAGTTTCTACTGATCTCTATATCTATGTATACTACGAATACGCATAGAATTCCGAGCGAGTTCGTCGGTCTGCCATGCAATAACTCTTTCTATGGCCCACGGGAGGCAGCATAATCGCGCACACCGTATAGCTGAACGTACTAACCATATTTATCTTTTGGTTTATTTGACGAGTCGAGCCTTTGAGGTTATGATACCTGTCACGATTGATCGCGATTATAACGACGTGTCGGTAGTTTACTTGTATTTATTTCAAATCAAAGTAATTCCGTAATAATACGGAGATAATAATTATTAAACGCTTACTTATAATAATATTTATGGAGCATAGCAGTATTGCATCGAGATTTTGACACTTTCAAAAAAGCCTATGTAACCGTACGTGATCAAAATGAGTAACAACATGCCCTCTATTTGCTATCGAGGATAACGAATTATTATACAGTTCCAATATCGTGTAAAAATGTCTGTGACGATTCATCTTAATTATAACGAAGGGTCGGCTGTAAATTACTTATATTTATTTGAATACTTATTTCTCTGACTACGGAAGTTGGATATAACGTAGAATTCATAAAGGAATCAGAAATTCAGTAATAATGAAGAGATAAACACTAATAATATGTATAGGGCAAATAGAAATAACCTCATTTAAATTTCCATACAAATCCAGTGCCAGAACTCACTACAGCTGTTGTGGAAAATGTGACCGTCAGTTCTCAAAATGAGTAAAAATAAGCCATCGATTACTTATCTAGGATAAAGAATTGTTATAAGGTCCTAATATTGTATATAAAATTTGGAAATATTCTACATTGCAAAAATGAGCAGGCACGTGGCATCGTTACCTAAAATATGAATCTGTAATTAAATGCAAGATATAATATATAATGCGAACTCAGTCATTGTTCTCTGTGAAACGTATTTTGTACAAAAGCTATAAATGCGTGCCGTGTGGCTGGTCGTGATTAGATGAGGAAGATACTTGTTTATTACATTGAAAATTGATGTAAATGAAATATGCGGAATATCCGTTAATTGGCAACAGGTGATGAGATTGGACAAGAAATGACCATGAGATTGAACAAAATAATAAAATTAATTTTTATAACACAATAATGACCATACGTGATCAAAATGAGGTATGGTTTCATATCACGTATAAAATAGTCACATATTCTATGAACATACATAATCGTGAATGTTTTTTTTTATGAAAATTAGTAGGGAGATGGCATCGTTACCTAAGATTCGATGAGATATTTGCAATTCAATGCCGAATATAATGAATGATGTGAACTAAGTCAGTGCCTCATGTAATATCTTGTGCACTGAGAGCTATCACCGCATGCAATGTGGCAGATCATAATTAGATTAGCGAGATAAAAATCTGAGAACTGGAAAATGAAATCAAATCAAAAACTGAAGATAATCATCATTTGACTAGTTTAAGTTAATTTGATCAGCATCTGGGCCTTAGATGATGTAAGTATAGTTCTTCGTAGCCAAAATTTTCGTTGTGAATATTTTTTTAACGTTTTTTCAACTTTGTTCTGTCAGCTTGAAACTCTTCGGACAACTTTTAGTGAGCAGAGAACTTGTCAAAGTCAAAATTATAAGCGACGACGGTATATAATTTCATCATCGGTGGCTCAATTGCTGATCAAACTTGAATCACTAGAATATTTACAATTATGCAGCCAAATTGCATCTTCAACTCTTCAGGCAAGACGCTACTAAAATCTTGACCAAGAGGAGTTTTTTATTTTCCAATTAGCCAAGAAAGGTCTAATCGAAAAAGTGATACTACCAATTCTAGATTACGGTAAAATATGTTTTCAAACAAAATCTCAGTCTTCTGCGATGAAAGTGTATGCGCAGGAAACCCTTCGCAGCGCTGTGCAGGATAGATTCTGCGAAAGGTTATCTGCGCATACACTTTCATTGCAGAAGACTAAGATTTATCAGTAAAACACTTTCAATAGAACTTATAACGGTTAGATTTATAGAAATGAATAGTATTCTGAAAAATATTATTCAACAGAAACGGTTGAGAAAATTAAAACGTGTACAAAAAGTAATGAAATCCCCCAAAAGCACCTCGGGTGCAAAAACTTTGCGCCAAGTACATTAAAACGTAGTAACTATCAACAAAAATTTGTTAACAAAATATTCAAAGTAATAGCATTTGATCTACAAAAGTATTGAAATCAATGGACTTTGCCAAGTACAATTGAATTTGCTTCCAATTAATTCCTAAATATTGATATTTCAATATACATAACATGTTACAACATGCAACATACGTACTCATATAAGAAACGATCAATTATAAATAAAATGACGGAAAAACAAAGAAACGAAAAAAAAAAATTTGGAGGTAGTGGTACTTGGCGGGCATTTTTGTAAAAAGTACAAGAAACTATAAATTGAACTATTTCAATATTCTTCTAATAACTTCAACATCAGCCCGCCAAGTACCACGTACTCCAAATTTTTTTTTTCGTTTCTTTGTTTTTCCGTCATTTTATTTATAATTGATCGTTTCTTATATGAGTACGTATGTTGCATGTTGTAACATGTTATGTATATTGAAATATCAATATTTAGGAATTAATTGGAAGCAAATTCAATTGTACTTGGCAAAGTCCATTGATTTCAATACTTTTGTAGATCAAATGCTATTACTTTGAATATTTTGTTAACAAATTTTTGTTGATAGTTACTACGTTTTAATGTACTCGGCGCAAAGTTTTTGCACCCGAGGTGCTTTTGGGGGTTTATGTTGCCGAACCAACGTTTCAATGCCGCCAGAGAGGGAAGAATAAATCCAAAACTGTCTCGCAGTTTGGTATACAGGCTTGGCGACGTATAATGCATTTTCATCGCTATTTCTTTTTCATTCGGAAAGTATTCTGTTTGTCGCTTATGAAATAATTGCATGATTACAAACGTATACAGAAATCCAGTGACTTTGCGCGCCACTGCCTTAGCAAGGCTGTCGTCTGAAAGTATACCAGCCCGAATCTTAATTGTTTGTCGTGACAACGACAGTTTCGCGTTTTTCAAATTCCGTTGAAGTACCGCATTGTGTTGCTGCAACCGAACGATCTGGTTGTTTTGACGTCTTATTTTTCGTCTTAACGCTTTTTTTTCAGTAGCGCAGGTATCACGAATACCCGGAAGCGAAGCTGCTTCAGTAATAATTGGCTTGCTATCATAGGCGAAAGGGACCGCATTACGCGTTAAGCGACCCTTCGGACTAATGTGATTGCGCGGAAAATGTTGACTGCATATTCTTACTCGGCCTAATTCTTTTTCATTTTCTTCGGCGAGGTGGGTAAGATTACTATTTACAAGCCATTGTACCGTGAGCGCAGGATCTGCGGTCGGCAGACCAAAGAATCGTAGACCAAAAATTTGGTCTCTCCTACGCTTGGCACACGTCGAATAGGTGCAAATATGATTATGCGTTAATTTACGCCCAACCATGATTTGTTATCTCTTGGAATTAATTACGAATCGAATATCACTTACCTGTGATAAGTCAACGACTGTGAAATATCCGTTCCAGACTACACGCAATGAACAAGTCGGATGACTATTAACTCGTAGATCACAGCACACACTCGAAAATACGTCGATTTAGACGCGCGCTGCGGCAACGACTGAACGCTGTAATAATTCGTGCCTATTCGCAAACTCGCGAAGTCCCACTCACACAGCTGACTGAGTCTGGCGGTTGACTATAATTATCGAGCCATAAATGAGCCGGTACATATCTTAAAAAAAAACTGAAAAATTCAAGTTAAAGTGACTTAAAATATGATCGAGCGCTCATTCGATTCGGGATGACGGCTAGAAAATTTAGGAAGGTTGAGATGAAGGTTTCAAACCCGCTCATAAACAATTACAACAATTTCAAACAAAATGAGATTCGGAAAAGAAGGGGTGTAGATTTTTTGCTGATAGCTCGACAACTCGAAATGATAGCGTAAACTTGGAAAAAGATTCTCGAAGAGGAAAAAATTTCCAATTATTAAGTCTCGACTCCCGGAACTCTATCTTAATTATTTATACCTGTAAATTAATGTTGAAAGTGAAGCTCCGCGCGGCGAACGCACTGGTGTTGCGCTGCCGCGATACCGACCATAAAACAGTCTAAAAAACTTTTTTATACTATAAAATATTAATTTAAAAATTCTAACAATCATGGTATTATTTTGACACTTGAAAGAATAAAATTCCATCTAGAAAAAAAATTTTCTTCGATTCTTCAACAATTGATTATATTGTTGATAAAGCCATTTTTATGGGGTTTGCGTCTATATTCGAATAATTGTTTAAGGAAAGCTGTTAAAATTATTTCACTTCCGGGAGACCTTTTGATAACTATATACTTAATCACATTATAACATTACGTTATCTTTAATTGTTACAAGCTATTATAGTTATGAACACATTATCTAAGCTCACAAAAAATTAAAACTTTGAAAAATGTGATTAAACATTTTTTTCATCGAATTATATTATGATTATTATTAGTGTTTTTATTCAAAAAAATGGCATTGAAAAACATTTCTTCTTTCTAGTTCTTGGGGCAATTTGTTTAAGAAAAATTTATAAATAAATAGAGTAGTTACACATTGTTTAAAATTTTTATTTTGTCATTTTATTCGTTAGAAAATATTATGATTTAAGATGTCTATGATGTTTGATGGTTATAATCAATTTTGTCATTTTTCGGTTGTTCCAACAATATATTAAGAAATTATTATTAGTTTTAAAATAACCGTTTACAATTCTTTACCAGATGAAATTTTTTATTTTTTTTTGATAAGTAAATTATCTATTACGTAACCAATTTGTTACAAAGAATCACTAAATACTTAGAATTTTTTTGTAAATTCTAAACAAAAATAACGTAAACAAACATGTATGTAAAAAATTCAAAATGTGAAAAAAAATCTAACCAAGGACATTTGCTATTACAGCAAATTAATCAAAAAAAAATTATCACATTTTGACATACATGGTTGTTTTTATAATTTTGTTAGAATCTAAAGAAAATTTTTAATATATTCGGTGATTGCTTATAACAAATTGTTTACTTAATAAACAATTAAATTATAAATACAAAAAAAAAAAAACAAAAAAAAAATTACCCAGTACAGAATTGTAAACGATTAATTTAAAATTAATAATAATTTATTGATATATCGTTTGAACAACCCAAAAATGATGAACGAATGAAATGCCAAAATAAAAATTTTGAAAAACATATTAAACTACTCCATTTGTTTATAAGTTAAAAAAAAAAAATGCCCCGAGAATTAAAAAAAGGAAATGTTTTTCAATGCCATTTTCTAAAATAAAAACAGTAGTCTAATAATATAATTCGATTAAAAGCAAAACAATTCTAGCAATCTTCCTTAAACAATTATTCGAATATAGACGAAAATTCTAAAAAATGGCTTGATTAACAATATATTCAATTGTAGAAAAATCGTCAAGAGATCTCTTTCTCGATGGAGTTTTATTTTTTCGAGTGTCCAAATAATACCATAATTGTTGGAATTCTTAAATTAATATTTAACAGCATCAAAATCTTTTTTTGGTATGTTTTACGATCGATATCGTGGTAGCGTAACACCAGTGCACGTTCGCCGCGTGGAGCTCTATACTTTCAACATTAAAATACAGATATAAATAATTAAGATAGAGCTTCGGAAGACGGGACTTTGTAATTGGAAATTTTTTCCTCTTCAAGAATTTTTTTCCAAGTCAACGCTATCGCTTCGAGTTTTTGATCTATCAGCAAAAAACTTGACCCCTTCTTTTCCGAATATTATTTTGTTTGTAACTATTGTAATTGTTTATGGGTGGGTTTGAAGCCTTCGCCTTGACCTTCGTGAATTTGCTAGACGTCGTCCCGAATCAAATGAGCCTCTGATCATATTTTAATTCACTGTATCTTGAATTTTCACGTATTTTAAGCTATTTTGTTTTTATGATTTTCTAGATTGAAGAATACAACGAAACACGATTTTCTTTTTATTTCGATATTTTACGATCAACAAAAATGCCCTTTTTTGGAAATTTATATCTCTGAAAATATGGATTTTATGAAAAAAATGCAAGAGCACTTTCAGTCGGGGAAGGATGGATATTTATAAAAAAAAAACAGGTGAAAAAAGTGAATATTGACATATTTTTTTATAAAAATTGTATTTTTTTAAAACAAAAAGCATGTGCTCAAGTCGCTAAAATTCTGAAAAAATATATGATGTAGTCCCAAATCTCCCAGAACATCCAGTATTTCTTTTTTTGAGTTTTTTCTGGAAAGTTCACTTGCAATAAATTTATTTTATAAACAAGGGTGTATAATCTTATTGCTAGGCAGTTCTCTGCCAAAATTTGTAACTCATGAAATATACATTTTTTGGAACAAGTGAAAAAATAGTTTTTTGTTGAGAAGAGGGCAGTTATTATACAAAAATAATTTGAGTTGAAAAAGTTAATAATTATCCACTCTTTGTTATAAACAATTTTTTTTCTGTCGATTGAAATTCATGATGTTGTAGAAAATTTTTTAAAGAATGTCAAGGTAACAGAATTATCGGACACATATACAGAAACTTCTTCGTTCGATTATATTTGTAAATTGCTGAATTATTGTTTGTCTTGTTCAACGTCGTGTTCTTGGTTGTGTTTGTTGGTTTTTTGTTCGTCCTTCCTTTGGAATTCTGCCCATTCTGTGGTGGCTAAAATGTTATCAAATATGTACTCCAAAGTCTTTAGTTTTAGTTTCATATTATTTATAAATAATAATTTATTTTTGTTACATACACGCATAATAGTGTTACATGCTCTTGGTTCAAAATTCAATAGATTGGGGAGGTAATAAAATCTGTATAAAAGTTATTGTTCTACACAATGATCTATAAATTCTTCATCTAACGAATAAATTCTACATCCAACATTATGGGAATCAGGATAATTGGGACGAAAGAATGATACTTTCGAGTTCCACAGGACGGGTGGCGAAGGTAGGAACCAGAGATAGCGGTTCGAGCGCTGCCGACTACCGGTCAGCGGCTATTCGCGCCAGGTAGCCAAGATGGCTGCCCGGGAGGAGGCGGCAAGAATTCGAGTAGCGGAATCGGTACTCGATACTCTCTCGGGATGCGTACGCTCGTAAGGCTGGGTAGGAGGAGGTCATAACGTTTTGCCACATTACAATATATAATTATTGAATTTGATTTTCGATTAATTGCTTATGTCGTTGCACCGAAATTATTAATATAAAAACTGAAGTTAATAATGTATGAGAAAAATGAGTCTCTTGGGTTGTCACTTAGAAAGATTTTCAAACACCAACTCTTGCTCAGTTAACGAGAACCTCAAGTCTTTTAGGCCGTCACTCTAGAGATTTTCGGATCAATCTCAGATGCAGCCAGGAGGCCGCGTTTCCAGTAATGTGTATTACTACACCTGTATTACTGCGCATATTCCTCAACTAGGTAATTAGATGGCTACTTAATCCGCGGATGAGTGAAAGCATGATCTTTGTGCGCTATACCTGGGACAGGCGTTCCGCGGTCCCCAAGCCTCACCACAGTCTGTTTGTGATAGCATTAAAATATTACATGCTCAGAATCTTAACAATATTTATCACACATTCATCCATTCATTATTCTTAACTTATTACCTTAATTTTGATGTCGCATGACTAATGGCAAAAGGTCGTAAGCGCCAAAAAAATTTTTTTTCCAAGACACATCAGAAACGCATAGATATGTCGAAATTTGCCAAGAAAATGTATTTTCAAGTTTATTTTTTTTTTTTGCGCATACGCCCTGTTTCCATTAGACATGCGATGTGTTTATCTATGATAGAGCGCTTGTTTTACTCTAGAATAATTTGGTAATTTAAAAGTAGAGTTGCATCGAACCGACCATAGGTGCTGGGTCAGCGAAAAGCGTATGCGTTCCCATCAGCACTTCTCCTAACGTTTCGAGCTAACTTATACCGTGAGCGTCTGGTGAATCGGGTCCGTGAAACGACGATGGCGCTAGTTTTCTTGAAATTTAAAGGGAGAGCCAATACACCAAGAATGTCCCTAGTTTAGTTAAGATTTCATATGTTTACTCTATGGTCCGTGGAGGCGGCCATTGTATTTGGTTGATAGATATCAGAAATGTTTTTGGGGTTATAGAGTATTGTAGAGTTGTACACGAAATAGTGAAAATACGTGATGAATGTTTTAGATCAAGACAATAGATCAGCGAACTACAGCGTTTTGGTTAATCGTTAGTTATTGTAAACACATGTCTGGAAATTCTAAAAATTCTACTGCAAATCTTTGTAACCTGTGAAACATAACTTTGAAAAACATTTCGATAGCTAACATATTTAATGGCGGTCCGCTTCTACGCTTCGAAAGGCCTAGGGATATTTTCGGAATGTGAGTTAGTTCCCCTTATAAATTTCAAGAAAGCT
The DNA here is from genome assembly GCA_963924015.1 of Macrophya annulata. Classification (NCBI taxonomy): domain Eukaryota; kingdom Metazoa; phylum Arthropoda; class Insecta; order Hymenoptera; family Tenthredinidae; genus Macrophya; species Macrophya annulata. Next base: position 7,133,840 of record OZ001263.1, read on the forward strand.
AGCATCATCGTCGTTTCACTGACCTGGTTCACCTGACGCTCACGGTATGTTACTATACCAGGCCCGTTATCGGGTCCAACGTGACTTTTGTGACTTTAAGGAAGGAAATGAAAGAAATTGTATATTGTAGGTAAAGCAGCAATAATTAGATTTATCATATTTATGTTTGAATTATTTCCCACGGGTTTCAATATTTGAAATGACTTAGGAACTCCAGTGTGCTATGCACGGTCATTTCTTACTTGATAAGCTGTTTGAATATTGAATTTTGATAAAAATTTGGAAAACGTGAGTCGGTACGTAACATTGTTAAATACTCCAAGGGAAATTATGGACTTCCAATTCGATCGGAACTTACACCATCTTGAGTGCCGAAAAATCGGAAGAATTTCACGGAAATCAATCTTTTTTGTTTCTTTAATTGAATTTTTCAGTGTACTGAGAGGTATATTTCATCGTGAGCTTGAGTTCCGAACGGTTGCTACCGCAGCTGGTTTTTTGAATCGTCCAACAATCGGTGATGTCAACGCTGACGTACCAATTGAGTAGCTGTCAACAATGATTGTTTTCACTCAAAGTAAAAGTTAGGACTCGTCATCAGAAAAGGTTACAATCATGTCACCCTTTCGAGTACAAAGTGGCAAACCATACCATGAACGGTGTTGCAATTCGCTGAAACTAAAACCACATTTGAATAAAAAAAAGAATTACGCAGTCTCCGTAAATATTGTGGAAGAAATTCTTGCTTCAACAGCCGGAGACCGGCTGTGTCCTTTTTGGCGTCGAAAAGTTGTGAAACAAAAATCTTCATCGGCCAGATCTCAACCTGGCACGTGAAGAAGCGTTTGAAGTCTTTTTGAGTTTAGAAAAGTGAAGATCATGATACAATTTTCATCTTGTCTGTTTCAGTAAGGTACGTGGGAAAGTTCACAGGCCAGTTTCGTTTGAAGTAGTTATTATTCAGTAATTTATCACAACCAACAAATAGTCAGGAATCCGATATAAGTGCTGTGACACAACTTCCAATAATAAACGAAGCTATAGCCGTCCTCGGGCACTTTTCTATACCACCACGGAAATTTGACAATACTCATCCAAACCTCAACTGGATTAGAAAAAAAGTTCTAGTGGCGGCTAGGTTGCGCAACTCTTTAAATTTGCCTTGCCCTCCCCGCAATGAAGTTGATATTGATGAAAATAAGGTCAATAAAAAGTTCGCTTTCATGATGAAATGTTAACCCAACTGAAGCAAAGATTCACTTGCACGAGTTATTCTGAGAGAATTCAAACTCTCACTCTTCTACCTCAAATTTGGAGCGTAGCTGAAATAAAATGAAAGTTTGGTGCATTGGAATACATCGTCAAAGCGGCTAAACGGATTTTAGAACGAAAAGGAGTCCTGGGCCTTCCTGACACCAACAAACTTGGTAAGACGATTTTCAAAAATGTTCTGTCAATAAGTTACTGCAAATCGATTGCTTTCGTTTCTCATGAATTTCTTGACGAATTAAGAGTTCCCCAGTGAAGGGCATGAATTAGAAAAAATTAGATCGAGATTCGTTCTAGTTACATTCGTCAATCATACAAATTATCACTTTCCACACACCTATTCTAATAATAACTTGAAATTTCGATTCAATCGTTCACAGGAACACCGTTGTTTGTAGGAAATGAATTAAAGATTTACCAATTCTACGAAGACGAAGAATCGAGTATCATGATGCTTGAAATGAAAAATATGTCTGTCAAAACCAGTACGGGCGAAAGAGTTTCAAAGCAAAAACGGCTGATCTGTGGTAATTTGAAAGAACTTTACAAACTTTTCAAAGATCGAAATCTGGTCATCAAAGTAGAAGTTTCGAAATTCGCATCACTACGACCACAACATTGTGTATGGCTCGAGGCAACGGAACACATGTATGCGTGTAACATGTATACGCGGCAAAAACATTGTCAATGTCAAAAATTACCGCCAAGTACAAAAATGGTTTTGCCAGCCAAAACCTCGAAAACATCAGTCTCTGTTTCAGGGACAGATTGCAAACATCATTCACATTCACATAAAATAGTACAAAAACCGGGTGCGTGAAATCAGGCAACAAAGCCAAGCACTCCCTTAGTTAATTTTCATGTTTTACTTCTGTTCTGCAAAGGCTATTCAATGGGAATCGATGGAAAACCCGTAGGAAATCATTCGTTACCTTCGACAAAACAGCATATTACCGACGGGAAATATTGCTGAAGGAAGTTATCTCGAATGATGATACAAACTTGGCGGGCATAGATTGTTCTGAAAATGATCAATTGCTCTCTTCTTTCGATCTATTCCTTCCAGCCACGCTGCGACGATCACACCCATAACACGTCTGTTCAGCACATGATTCAAGACCGGTTGACCGTTTGACCTTTGTCACATTGATAATATTTAATATTGACTGAAACTGAGATATCATAAAATGACACTAGTGAAGAATCGGTTAAATATTTATGTTGAATCAAACACCCATCGTGTCGATACTTTTACACGATACGTCTTCCATAGCGAAACTTAATAAGTTCATGAACGGTGGTATTGGAAATTAGAGCTATTACGTTAAAGAAGGGTTCAGTTTCGAATCAGCATCACTCGGTTGCACCTTTGCAATTGATAATTGTGCATCTATCGTTCACCAACGTTCGGCTCTAGTTATTATACCATGAGATGAACGTAATGTTCGTTGATGGATCCCACAGTGGCTCACTATTAGGTTGAACCAAAATTAAAACGAGCTTCCACTCTCGCAATAAATTCATATGCCTATGCACAACGAAGAAATCGCCAACAAACAATTGAACCCGATTGTTTGTTGACTACTGTTTCGTTGGGCATCAGCACATGAAATTTGCAAGATTGGAAACTCGTTCTAGTTTTCATCCGAAAAATAGTGAGCCACTGCGGACTCGATAAATGAATATTACTGAACATATCTCAACCATAAAATGATCAAATATTCTATTCGACCCAGACCCAAAAAATTTTTGTTTTTTAATAATACTAATAATAATACTAAAATAATAATGATAATAGTGATATAAATAATGGCTCAATCACAGATATCAGAAGCTTGCTGGCCTACGGATACTTGGCGGCGATTCACTGCCTCGCGATTTATCATATCATATACACATACCTATATGAATAATTAATTATATGAATAACTTAGCTCTGCGTGGTCGATTATTGCTCAAAAACAACAGGGGGCGAGATTTCGGTGTCAAGAACACCCCCTCCAAATTGCAAGTTCATAAGTGCAACGGTTCGACAGATATCGTGGTCCCAAGGTAAAAAAGGAAGAAGCAGAAGAAGAAGCAGAAGATTGTGTTTTTCGATCAACTTTGACGGTCAATATCTCGGGAACCGCTCGGTCGATTTCGCCGAACTTTAGCGAGCAAGGTTAGGTGACGTGGATCTTGAACCTCCGTAAATTTGAAAAAAAAATATTGAGCGGTTCAATAGATATGACAGATTTTTTACAAGAACAAGAGCTTGCTCGAGTAAACGTTTCGTGGCTAGCGCGCCGGCCTACGGTACTTGGCGGCGATTCGCTGCCGCGAATCTTGATGCGAGTAACATTGATTATTATGAACACGATTTTGGTATTGACATTAGCAGCATTACTTCGTGACCGCGCGCGGCGAAGTGCGAGGGATCCGGTGGTACTTTCAAAAGACTTGCGGCTGAAGGCAAGTCTGCAATTGCCGCCAAGCAAACAAATTTCAACGCTAATAGCCTTATATAACTGAGCCAAACAAGAGGTAAATTTGCCATCCATATCAGTGGAATTTTCGAGTACAGTTGACTATCCGACAATGAATAGCAAATCGATCGGTCGCTTTAATACAATTAGAAAAATTCCGAATGCGGCGAAAGTACACGCGATAATTGACCTTGTAATTGAAATTTTTCATTGCGTATTTCAGTAGTTCACGGAAAAATAACTTGGTCATATTTTTTCTTTTGTTATTTGAACAAAAATTGGCATTTATACAACGGATCGAAAAATATAACATTGCGACGTCACCCACGGTAAGATATATCTATATACTATAGCAAAAATACTGAAATTCAATTGCCTGTAACTTTAGCAATTATTATTTTCAACGAGAAAGAACAAATACAGCCTAATTATTTTGAGTATCTCCACGTTTTGCGACTATAATGATTGAAGAAAAATTTTCCAAAAGACCAATTCCATTTGCGAATGACAAAGTTTGTAAAAAGTTTTATTTGAAATCCAGCGAACGTCAAACTCTTTCAATTTTCGGGAAAGTAAGAACTAACCCTATAATTGGGGAACTCCATCCCGAGTGTATGAACCCGTGACCCTCACCCTCTCGGCTGTCGCTCATGATTTTTTCGATGATTGCTCTCAATCTAACCAACGGGAGAGCTTTTGTTCAGCTGCAAACTCATTATAGAAGAAAATAGAATTTTCTTACAGAAAAGAAACTCTTCTGTAGTCCAAGTCATGGGCTTCGTAATCTTTAGCACCCAGCTAGAAACTACTGCGCGCAAGACCTAGACGGCGAGAACCACATGGCAGAGGACCTGATTGATGAAAACTACGAGACGGAAGACCTGGACGACGAAAACTACGAAACGTATGATCTTGATGACAAAATCACAAGAATGAAGACCTGGATGACCAAAACTACGAGGTGATTGACCTGGGCAACGAAAACTATGAAGCGCATGACCTGGACGTCGACAACTACTAAGCTGATGATCTGGACACAGGTAACGAAGATGTATGCAATACGAGAACCTTTTCCCAAGATGACGTCGACATACCTGTCTAAGAACGAAAATAGAATTTTACACGCTGAGACCCACAGGCACTGCCAATTTTATTCGTTTGACTCGGCCCTGACTTGGTCGGCTCTATGCTCTATGATTGGTCAACTAGAATATTCCGTAACTCGAAAACTATTGGGACCTCGAATTTTTGGTAACGGAAACTTAGTCTTGGAATGTCTCGAGCAATTTACCCACACGATTCGAAGCGCTAAGCATGAAACACACTATACATATATTTGTCAAAGTTGAAAGAACTATTAATTATAATTTTCATTATATTTATTAACAATGATCTACCACTTATTGAATTTTGAAAAAATTATATATTTTAGCATAATACTAGTAGACTTTATATAAAAAATTAGAGGGCTTCTATTTCCAAAATGCAAAAAAAATTTTTTTGGAAAATATTAACATTTTTTTTTTCACTTTGTTTCAGTAAGAAAATGCTATTTTCTTTCTATAATTAGGTTTTAGCTGAACAGAAGTTCTCCCGATGGTTGGGCGATATCGGTCCAGTAGTTGGCGAGAAATTTCATTGTTTCGATTTTTTGTTTTTTCATGATATCTCGAGGAAGAATTAATATTTTGAGTTACAAATTTGTCAGTCACCTTGTGAAAGACACATAACATACTCGAAGAGAAATGAATTCGCAGCGGAGGGACGTTTCATATGCTTATCCCTCATTTCACATATTACAAACATACAGGATGTCACAGAAAACATGTCGAGGCTTTTGCACAGTAAATCTTGATCAGAAATGGGATCGAAATTTCCTTAGTCATTTTTCTCCGAGATGCATAGATTTTTCGTTGTAATTACTTCAATTCCACCCAATGACGCGCGGCCTATGACCGGGCGTGTGTCGGTGTGTTTACCGCTTGGTTCTGACACCCTTCCGACACTTCTATCCCCATGGAAGGTTCAGAGGCGAACATAACCGAGCAGTAAGCACATCGACACGCGCCCGGCCATAGGCCGCGTATAATGCCGCATCACATCTTAAATAACGTTAAAATTCTAGTTAGAGCGAAATAAAATATGATCTGGGGCTCATCCGATTCGGGATGACTTCTACAAAAATGTGCGAAGGCTTCATAATTGTCCGTAAGCAATCGCAAAAGTTAGAAACAAATTAAGATTCTGAGAAGGGATCCAATTTTTTGATGGTGGCTCGAAAACTGTGAGAGATGGCGTACATTTGAAGAAAGATTCACAGAGAGGAAGAAATTCTGAGTAAAAACTCTCGACTCCCAGCGCTCTATCCTAATAATTTATATATGTAATGTGATTTTGAAAGTAGAGCTCCGTGCGGTGAACGAGGCTGTCCTGCGCTGCCGCGATGCTTACCGTAATACATTACCAAAAAAATTTATACTAATAAACATTGATGTGAAAATTGAAAAAAAAATATGGTATCAACTAGACACTTGATAAAATTATAGAACACGAAAATAGACACGTCTAGAAACAAAAATTTCATCAATTTTTTGTCGCTCGAACATATTGTTAATTGAGCCAGTTTTTCGTATTTCTCGTCTGCACGTATTCAAAGTCGTGTGATAGTTTGAGGAAAATTGCTAAAATTATTTTGTTTCGCGGAGACCTTTTGACGACTATACTTAACAAGATTATGACATTGCGTTATCCTCAACCCTCAGCTGCCACACTTCCCCAGCATAACATAGTTGGCATACTGGGACGTTCCATACCCCAACCACTAAAATGCATGTCGCAAGTAAAATACTGGTTATTTCAATTCGCAAAATTACCAGAGGGTCTTGACATTGTTTTTTTGAAGATAGTAGACGTGATTTTCATGAAAAAAAAATTTAATTCTGAAAAAAAATTTAATTCTGAAAAAAAAATTGAAAACCCCAAAAATACAGGTAAAATGAATATTTCAACGAAAAAAATCATAACTTTTTCAATTTTCAATTTGAAAATCTGAAATTTTCAACTGAATACACTCGAGATATGATACTTCAAGTAAAGAAATTGTTTGATAGTAGTTGCTGAAAAAAGCTATTTATTTTGACATGTGAAGAGACTAGTTTCGGTAAAAAAAACATCCATCTAACTAACGATCGGTGTCGACACAAGGACCATTTTTGGAATCCTTATCAGCTTAAATTGAGAATGACTAAGCGTAGGACGTTCGGTACCCCGCAGTAGCAGCTGAGGGTTAATTGTTATAACCTATTAGTCATGAATCATCTAAGGCCTCATAAAAGTTCAAAAATGAAAATAGTGGTTACATTTTGTTTTTTAAACGAATTATATCGAGATAAAGTTATCAAAAACCATTTTTCTTCTTATTTTGTTTTAAGCTATTTGTTTTGAGAACTTTCATAAACATAAAGAGTAATCAAACGTTTTTGAATAGAAAATTTTTTTCGCGATTTATTCAAGAATATTAAAAATGGCTCAAAAAATTTACAGTAAAATATCTTTTGGTTCGTTTTTCCCGAGTAAAACCACGAATAATAATATAATTCGATTCACAAATTTTTTTAACCAATATTTGTGGAAATTCGATTTCTTGTGAGATTAAATAATTCATGACTGATAAGTTATAACAATTGATGATAACACGATGTGACAATCTCGTTAAATACAGTTCTTAAAAGGTCTCCCTGTTGCGAAATAATTTAAACAACATTCATCAAGCAATTACGCGAATTTGAATCCTTGCAACCGAAAGCTCATAAAAAAAAAATGGCTTTATCAACAATATGTTTGATTTTTGAAAAATCGTTGGAAAATTTTCATCACGGCGGAATTGAAAAGTCTCTGAAGTGTTTGGTTCATTTCATAGTATTTTCAAATTTTGAAATGAAAATTTTATATTACAAGAATTTTTTTTCAATGTATTCCGGTCGATATAGCGGCAGCGCAAGACCACTGCGTTCGCCGCGAGGAGCTCTACTTTGAACATTCAATTACAGGTATCAATAATTAGAAAAAATTTTTTAAAGAGACCCGACGTTTTGTTCTGTAAATTTCTTCCACTTTGATAATCTTTCATCAATTTCACACTCTCACAGTAAAACAGCTTAGTCTAACTCGATCTAATAAAATCATAACGAATCAAACCACAACCGTTGAAAAGCCTTAATAATTCAGCAAAAAAATATTATTACCAGATTGCAAAAAATATTAACCAATTGAACGACGTTTCGAAGATGAATGAATCGAAGAAATGAATCGAAGAAAAGTTTGGTTGTCATAAGTTTAACAACTGAACTATATGGAATTTCATTTTTGTTCGGTGAATTAGGGATAACGTGAGACTTATCGCATTTCAAAATTTTATGTTGGAGTAAATGCAATGTAACCCTATTAATATACTACGTGATAGAAGCAGTGATAGCGTAATATACTATGTGATAAAAGCAGCCACTGGCAAGACTCAACACGCCTTGGAAAATCCTCCTACAGTTTCGAAACCAAATTAAAGAGTATGAAATAGACTCTATCGAAGTCGAACGAAAAGTTTCAACGTTGAGTATTAAATAGAGTTAGTTGAAGTCAAATGCACAGGGTAGACGTAGAATATGAAATTGAGCCTATCGAAGTCTATCGTACTGTGTGGACACTAAATATGAAATAGAGTTCATCGGAGTCCAACGGTAGCACTCCGCTGAATTGGTCAGACTCTTCACCGTTCCTTCATCAACCCACATTGCAAACTGTTATTTTTCAGCTTCAGTGTCTTCTCTCAAGGTTTCTTGGACAGTAAAATTGAATAATCTACAAGAAATCGCTGTTCTTCAATCATCTGAATTGTTTATCAAATAAATATATCTCATAGTAAAGCAGACTTCGAATTTATAGCACTTTTCGACAATCGCATTATTTTTGGAGCACTGAAATAGGAAACGTTTCCTACCCCGAAGGGAGGGAAACGATTATTTCAGGTCTTGCCAAAGGCTTGACCTATCGGAGATTACCTACCGTATCTTTCATGCATATCTACCCAAAGTTGCTGATTTTAGGCCTCAAATGAGGCCGAAGGAGGGGGCAATCCCCCCTTGCGACTATGGTTACCATGGTGCCGGGTAGCACGTACCGCTTAGGTCCGTGGGTCCTCAGTACCTACTCCGATTCATGCCGGCAAGGGCTTGCTCAGGTCAAGCCTTTGGCAAGACCTGAAATAATCGTTTCCCTCCCTTCGGGGTAGGAAACGTTTCCTATTTCATGTCTATGCCTTTGGCTTGACCTATCGGAGAGATGTTTAGTTTCTGCCGGCACCACCAGCGTACTGTGACCCTGAAAAGAATTACCTCTAACTCTAACTACTTAACAGTAAACCAGAAACCTCTTTAGTTAACTATTTATTTAGCATAATATACCATACAAGCAGTAAACATAGATAAACAATAAACCCAGATAAACTAATTAAAGAAGGTCAACTTTATAGAGAATATACTCGTCTTACTTGTCTAATATGACTTATTCAAATGACTGGCTCAAACACACTTAATACTGCCTGGTTCTGGGCCTTTGATTTAGGCCTCTGCACCTCCTTGCAGTAAAATTTGAAGAAGTTCTTCGCACCTTGCCAATTGCCCCGCTTCAAGATCTCGTCCAGCTCCATTCCCTGCTCAAACCTGTACGAAGCTACCGCTGAACGGATCGACCCTGGGCTCGTGTCGATACCCAGATCTTTGAAGATGGTCTTGATCCAACCATCGATTATCGACTTCGACGCCGCTGCGACCTTGCCTCTTGTCGTGATAAAAAGCTTAAGTAAGTCTGGCAGCGCCTTGCGCCTCTCCGCTGATACTTTTATCAAGCGCTTCACCCAGAAGACCAAGTCAAATTCTTGCTGCTTAGATTTCGACAGCTTCCATCCAGACTGCCGATGCCGAATACTGTCGGTCTTTGACCCAAAGATTGGCCAGAACGTGATAGAGTCCCGCTGTGATACGTAATTATTCGCACCAATAGCCAGCAGAGTGAGATCGTGGATACGCCTTCCCGAAGCTAACAGCAGTAGAACCGCTGTGTGCCTGGAAACTTGGAAAAGGCTGTTCTGGTCGGGAGGATGATTCTTCAGCCACTCAATCAGCACTTCGACATTCCAGACACTCGTTTTTGCAGGCGACTTAGCTGCTTCTCGATTGCCTATCGCTTTAATCATTGATCTGACCAATGGATGAGCACTCAGCCGGTTCTCGCTATTAGGGTTAGCTAGCGAGCTAACCACCGACTTCTTTGTTAAAATAGTCCTATATCTCAACTTCCTCTCGTTGGCTAAATACCCCAAGTATGACGCCAATTGCTGGCCCGTTGGCTGGCTAGGCGAAATCTGACTCTTGGCGCACCACGATGACCACTGATTCCAGGCTGAGCCATAAGTTTTCCATGTGGCGCTCCTCCACGCCGATGATACGAGGTCTACATCAGAGCTACTTAGGCCAGCCACTAGATCGGCCCACCCCGTATCCGCCAAACCTCCAAACACAGGTCTTTTGCGTTCTGCGGAGCCATTCCGGTCGCCAGGTCCACCAGTGAATGCTCCAGGTTCCGTAGTCCGAAGGGGGCTGCTGTGCTCCTGTCCTTCAACTCGCTCCGCCAGAAGGTCCTTTCCCAACGAGGTGCCACAATTAGGAATACTCCTTTCGCTGAATTCAAGTGATGCAGGACTTCCGGAATCAGTGGAGGAGGAGGGAACACCCAAGCTAGGTCCGTCTCCCAGGTCCTGCTGAACGCATTGATGAAAGCCGCCTTGCTGTCGCTCACCTCCAGGGTGGCATACGTTTCGACCACCTTCGACCGGCTCGTAGCAAACAGATCTATCTGTGGCCTTCCCCATTTTTTGAAGACCAGCTCCGTTGCATTGCTCTTCAGATGCCAGTCCGTCAAGGGCATCCCTCGTGATAATCTGTCCGCCCAGCAATTGTATATTCCCGGTAGGTAGAAAGGAACCAGATGTATCTGGGCCTGGTGACATAAAATCAAGATTTCCTTGACCACTTCGTGCAGAATTTTGGATCTGGTCCCACCCTGCTTCTTGATATAAGCCACTACCGTCTTGTTGTCGGACTGTAGCATCACTGACTTGTTTTGAAGTTTCGTCTTGAACTCCCTGAGGGCTAACAACACAGTGTAAAGCTCCTTGCGGTTTACGTGCCACTGCTGCTGCTCCTGCGACCACAGACCCGCTCTCAACTCGCTGTTCAGATGAAACCCCCAACCTTTCTCTGACGCATCGGTTGTCAAGAACATCGACGGGTGCTCCTGGAATAACGGACTTGTCTGGTGAATGCTCTGCCTCCACCAAATGCAGTCGTCTATTGCTGGCAGCGGGACTGCCCTTTTCTCTCTCGGTTTGGCTTCTGAAAGCTCCAAGCTCGCTCTCTGCAGGTTCCTCGAGAAAAGACGGCCTAGAGGATTCACCATCGCCGCAAAGTTGAGCTGGCCCAGCAGCGACGCTCCCTTTGACCAATTCCACATGTTTTCCGCTAGGATCCCGTCGATCACGCTTAGGATCCGGTTCCTCTTCTCCTCCGGAAGAACTTTCAGGTCCCTTTCGGTGTCCCAAATGATCCCCAGGAATTCCAAGCTCCTTGTTGGGATAGTAACCGATTTTTTTAAATTTACTACCCAACCCAGATGCCGAAGACAGTCTATTATCCACCACACATGCTTTTGCAAAATCCGGGCATCCTGATGTACGATGAGAAAGTCGTCCAAGTACACCAAAACTCTTATCCCCAACTGTCGAAAGAGATTCGCCAACCAGTTGCTGATACGTGCGAAGGCCAGAGGAGCCGTCGCCAGGCCGAATGGGAGACACGTCATGTTGTAGACTCGGCCCTTGTATACGAGACACAGGTATCTCCGGTGACGCTTGGCAATTGGCACGTGGAAGTATGCCTGAGAAATATCTAATTTTACCATGTAGTCGTATCTTTTGAGGAAACGGGGAACTTTGCGTTGATTGACCAGTCGGAATTTGCGCGGTTGGAGATATTGATTCAGTCGTTTCAAATTGAAGATCTGTCTTACTGACCCCTCTGACTTTGGGACTAGAAACATGGGGGAAATAAACCCTTTTGACCATTTTGCCTCCTCCAACACTCCTGTCTTCAGAAGCTTCTTTATCTCCACCGACATTTGCCAGGATTCCCTGGTCCCGAATCTTCTTATATTTCTCTGTGAGAATGGTACTGTAACTGGCTTCCTTATAAAGGGTATTTTGTAGCCTTCCAACATCTCCAAGATGTAGTCTGGAGCTCCCATTTGTTTCCACTGGCTGACGAAGTTTTTTAGCTGACCCCCGCAAAACGGATAGTCATAATCTCTTGAACCGGTCTCTACTGCCTGAGCTGGTCCTGGTAGACGACTTTCTGGAAACTCCGGTACTTGGCCTTCGAAAGGAAGGCAAATTTGACGATGACGAAGACCTGCGCGAGCTGCTTTTCTGTTCCCGGGACTGACCTGAGCCACTTGAAGCGCGATTGGAGCTTGGCTGGGGCTTGGAGCCTTGAGAATTTCCTCCTTTAGCGGCTTTCGGAGCAAAGTTCTGGGGCCGTTGGTAAAAGACTTTCTGAAAGCCCCCACGCTGATCGAAGAACTTCGACAGGGCGTCTTCGTCAAACAGATGAGACTCAGAAGGCGGAATCTCAGCCAATTTCACCGCTAGATGATGGTCCTTGGGCTTGAATGATTTCCTCCGAAACTCGATCAGTTCTGCTCGTCTAGCACAAGTATAGTGAAGCAAATCGTCTGAAACCTCCTTGAAGGCCGATTCGCCTAGAAAGTTGCTCTTGATTTCGTCAAAAGCCTCGGGATACTTTTGCGCTATCTTCTGCATACCCTCAGAGAACTTCTGCCGCTGTTTTAGCAAGCCGTGCGTGATTGTTCCTGCCATTTCCTCCGCCTTTTCCAACATAGAGTTGGCAAAGGACTTAGGAGCTAGACTCTCCAACTGGCCATTCACTTTGAGAGCGTCAAATACTGGCGAGGCTTGAAGCTTTTTCTGAACATCCTTGTACCTAATTCTGTTCCAGCCCGGGGTACCCAGCTTCTGACACTCTAAGCCCTGCGCCTTGATTTCTGGGGCAGGTGCCGGAATTGCCGGAGCACTTTCCTTAACCTGAGGAATTAAAGCCAAAGCTTCCAGGCTAACTGGTTGCTTTTCTTGGGTCGGTAACAACTCCGGCGCGCTCCACGCTGCTGGATCGCCCTTTGGATCGGTTTCCAGATCATCATCCATTAGGCTATCATTATCCGAGCCACCAGAGTTGCCATCACTCCATTCGGCCCCAGCGTTTCGGTTTTCGATCTTATCAAACAAGATTTGGAACATGTTCTGCACTGTATTTTCTAATCTTGCGATTCTTGATGACTTGGCTGGCTTCTTACCAGCAGAGCCATTAGGAGGGTCATTTTCATCCCGCTCCTCTTCCGAAGTTTCATCATCCGGCCCTAACAAGTCTGCCGCTCGCTTGCGGGAGATGAAATGATCCTTCAGCGGACTTAAAGCGTGCCGAAACAGTTCTGCCTGACTCGTTGAACCCTTAATCTTGTTGACCACCGCCGGAGGGCTCATGATCAAGGCTCTGCAGAAAGCCCAGTTCAACATTTCTACCTTGTAATCCCGATACTGCTTCTCCGCAAGGTCCTGGGCCGAAGGATTAAAGGCCCGAGCAATCGCTACCGTGGGCAAGGCGAATCTTAACTTATTGAGCACTTGAGGATCCAGTTCTTCCCCGAAAATCTCTTCCTTGGAGAAGTTTACTACTTTCCAATCCCTCCAACCAGCCGGCAACCACTCTTCTGCCGCTAACTTCAGTCTATCCAAGATCCTGTCCTGCTCCTCAGTCTCAGCGGCTTCTTCCACCAATTCCTCCATAGTCACGAAGGACGACTCTCGGACATTCATCTGTACTATGAAGAAGAAAAACCCCGGTTAGAGAAGATCCTTAAGCTGGCCCGCAAGAGAGAGATTGTCTGCAGGCGGGTGTAATAGGAGTTTGTGCCATGTTATAACACAATGATCCTGTATCATGCACAGAATCACTCCGTTTAGCATGATTTACCAACATTAGCTGCCAGCGTCAGCAATGCTCCGAGCCGAAGGCTGCGGAGACACTCCTCGAGCCGAAGAGGCTGCTCAGCGGAGTTTTAACAGGCGGCTGCGTCTCAACCGGAGCAGTTGAGCCCGCAGGCCGAGCCGTCGCGGCTCCTCGAGCCTAAAGCAACTGCCGCCAGTTCGCCCCGAACTGCGCATGCGCTCGAGTTTTGGGTCATGGCTACGTACTAAGAGTACCGAGCCGACACGTCCGCGGCTGCGTCTCGCGAGCCGTGATAACCGCCACTGCGGCTGGCGACCCGCAACGTGACCTAAAACAAAACTGAAACACATAGCCTGATATCTTACCTTTATTTCTGGTTTACAAACACGGGTATAATCAATAGATAAAGATTTCACCAATCTTCGAACGTTACAACAACGTTTGGGTACATACACACTACTCAATAAACAGTAGCGTACTGGGGACCCACGGACCTAAGCGGTACGTGCTACCCGGCACCATGGTAACCATAGTCGCAAGGGGGGATTGCCCCCTCCTTCGGCCTCATTTGAGGCCTAAAATCAGCAACTTTGGGTAGATATGCATGAAAGATACGGTAGGTAATCTCCGATAGGTCAAGCCAAAGGCATAGACATGAAATATTATATTTCAGTGTCTACGAGTTTTACATTCTGAGGTTAGATCAGTTTGACAGTTACGGGTCGAGCTTTGCTCGTACGCCGTTCTGGCGCGGCGCGCTGCGAGACGCTACCGTTGCCAACGTAAAATGGGAATCGCCCAAACCGTAAGGGATCAGAATCAAATCTCGTTGGGTGTACGTTGGAAATGGGACGTATGTCGGTGCAGCGTATTTTGAAAAGCGAGAAATTGAAGCCTTACTACTTAACGTTGGTACAAAACCTAGAGGAACAGGATAATCCACGACGTGTGGAAATTTGCCAGTAGTTGTTACGTGAAAAATGAAATTGGCCCGAATTTTTTGAAAAATATAATTTGGACGGATGAGTCATTGTTCACTCGAGAAGGGTGTTTCAATCAGCATAATGCGCATTTTTATTCAGAAGAGAATCCATTTGTGACGAGGCACAGAGGCTATCAAAATAAGTGGAAGCTCAACATGTGGGCGGGGATCCGCGGTGATCAAATTATCGGACCATGTTTATTCGAGAATTATTTAAGAGTAAGTGAAATTAAAGAAAAAAAATTGTATAATTTATAATCAAATCTCACGATCAACCGATAATCGGAATTGTTTTAACTTGACGAATTTATCATCTACTTTCATCAAATAGGGAGAAAATTACAGAGTGTTTTTAGAATGGGTTTTACCAAGAGCGTTGGAGGAGGTGCTGTTAAACATAAGAAATCAGCTGTGGTAGCAGCAGGATGGTGCACCTGCACACAACCATCGGGTTGTTACAAACTATCTAAGTCAAACATTTCCCGCCCGTTGGATAGGCTACCGTGGTCCGGTGAGGTGGCCAGCCAGGTGATGGATAGAAAATATTGATGCGTGAAAAATAAGGGACTGACGTGTTGAAACAGATATTCCCTAAAGCCAATTTGTATGATGTTTAATTATCTGAATACGTTCGGCAACAGGTCGCCTGATTTGACCCCTGTCAATTTCTTCCTCTGGGGCCACTTGAAGAAAATTGTATATGCAACCGAGCTGCAAACACCGGCTGAAGTGACGGCTCGAATTAATGCAGCTACAGCAGAAATCGACGGCGCACTTCTGCGAAGAGTCCCAAGGAATATTTTACATCGTGCCGAGACTTGCTTGGAAGCAAATGGGAGGCACTTCCAGCAGCGCCTTTGACTTTAAATATTAAACAACTTTTTTTATGGGTTAAAGTTTTGATGCAAAAATTCAAATGCTAGAAATCGTTCGACTCTCTTACTTTTTTTCTTAATTATTGATACCTGTAATTGAATGTTCAAAGCAGAGCTCCTCGCGGCGAACGCAGTGGTCTTGCGCTGCCGCGATACCGACCGTAACACATGAAAAAAATTTCTTGTATTATTAAATATTCATTTAAAAATTTGAGAAAATTACAGTATTAACTAAATACTTCAGAGACTTCAGTTCCGCCGTGAAATAGTACGTTTCTTAACGCGTATGGAAGGGCTTTTTTGACGAAATGAGAGGTTTACGGCACGAGCCGAAAGCGAGTGTTATAACGAGTTTCGTCAAAAAGCCTTTACGTATGTACAAGTTAGGGACTATATGTTTCTTCACGAGAGCCGAAAACAAGCAGCGAATGTGCGATTTTGAGGATAGAGTTAAAAAAAAAAATTTTCAACGATTTTTTGAAACTCAAGCATATTGTTAATAAAGCCATTTTTTTAATGAGTTTTCGTTTGCACGTATTCAAAGTCGCGTAATCGCTTAATGAAAGTTGTTGAGATTATTTCGCTTCGGGGAGACCTTTCCAAAACTGTACTTAACAAGATTGTTACATCGCGTTATCATTAATTGTTATAACCTATCAGTCATGAATTATTCAATATCACAAGAAAGCAAATTTCTACAAATAGTGGTTATAAAAATTTGTAAATCGAATTATATTATTATCAGTGGTTTTATTCGGGAAAAACGAACAAAAAGATTTTACTGGAAATTTTTTGAGACATTTTTAATATTCTCTAACGAATCAATTGCGAAATTTTTTTTTCTATTCAGAAACGTTTGATCAATCTTTCTGTTTATGAAAGTTTTTCAAACAAATAGCTTCGAAAATACGAAGAAAAATGGCTTTTGATAAGTTTATCTCGATTGAATTGAAAAAATATATCCATATATTACAGGCAATAACCTGTTATTCATAAATTAAACAAAATGAAGTCCGTGTTACGTACCAACTTCACGTTTTTCTTTAAAATTTCACATATTTTCTTTTTCAAAATCTATAATAATAAATAGTTGAAGTAAAACAGAGACGGCAGCATTCCAGGAAACCCAGGATGCTACCTTTTCTGTCTGGATACTTGAGAATCTATACGTGCGCTTTAGCCACGGTTTGTTTTATTCTTTAAAAATATTAATTACCTCCCTAACGTCGAAACAGCCACGTCGGGCCCCGACATAGTATTATATTATATTTAGGTTTGACGCCTACGGCACAGCAGTTTTTAGATCTAGCATATTATTGCTGACCTAGCACCTATAGTCGCATCGGTATAACTCTTTCTAATGAGATCCTAACTATCCTAGTATGTATAGGGAAAACTATGGGAAATAGGAAATTTTAAATTAAGGAATTAGGATGTATGTTATGCATGGAATAAATATACCTAGCTAATTTCAAGATCTGACCGATGTACATTTTAAGTGTCAAGATGAACCGACCATTAGGGGGTGGACAGCTGACGCGTGCACTTGTTGGGACTTAAGTCACAAAAGTCTTGACGAATCAATCAGGAGTAACGCAGTAACCTAATTGACTAATTAGAATAAAGGTGGTGATAATACTTTGTTGCAGTAGCGATCCCGTGCATGCATCTGAACTTGGTAAAGCGTCTATCTTCGAGTAAATCGCGAGGTGCGTGGATGCAGTCCCGTGTACTAACTAGAGCCACGAGTTGTACTCAATCTTTTCCTTCTATAAAGTCAAGTGGTAGTGCTTGTATTCATAAATTCAATATTATCAATAAGGGGACGTCCATTAATCACGTGATGTTTTTATAGCAAATTTTTACCCCCCCCCCCCCCCCCCCCCTCCCCCCTGGTGATACGTGGTGAGGTTTTAAACTACTCCCCCCCCTGCCCCATATCACGTGTATTTATTTTTTCGTTGAACACAAGTATTACTTTTCGTTGAACACAAGTATTACTTTTCGTTGAACACAAGTATTACTTGTGACTAGCAAGCCAGGGAATCACAGAGAGAGTCATCGCGGGAAAGTGAAGGGGAATCGAGCGTCCATGGTCGATCTTCGATTGAAATCGCACGTTCAACGAAAAAATAAATACACGTGATATTTTCACTACACCCCCCGACCCTTCGTGATGTTTAGTGATTTTTGCCGAACCCCCCCACCCCCTTTTGAGCCTCACGTGATTAATGGACGTCCCCTAAGAAGAAGGAAATGCAAGTAAAACAAGAGTTATAAGAGTTATTCAAAAATAGTAAGAGTCATCAGGAAATACAGTCTGACCTCCAAATAAGAAACCAAAAGCCCCCAAGGGGAAGAGTTTTTCCTAGAATTCGGATACCCCTACCAGGCGCGCCCTGCACGCTCACTACCTCTGTATATCTCTCTCACTCTCGAGCTCGGAGTTCGAGTCGTAGTGGGAAAAGTGCTTGAGCGAGAAACTGGTGAAGGTTTCTCATTTGGAGGTTGGATTGCTGCACAACGTTATCAAATCTTGGTCGAAACAAGCGACATTAGATTTATTATTTTACTACAGTATCAACGCGAGAATCGAGAAGAGCACAATTGTTTGATATCTATATAAAGATTTCTTTGAAAGTAAGTTGCCTTCACGAGCCCGCGTCGGTACACCTAATCCCCCAAAAGCACCTCGGGTGCAAAAACTTTGCGACAAGTACATTGAAACGTAGTAACTATCAACAAAAATTTGTTAACAAAATATTCAAAGTAATAGCATTTGATCTACAAAAGTATTGAAATCAATGGACTTTGCCAAGTACAATTGAATTTGCTTCCAATTAATTTCTAAATATTGATATTTCAATATACATAACATGTTACAACATGCAACATACGTACTCATATAAGAAACGATCAATTATAAATAAAATGACGGAAAAACAAAGAAAAGAAAAAAAAAAAAATTTGGAGTACGTGGTACTTGGCGGGCTGATGTTGAAGTTATTATAAGAATATTGAAATAGTTCAATTTATAGTTTCTTGTACTTTTTACAAAAATGCCCGCCAAGTACCACTACCTACAAATTTTTTTTTTTTCTTTTCTTTGTTTTTCCGTCATTTTATTTATAATTGATCGTTTCTTATATGAGTACGTATGTTGCATGTTGTAACATGTTATGTATATTGAAATATCAATATTTAGAAATTAATTGGAAGCAAATTCAATTGTACTTGGCAAAGTCCATTGATTTCAATACTTTTGTAGATCAAATGCTATTACTTTGAATATTTTGTTAACAAATTTTTGTTGATAGTTACTACGTTTTAATGTACTTGCCGCAAAGTTTTTGCACCCGAGGTGCTTTTGGGGGATTTCATTACTTTCACGTTTTGATTTTCTCAACCGTTTCTGTTGAATAATATTTTTCAGAATACTATCCATTTCTATAAATCTAACCGTTATAAGTTCTATTGAAAGTGTTTTACTGATAAATCTTAGTCTTCTGCAATGAAAGTGTATGCGCAGGGGAACCTTTCGCAGAATCTATCCTGCACAGCGCTGCGAAGGGTTTCCTGCGCATACACTTTCATCGCAGAAGACTGAGATTTTGTTTGAAAACATATTTTACCGTAATCTAGAATTGGTAGTATCACTTTTTCGATTAGACCTTTTTTGGCTAATTGGAAAATAAAAAACTCCTCTTGGTCAAGATTTTAGTAGGGTCTTGCCTAAAGAGTTGAAGATGCAATTTGGCTGCATAATTGTAAATATTCTAGTGATTCAAGTTTGATCAGCAATTGAGCCACCGATGATGAAATTATATACCGTCGTCGCTTATAATTTTGACTGTGACAAGTTCTCTGCTCACTAAAAGTTGTCCGAAGAGTTTCAAGCTGACAGAACAAAGTTGAAAAACCGTTAAAAAAATGTTCACAACGAAAATTTTGGCTACGAAGAACTATACTTACATCATCAAAGGCCCAGATGCTGATCAAATTAACTTAAACTAGTCAGATGATGATTATCTTCAGTTTTTGATTTGTTTTGATTTTCCAGTTCTCAGATTTTTATCTCGCTAATCTAATTATGATCAGCCACATTGCATGCGGCGATAGCTCTCAGTGCACAAGATATTACATGAGGCACTGACTTAGTTCACATCATTCATTATATTCGGCATTGAATTGCAAATATCTCATCGAATCTCAAGTAACGATGCCATCTCCCTACTAATTTTCATAATAAAACATTCACGATTATGTATGTTCATAGAATATGTGACTATTTTATACGTGATATGAAACCATACCTCATTTTGATCACGTATGGTCATTATTGTGTTATAAAAATTAATTTTATTATTTTGTTCAATCTCATGGTCATTTCTTGTCCAATCTCATCACCTGTTGCCAATTAACTGATATTCCGCATATCTCATTTACATCAATTTTCAATGTAATAAATAAGTATCTTCCTCATCTAATCACGACCAGCCACACGGCACGCATTTATAGCTTTTGTACAAAATACGTTTTACAGAGAACAATGATTGAGTTCGCATTTGTATATTATATCTTGCATTTAATTACAAATTCATATTTTAGGTAACGATGCCACGTGCCTGCTCATTTTTGCAATATAGAATATTTCCAAATTTTATATACAATATTGGGACCTTATAACAATTCTTTATCCTAGATAAGTAATCGATGGCTTATTTTTACTCATTTTGAGAACTGACGGTCACATTTCCCACAACAGCTGTAGTGAGTTCTGGGACTGGATTTGTATGTAAATTCAAATGAGGTTATTTCTATTTGCCCTATACATATTATTAGTGTTTATCTCTTCATTATTACTGAATTTCTGATTCCTTTATGAATTCTACGTTATATCCAACTTCCGAAGTCAGAGAAATAAGTATTCAAATAAATATAAGTAATTTACAGCCGACCCTTCGTTATAATTGAGATGAATCAATCGTCACAGACATTTTTACACGATATTGGAACTGTATAATAATTCTTTATCCTCGATAGCAAATAGAGGGCATGTTGTTACTCATTTTGATCACGTACGGTTACATAGGCTTTCTTGAAAGTGTCAAAATCTCAATGCAATACTGCTATGCTCCATAAATATTATTATAAGTAAGCGTTTAATAATTATTATCTCCGTATTATTACGGAATTACTTTGATTTGAAATAAATACAAGTAAACTACCGACACGTCGTTATAATCGCGATCAATCGTGACAGGTATCATAACCTCAAAGGCTCGACTCGTCAAATAAACAAAAAGATAAATATGGTTAGTACGTTCAGCTATACGGTGTGCGCGATTATGCTGCCTCCCGTGGGCCATAGAAAGAGTTATTGCATGGCAGACCGACGAACTCGCTCGGAATTCTATGCGTAACCGTAGTATATATAGATATAGAGATCAGTAGAAACTCTTGTCTCGTAGGAGTACTCTCTATGTATTATATCCGCATAGTTTTTATGCACGGAGTGAAAATCTGGTACGACGAAGAAATTGCTGAGATGAAACTGACCCCCTCGATTTTCTAAATAATCATATCTCAGCTATCCGTGCACCGATTGCATTGATATTACGCTCAAATGTAATCTTTTTCGCATCTTATTCTTGTATTAATTCGGTGAGCCCTGAGATATTGCCTATACGCCGTAATGAAATAATATGGTTACCCCCACTCCTGCGCCGAGCTCCCGTTCCGGTAAAAGAGAGTGGTAGAGTCGAGACGAAATAATTTTTTTTTTTTTTCTATTTTTTTATTTTTTTTTTTTAATGTACTTGGCTCGAGACTCTACCGAGTCTCTTGATATTAGCAATCATACTTTTTATGTTCAACCTTCCATTTCATAACCAATAATCGTTCGAGAATATACCCTACTTTTACCAGTTAAAATTTCCTTCCGTTCTATTTCAAATACAGTCGAACCCCGCTAATTCGAACCTCTGTAACTCGAAAACCTCCATTAAGGTCAACGCGCACTACGCGGAAGCGAAGCGAAGCGCGGCGAGCGAAGCGCGGCGAAGGCATCGGAAGCGAAGCGAAGCACGGCGAGCGAAGCGCGGCGAAGGCATCGGAAGCGAAACGAAGGTATCGGAAGCGAAACGAAGGTATCGGAAGCGCAGCGAAGGCATCGGAAGCGCAGCGAAGGCATCGGAAGCGCAGCGAAGGCATCGGAAGCGAAGCGAAGCACGGCGACCGAAGCACGGCGACCGAAGCGCGGCGAAGGCATCGGAAGCGAAACGAAGGTATCGGGAGCGAAACGAAGGTATCGGAAGCGGAACGAAGGTATCGGAAGCGCAGCGAAGGCATCGGAAGCTAAACGAAGGCATCGGAAGCGGAACGAAGTTTTTGTAATCCATCGAAAGCTGTTGGCCAGATCCGAATATGTCCGAGGGCTCATTCGATTCGGGATAACGACTAGCAAAATGTGCGGAGGTTTCATATATGCCAATAAACAATTGCAAAGGCTATAATCAAATTATTATTCGGAATATGAGGGGTCTAATTTTTCGCAGATAGCTAAAAAACTATAAGTAATAGCGTCAATTTATACAAAACGTTCTTAAAGATGAAGTAATTTCCCATGAAAAAGTCCGAACTCCCGGAGCTCGATCTCAATTATTTATATCTGTAATTTCATGTCGAAAGTAGAATTTTGCTCGGCAAACGCAGTGGTGTCAGGCTTCCGGCTGTCGCAATACCGACCGTAATATGTATATATATAAAAAAAAAAAAAAAAAAACATCCATACTTTCAAATATTAATGATTTTTTTTTTTTTTTTTTTTTGAATTATGGTTTTATCTAGACTACTTGATTACGAGAAGATTGATTGGAATTGTAAATGATTAATTTAAAAAAGAAAGGAAATATTTTTAATACCATTTCAACACAAGAAAACACTAATGATAATATATTTTGATAAAAATATATTTTTAACCAATCTTTTTAATTTTTCAATCTGTTGTTGGCTTAGATAATTTATAACTAATAGGTTATAGCAATCGCGGATAACGCAATGTTGAAATCTTTTTAAGTAAAATTGTCACAAACGTTTCTACGAAGCGAAATAATTTTAGTAACTTTCCTTAAACAATTTCACGACTTGGAACATTTACTAAAACCTAAAAATAACGATTATTGGATTAGTTACCAATATATTCAATTTTTTAAAACTCAATGAAATTATTTTTTCTCGAAGGAATGTTATCCTCATGAGTGTCTAGACGATACCTTGTACCGATATACCGATAATACGTTATGAATAGGTAACAAAGAAAAACAAAATTATTCAATATGAAATAGTTTGAGAGATTTTATCATTTGATCTTTTAAGCAATATTTTCTAGACGTCATCCCGAATCCAATGAGCCCTCGATCAAATTTCAACTCACTTTCACTTGACTTTACACTTTTTGCAAATATTTGAACCAGCCGATTGGCCAATTTTTTTTGTCTCTATTTATTGTCGTATCGAATCACCTAATTAGGTTTTCGAAATTGATGTCCATCTACTCTCATTCCTCCTGTGTTGGGTACCTTTAACGACTGTGAAGTTTTTTCTACATTTTTTTCGTCGAAAATATGATTAACCTTTCTATTTTTTGTTCATGTAAGGACAATATATGTATAATCGTAAGGGTTTCGCGAAACCATTGAAGATTAACCTCTACACGATAATCTCAGCGAATCTAAAAGGAATTCAGAACAATTCGAATTATGTTTGTTTAAATCATGAGACGTCAATAAACTGTAATAAAATATAAAATGACTTCAACGAAAAATATACGGAAATTCACTTTAATTCAATACAGTTCGATAAATACTTAATATAATTGCAAAGACTTCAAACACAATCAAAAAATTTTGTACAAAAAATTGTACCAAATTATGCAAAGAAATTCAAGAACAGACCGAAGTCTTGTTGTTGACAGCCAATTGGAATGTTGGTTGATATAATTTCGATGAATTTATGTTTTTTTCCATAGTCCATTTAGATGATACGCAATCGATTAAGACACTAGGGTTCCTCTGAGATTCTTTATCCTAAGAATTAGTATGATTTTTTAACACAATTAAAATTTCGACCTTCGGCTTGAAAGTCAAGGTCGATTATACGGCTACAAGTTAACATTTAGAGATTACCATCTATATTGAGCTGGTGAATCACCCGGTCAACTGGCAACACATAATTGTTTTACACCCTGTGCATCGATCATTGCCATGCAGATGATATGTCTTTAGAAACAAATGTTAGTGACTGAAATCATTACAATCTGTCCATCGACCATTGCCATGTAGATGCACATAAAAGAAAAATGATGTATCCATAGATACATAGACTTGTTTTTGCACATGTACGATCGTATAAATCAACAAGCATCAAACATTCAAGTCACGCTTATAATTGAATTCGCATTAGCAATTGAATATTAACACCTCTATTAAATCAGATATGGATAGTTCTGACGAAGAAAACATTGTCTAAGTTGTCTGCTGCGAGGTGATTGATAGATTAAGTAATACGAAGAAGAGCAAATGGGTGCATCCAATATGTGCAGAACGTCAGATGTATGGGGAGTACCACACCTTATTTCCGCAACTTATTCGTGACGATTCTAAATTTGAACAGTACTTCCACATGTCACACGATAAGTTCAAAGTGTTACTGAAGTTATTAGAGCGAAATTTGACGAAAAAACACACGTCTTTTCGTCGGTCAATATGTCCCGAAAAAAGGCTTGCCGTATGTTTGAGGTAAATATTAATAAAAATCACAATATCAGTAGTGACATTAATTCATGTCGCATGTAGTTCTTGTTAATCGTGTATGCAGAGATTCAGACGTATTGAATGTGGCACGTAATTTATAATAAAATGAGATGCATGCTTACCAGTCGATGATGAAACTGTACACACACTAAATAATAATATAAAGTCATGGATCAAATGTCATTTTTGACTTCAAATTTATTTATTAAATTTTTAACAAATAGAATGTATCATGAACGATAATTCATACGTATCTAAATATTAATACTAATGAATAGTACCGTAGTACTTTTTAATAAAATCGTCAACCCTAATTTTATTACAAATTTGAGAAAGTGCCAGATGAAATATCATCTGAAGGATCGTCAATTATTTCCATCGCACCCGATCCATGCGGCAAAAACCTACGGTTTACGAAACTCTGGTGATCATCGTAATACTCACGCTCTTCATTGTATGTTGAAGGCGTATTTGCTAGCTGCATTTCACAATCATTCACTTCATTAAATAATTTTGCCTCAATTTTGACTTGATCTGTTACCGGAAATTTCTCGACTGCTTGTGCCATTGCCACGAAAAAGCTCATCAATGGACTATGCATTTGTGCATGCTCGTCAACTGGCTTGTAATTTTTTTTTTTTCTAAATAATTTTGTAGAGTGCTTGATAAATTCGAGCTATTAGCAGCTGCCGCATTTTTAGTTTTCGGCTCACGTATTCCTTGATGTCTGATGGATGATGTAGACGCGATGCCTAAGGGAATCAATAATTGCGGCAGAGAGCATGGAAATCTCTGAAAATTTAACTGTTATCTCACTATGATTTATTATTTGACGAATTTTGAATTTTCATAATTCTTCGGCATAATTTTGATTCGTTTAAGATGGGTACTTGTTTATCGAATTATTTTAATCATATTATTTCAAAGTTCAATGATTTGTCTCATTTATCGTGAAAAAATATACATAAACCGTAACCCCCAATGTTATACTTGACAATCCAGTCTGATGTACCGGTTGACTTTTCGAAAATTCCGATTAGTGAACCATATTATACATGTAATATTCTTTTAATTGTGGTGAATCGTGTATGTTCGAACGTTCTACAAAGGATTTTTAGTGTTTCCAGTATTATCATTTTGAAAATTATGTAATACGGATAGTATGATGGTTGCTTGTCTAGCTTGTCTACTATAGCGCTGAATAGGCGCGGAGTCATCGTAAATAATTAACATTGTAAAATTATACATTCTATTGCTAATAATTTTTAAGTATGTTTAAATGATTAAAGTCACGGAGTATCGGTATTGGAGTGCACATCTCTTACCGGATCCATAAATCGTTGAAGATGCTAAATTTTCATCATCATCATTATTAGCGTCATCTGCATCATTTTCGATCCGTCCCATATCTTCCTCCGCGTCTATCCTTGGCGAATCATCTTGGCTATTTTCCAATTGTGACTCGTTGGAAGAATTTCCACCTATGTTTGAATGTGTTTCTCGGTCGATCAAATACGGCGAAATGAATTGCATTTGCTTTTCAAATTTCCACGGCCTTTTTTTTGAATATGCCTGGCCACTTTTGGTTTTCCAGGCATTCATGGCCCTGCGATAGCAGTCGCAAAGTCTACGCCAACGTTGTTTGCATTCTTCAACTAGACAAACGGATCGCAAAATAAATGTATAAATACTCGCATAGATCAGTAATGGGTCGAAATATTTCATGACACTATGGACATACAGAATGAGTTTACACTCACTTAAAATATAGTGTGACCTATTTCAACACACGTACTAAAATACTAGCACTGATGTGACAGTGTACTTATATGTGTACCGCACTTGTTCATCAACATCAACATAAATTTTGATATGTTAGTATATTAATTAGGTTCGGTTGAACCGAATCACTGTTTTAATGATTTATGAGTGGTTGACATGTAAACGCTGGCACACGCTCAACCTGTTTAAGTACTCTCTTTTATTTTTTTTTTTCGGAAAATGTAACAGTTAGATTATCAGTGAAAAGTGGTTGGTTGGTATTTTTATGACAACTATTTTCATTCTAACCGATCAAAAAATTCCGTAAGAATTCAAGGCCTATGAATTCTGTCATATGTATTACGATTTTTACTAATGTCTGCACAATATTACTATTTCTGTTATAGATATTTAACGACTGGAGATTCCTTCAGAAGTATTGCTTCCAGGTGTAGATTGGGGGACACGACTGTACGTGAAATCGTACACGAGACGTGTACGATAATATGGGACAAGCTATCCCCGATTGTGATGCCATTACCCGATATAAATAAGTGGAAAACTATTGAAAGCGTTTTCCAACAAAGGTGGAATTTTCCTAATTGCATTGGCGCGTTGGATGGCAAGCATATAATTATTGAAGCACCAGGAAATACGGGGTCCCTGTACTTTAATTATAAAAAATCATTTAGCGTAGTCCTGATAGCACTAGTAGATGCCGACTATAAATTTATTGCCGTGGACGTTGGTGCATACGGAAAGAATAGCGACGGTGGGATATTCGCAAACAGCACCTTTGGCAAGGCTCTTAATGATGGCAAATTCAACGTGCCCGACGATAAGCCGCCACCCGGAAATGAACAGCCACTACCACACGTAATCGTCGGCGATGAAGCTTTCCCGTTAAGACGAAATATAATGCGCCCATATCCTGGTGTTCAATTACGCGAGGATGAAACAAAAAAAATTTCAATTACAGACTTTCACGTGCAAGGCGAGTTTCCGAAAACGCGTTTGGAATACTGACACAAAAATTTAGAATATACCAGCGTAAGATTAAAATGAAGCCCGAATATGTCGACAAAGTTATTCTAGCTACATGCTGCCTCCGTAATTTTCTGAGAGATGATTCTGTTGAAAATTTTCACGTTGACCATATTGCAGAACATCACTGCGCTAATGGAGTTATGAATACGGCTGGCCATTCCGTGGTTGAGGCTGTAAGCGTTCGCGAAAAATTTAAGGAATATTTTGTATCTACTATGGGCAGTGTGGAATGACAGACTGAAAGAGTCAGAATGGGCAGAATTGCAAATTAACCAGACTAAGAATACTGCGCATCCGAAATCTCTATGAAATTTAAGTAAGCTGTCATATACCTACCACAAATTTTTATCAAAAACAACCTCTTAGATGCGGCTACACCATTCGTAATTTCATTTAGCTATCAGTTATTGACGTAAATATTTTCATAAGTGTTGATTTATGAATAATCAACTAATCAGAATAATTTCATTAAATTCAATTTTAATTTATTGTTAGACACGCCGTGCGCAAAATTCGATTTTACGTACGCTTCGCGTGCACAAAATTCAGCTTTCCGCATGTTGTATCGAAAAACAAGGTTCCTTACCCTCGCTTCGCTCGGGCGGAAAGCTTCACACTCGTCCGAGAATCAACACTTTCGCATTAGTGAAAGTTTGGTTTTGCGTACACATCACGTTCAAAAAATCATGTTTTTGTTACATTTTATTTTAGAAAAAGTTTACGTATCAATAAAGGTATGAAAGAGGATTCGCGACTAATGTGATTGCCACCGTAGATTTGCCGATGCGAAAAACTTAACACTTGTGTGACAATCAACACTCTTGCACTTGTATATGAACGTACTATTATTGCTTATACCAAAAGGGTACATTGGGTTTGCTATTGTCAATTTGTACTGCAATTTTTCAATTTTAAATTTATTACACGCAAATTGGTCTATAAAATTTGACTGCAATGAGTTCATTTTTTGTAAGCCGTGCATGGATGCCATTCAACTTAGACATACTGTATCTTAAATTTATTACCCACGCTAAATAAATAGTATGAATAAGTACTTATACGCGAAATCAATGTAGTGTACGTACGAAGTGCACTTCGTTTATTTTTTATTTTTAATGGAAATTATGTAATTCCGCACAAATACGATTAGTGTAGATGAAGTAAACAGTACTGAAGGATATGTATGTTTGTTAAATGCGCGAATTACGGTGGGCACTGATACGATATGAGAGTGAATTGTGCGTACATAGACAATCCAGATATCATTTTTATAGCCTGAGCTGTTGTTCAACTTTCATTGAAATGAAAAAATTAATAGCATTTTATTACATCAACTCGAATTGAAACTCAACCCTTTGCTTATTCTGTAAGTACAAACTTTTACTGATACTTTTAACGTTAACGTATTATTACATTACGTTATTAATTTAATTTCGATTATGAATAAAATGATTATATACAAACAGTCGACATACATTAGTCAAATTTATTGAAACAACTGTTCATATTAATAAAAAATATTCAACAGTATATTTAATTATTTATACTATTGAGATTTACTACCGTAGTGAAATATATCTCAACTATCAACTTCATTTACGACAAGTTTCGTCGTATATCCCCCGCACTGAAAATCTATCATGTTACATTTTGCAATAGTTCATACTTCAACAAACTTCTCAAGTCCCAGTTCAGCATAACGAATTTTGCTTAAACTATTTCGAAAACAACAAAACTTATGCTGTTGACGACAATTTTTGAATATGGGGCATTTCACGCAAACTCGTCCAACGTGTACCCCTGACCATCTGGGAGTTTATGCACTATTTAAAAAAAAAACACTTAAAAAATGACTTTTTTATTCCAGAAATAAATTAAATATTTTTTCAAATAAAAAATTCTCAATTTTTATTTTTTTTTATTTTTGGTTACCAAATATGTGCCACAGGTTTCTCCGTTACACAATACCATTCAATAACATTCAACAAAATTATAATAAAAATTGAGATAAACTGAATCTCAATCGTGATTATTCTTTATAAAGGACTTCTATCAAGAGACTCGGTAGAGTCTCGCGCCAAGTACATTAAAAAGAATTTTTAAGCGTGCGGCGTGAGGCTCGACCGAGTCTCTATACCGGAGAGACTAGAATTCGGCGGAGTGGGGGTAATAATAGTATAATGTTTTTAATATTTCGCCGTATTCTATATCATCCTGAAGATTATCAATTTTTCTTTAGAATGAGGGTCTAAGCAGCTTTTATTCAACACCAAGATCAATACGATCGGTGCACGGTGACGGATATTATGATTTTTCTAAAAATTACGAGCGCTTAGTTCGACCAACAATTTTCGTCTTCCCTTCCGTGTTGTTCTCCGTCATCCAGACCTCGGCGTGTTGTGTGGGTATATAAATGACATAGAGAGGCGTCCCTTCTTTTCTTGGCCACTGGAAAAGAGGGACTGTGCATAGTGAATGAAGACAGATGGCGCAGACAACAATTATCATGCTTACGTAGTGTGACGTCGGAACGGTCGTTCGTGGCCAAAACCAAAGTCTAACTATTAAGGTTAACTATGCGAACAACTTAGACGTTCACTCAGTAGTTAGGGGGGTTACCAAATATCGACTAAGTACTAAAGTACAATGGGAGGCGTTGATCAGGTGCGTTTGCTTAGAGGAGAGGATTGCGCGAGGATTTGCCCGACACACGCCTAAGTATAATAGCTCAAGTCTAAGTATATTAAAATCATAGGAATCGATGACTTTGTTTGAATCGAATTAAATCAGTAAATTTATTTCGTGTTAATGGAAAATTTACGTGGGTTGATTTTAGTATCACATTCGTTACCTTCGCCACATTGAGATGGAGGGTGAATTCTTGGAAAATGACTGGAGACAGAGAAAGGATTATTGGTTCTATAATAAATAATTGAAGTTTTCCTTACCTTGTTGCTGTTGTTGTTGTTGTTGAAACTGTTGTCAATCTTCTGGCTTAGGCGTTGCTACTGGCGATTTTTAAAAATAGATATAGGTGGCTTTTATTCAAGAAATCTTTTGGTATTGCTGATTATATGTTTTTTATTCTTAATATTGAAAAACTAACGCGGAGTTTACAAGTAACGACCTACTCTGACTGATTTGAAAATAAGAATCGAATCAGAATTATTCAAATCTAAAATAACGACGAATGGTCTCAAATACAAAATTTTCTGTCTTATAATGAGGAATGATTTTAAGATAGAGTGAGAATTTTCCTGAACGGAATAATTATACTAACTAGAACGAATTCTTTTGTAATGGCGAAGTGAGACCGAATTCCAGATGGTGGGGCGTTATATAGGGCACTTAGGGGTACGGGGGTCCCGAGGAACATCAGGTGCCATGGTGGGGCTCATCTCCTCAGCCTATGATCGGATGGGGTCTTGTTGATGTCGAAAGACTTTAGGTTGTGTGAGTGATCTAGGGCCCGCCCTCCTTTGCATATGTGGTAGGCCACGGGTGTGCTCCTTGTCGCTGCATCCGTCCTTTTCTTGAATGATCGTTTCTTTGTCTTTTGATTGGTCTGGATGAATGGGTTTCCCTTTTGAACCCTTGACCCTTTTGGGTAAAATATATTATTCATCGTCGTAAAGATAAAAAGGGAATCTGGTTCGGTATCACTAGGCCTTTTGACTTCCTCAGTTCTTACGAGGTTTACAAGGCTATTCCTTATGCATTTTATTACCTCTTTATTTTTGGATTTGGATTTCAGTGAGAGTTTGTTTGGAATACAGGTATATGGATATAAATGTGATTACGGGGTTTTTTGTCTGACCATTAAGATTATACATAGAATGATAAGATTGATTACAGAAGTCCATGTTCGATTCTTTTAATCGTCAGCATGGTGGGTCGTAAATTGTGACGGTTGTGTTTGAGAGTTTTGATACTCATAAGGATATTTACTTTTTAGAGCGTGCCTCTATTAGTTGTTGAGTGATTGTTTTCCTTTGACCTCGCCTGCGTGATTGAGGTCGAACCATGGCTTGTTCAATCAATCCTGGCACCGTGATATTTAATACCTTAGTAGTTTTGAGATATTTATAAATGTTTTGAAGTCTGTGATTGTAAGGTTTTTGTAAGGTATTTTATCTCATGGTGGTTCGTTATTATAAAAAATAAATCATAGTATTAAAATCTAGGTTGATATATGAATTGATTACAAATGCGTTGGTAGTAAATTTTCTTGATCAATTAACACTAAAGATTAACAAAGGTAGCTATTAGTATACCGTGAGGTTATGAGGAAAGGAAACACAGGATGCAGGCAACCCAATAGTCAAATTCTCGAAGATTTCCGAAGACATTGTATTTTTCATTTCAACCACATGGTGGGGGTTTCCGTCCCATGTTATTATTTGCGAATACAATGACTTCGGAAATTTTCGGGAATTTGACTATTGGGTTGCCTGCATCCTGTGTTTCCTTTCCTCATAACCTCACGGTATATATAAAAGAATAATTATAGTATAAATTCTTCTGATAAATATAAGGGTGTAATATTTGATATATCGAAGTTACAAGAGTTTTCCTGAGGCATTGCTGTGGTCATATACGAATGCGTGAGCATTCGGGGGGGGGGGGGGGGGGGGGGGGGGAGGCCGTACGGTGTATATGTATGTTGGGTACAATTTTTATATAAAGATTTATAAAATATTTTAAAGATGAAACATGATCATATTAGTTTGTGTGTGTACGAACATCGAAGTAATTGTATATTGGTACAGTAAGCGATATATGATGTATTATAATATTAAGTAGGAATTTGTTATTATATAATTAATACATAGATTCGTTATTGTAATGCAATTATAAGGTTTTTTGTAACATGGAATCTGTAAAGTATTACCTACATACGCGGTGTTGGTGTAGGTGAGAGTGTGTATGTGTATATATTTCTAGAGAGAGCATTTTAATTAATGGTATAAATATAAATGGTATAAATATAAATGGTATAATCAAAATGATAACTTCATAAGTGATTATTTAGAAAGCGATGATTAATAGTAAATAATATCCTAGTTATTAAATCTCTCTTCAATAAGAGTGAATAATGTTATAGAACTGTTGATACGGTAAGTGCCATATGGTAAGATTGATCTTAATGGTTCTTAAGGGTAATATCCGTTTAGGATAAGAGGACTCCGCCAGGTACCGTCGGTAAGGTCTGAGTTTCCTAGTGTAGGTAAGGTAGGGAATTCTGGTCGGACAATTGTTAGTGAATTGGACGAAGGTACTCAGAGTTCAGTATCTTGGCGGAGTTCCCGTATTCTATGGAGTTACAGTTAGTTCTAGTAATATTATATGGTTATAAGCAAAAATAGGGTATATGCGTCCGGTCGGACGTTACAGTAGTATCACTGTACGAGTCATTTCGCTGGTCTAGCCACGAATATAATAGTCTACGGCCGTTATGTAAACATTTTGTCGGCGTGGTATGATTTTTGGCTACTTTCTTCAAGGATATAAGCCTTTGGATCATCAATCAATCAATCGTGATATGATTTCAAGTTTTTAAATATAGGTAGTCGTGCTAAAATTTTATTCAGCCATTTGTGACTAAACCGACTGAAAATTGAACTGCAAAATTTATATCCAGTAGCCCCATTTCTTCCTTGCATAAAACTTTAACTTATTAGGCTATGAAGAGTGACTATCAAACCGTAAGACTTGTGTTTTGTTTGCTCTGTACATATTATGCATAAATCGGATATTTGAGCCATAGTACGAGTTTTTATGTTTCAGCTATACTAATTATATAGTATGTGATCATACATCAATGGGAGGCAAATAGCAGTACAATACGAGCGACATCATTCGACGATTTGTTATTTGTAAAAGTAAAAACATGAAAATTTTCGGAAACCGTGAGAAATGATTGATTTAAATAGAAAAGAAAAAAGAAATAGATAGAAAATCGTATTTGCCTTAAAATCATGAATAAAAAATAAAAAAAGACTGGAAAGCAGATAATAGGGGAAAAAAATTAATAGCAGATGGTCTATGAGCGTCAATTTTTCTCGTTATAAAAACCTGAAAGTAGAACATCGAATTTGCCAACGTACGGATTTTTGCTTTTCAGGTTTAAAATCTTAATTTCGAATTATCTATGCGTTTTAATCATTATTATAGCGAATAATAGAATAAAATAAGATCATAAAACTTTTTGTCACTAAAACCGCCTCTTTAGTGTTTACGACCTTATGCCTTTAGACACGCAATTATGATACGATTGATTAATTTTCATAACTATATCGGAAATAAAAAATTGGATACTTGAAAAATATATTTCATAGCTATACCCACAGCAGCTATAAGAACATGCGATCATTAGATTTATTGCCAATTGAAGTAGTTCTGAATCAAAACGTACAAAAAGTAGTGAAATCCCCCCAAAAGCACCCTGGGTGCAAAAACATCCGCCAAGTACATTAACTTTTACACTACCTACAAAAATGTTGTCTCATCAAATCTTATTGCCAAGTAGGTGATATGCATTACAAAACCATGGATACAGTCAGAGGCAATAGAAGCTTCCATTGGTTCTTCGAAAAGAAAAAAATTTTGAGTACGTGGTACTTGGCGGGCTTATTTTTAAATTATTTTCTCATATTTTTTCTAAAAAAGCCCGCCAAGTACCACGTACTCAAAATTTTTTTCTTTTCGAAAAACCAATGGAAGCTTCTATTGCCTCTGACTGTATCCATGGTTTTATGTAATGCATATCACCTACTTGGAAATAAGATTTGATTTCAATACTTTTTTGTAGAGAGACAACATTTTTGTAGGTAGTGTAAAAGTTAATGTACTTGGCGGATGTTTTTGCACCCAAGGTGCTTTTGGGGGTTATACTGACCACTCTGTGTAATGGCTTAAAATAACCCTCACATCTTATAAAATTTTTAAGATTTTATACAGAATTTTCAAAGGGGTCGAGCTTTGAGTCCATTTAAAAAATCATGAATAAATAACGGTACGGATGAAAAATTAGAGAACAAAAAATTAAAACAATTAAGAATTCCTGAACCTACAGATAACTTTTTGAAATATATTGAAAAATATGCACATATACTAAAAAAGTAAAATTTTATTGTACATGTTCTTAAAGTACATTTCTCTTTATTGTCATGCCACCGGTGCCGCAAAGTTTATAATTATGAAAAATATCGAAAGCGTCATCTGTAGGAGAAGCCAAGTTGACTTGGAAATCTGTATTTTATGTTGGTTAAATTATCAGTATACTTCTCGGTATTTCCATCGTCCTCGAAATATCGTGCCAACAATTTTCTTTGTAATGCTGATTCGCATACCGCTGATCACCCATATCGTAAATCGGTTTATATTTTTCAATGGAAAGTATGAACGTTTCATCATTTTTCGACATATTGTAAAAATTTGTATACGTTGTTTGCGAGAAACGCGAATGCAATGTTTATAAATTAGATTGTCAGGTTTTCCATTAAACAAAATCACAGTCGACAACGATAACAATATGGAATTATATGATATATTGAACACAAAATCAACCGAGCTGTGAATTTCAGTCACTAACATTTGTTTCTAAAGACATATCATCTGCATGGCAATGATCGATGCACAGGGTGTAAAACAATTATGTGTTGCCAGTTGACCGGGTGATTCACCAGCTCAATATAGATGGTAATCTCTAAATGTTAACTTGTAGCCGTATAATCGACCTTCACTTTCAAGCCGAAGGTCGAAATTTTAATTGTGTTAAAAAATCATACTAATTCTTAGGATAAAGAATCTCAGAGGAACCCTAGTGTCTTAATCGATTGCGTATCATCTAAATGGACTATGGAAAAAAACATAAATTCATCGAAATTATATCAACCAACATTCCAATTGGCTGTCAACAACAAGACTTCGGTCTGTTCTTGAATTTCTTTGCATAATTTGGTACAATTTTTTGTACAAAATTTTTTGATTGTGTTTGAAGTCTTTGCAATTATATTAAGTATTTATCGAACTGTATTGAATTAAAGTGAATTTCCGTATATTTTTCGTTGAAGTCATTTTATATTTTATTACAGTTTATTGACGTCTCATGATTTAAACAAACATAATTCGAATTGTTCTGAATTCCTTTTAGATTCGCTGAGATTATCGTGTAGAGGTTAATCTTCAATGGTTTCGCGAAACCCTTACGATTATACATATATTGTCCTTACATGAACAAAAAATAGAAAGGTTAATCATATTTTCGACGAAAAAAATGTAGAAAAAACTTCACAGTCGTTAAAGGTACCCAACACAGGAGGAATGAGAGTAGATGGACATCAATTTCGAAAACCTAATTAGGTGATTCGATACGACAATAAATAGAGACAAAAAAAATTGGCCAATCGGCTGGTTCAAATATTTGCAAAAAGTGTAAAGTCAAGTGAAAGTGAGTTGAAATTTGATCGAGGGCTCATTGGATTCGGGATGACGTCTAGAAAATATTGCTTAAAAGATCAAATGATAAAATCTTCAAACTATTTCATATTGAATAATTTTGTTTTTCTTTGTTACCTATTCATAACGTATTATCGGTATATCGGTACAAGGTATCGTCTAGACACTCATGAGGATAACATTCCTTCGAGAAAAAATAATTTCATTGAGTTTTAAAAAATTGAATATATTGGTAACTAATCCAATAATCGTTATTTTTAGGTTTTAGTAAATGTTCCAAGTCGTGAAATTGTTTAAGGAAAGTTACTAAAATTATTTCGCTTCGTAGAAACGTTTGTGACAATTTTACTTAAAAAGATTTCAACATTGCGTTATCCGCGATTGCTATAACCTATTAGTTATAAATTATCTAAGCCAACAACAGATTGAAAAATTAAAAAGATTGGTTAAAAATATATTTTTATCAAAATATATTATCATTAGTGTTTTCTTGTGTTGAAATGGTATTAAAAATATTTCCTTTCTTTTTTAAATTAATCATTTACAATTCCAATCAATCTTCTCGTAATCAAGTAGTCTAGATAAAACCATAATTCAAAAAAAAAAAAAAAAAAAATCATTAATATTTGAAAGTATGGATGTTTTTTTTTTTTTTTTTTTATATATGAGGAGTTCCACGTGAAACCGAGAACGATCCGACCTTGCCATTTTCGATTTTGATCCAAAATTTTTTTTGAGTTACTTTTTTCAACCCAAAATTATATACCAAAGCGTTTTTTAATTGCACCCATTCATTTCGATTTATCAATTAACGAAAATATCGCTGAGTTACTTTTTGACCAAGTTTCACATTTATTTTCTCGGAAACGTTGTGTCCCATGGTGAAAATGACCGATATAGAAAATGTTCATTTTAGATCCAACTTTTCGAAAAAAAATTTTCCAAATTTCCGTTATTGACGATCATAACGAAAATTCGAGTTCAAACAGTAAATTTGAGATTCCCAAAAAAGGCCATTTTTGATTTTCAATTTTGTTTTTTAGGAAAAAACTAGACAAGAAAACGAAACTTTTGATCTCCTAACCAAGATGGGACGAATTTTCCTTCTATTTTCTTCGGGCCTCTCAAGCTTGTGTGGCTTAAAAAAAAATTAAGTTTTTTAATTTCTCTTAGAAGTAATTTATCAGATCACTTTGTCATATGTTTTTTTGCCTCAAAATGAAAATAAAAAGTTATTGGCAAAAAAATATGTGGGATTCGAACCCACGATCCAACGATTACGGAGCTAGAACGCTACCCATTTCGCAGTTGACATCGATAGCATTTGATAGTCTCTGTTTCAACTCCCACAGTAAAATCACTTGCAAATCAAATAGGTAACTTGATTCAAGTTGTACCAGCGCTTTTCAATTCAAAGTAACCAAAACGCTGAATATTGAAGCTATTTACGTATACAAAATTGTTTATTCTTGGCAGTCATGCCGCCGTTCAAAATAAGGAAAGACCGTTGCTGCAAAATTTGTAACGTAATATGGGGCGTTCCATGTCACTTCAGCCAGTGAAAAGAAGAAATTCCACAAATAATTTTGAAAAATCGAGTTAGTTTATTGAAAAATATTCACCGCGTGTCGAAATTTTTTTTAAATTTTCTGACGTTTTTCTCGTTGATTACCATTTTTCAACATTTTTCCATTCGAATGGCTGTATCTTTGGCAGGATTTGACGTATTTACGTTTGTAGAAAACGAAAATTTGCGTCTTTTTATGGCCTTCCGGAAAAATAATAATTTAGATTTTATTGAACAAGTCCTAAACACCATGAAGTAACAGCTATTTTTTTTTTTTTTTTATTATTAATATTCGATTGAAGAGTGTGAAGCACTCAATCAGTTCAATCGAACTGGAATACATGTATTTGGAAAACCTGGTAAACATACAGCGTGTGCTCCACACTCTTCAATCGAATATTAATAAAAAAAAACACGGCGGCATGACTGCCAAGAGTAAACATTTATGTATACGTAAATAGCTTTAATATTCAGCGTTTTGATTACTTCTTATTAAAAAGCT
Source organism: Macrophya annulata (assembly GCA_963924015.1). NCBI lineage: Eukaryota > Metazoa > Arthropoda > Insecta > Hymenoptera > Tenthredinidae > Macrophya > Macrophya annulata. Next base: position 7,171,714 of record OZ001263.1, read on the forward strand.
CTGGTACAACTTGAATCAAGCTACTTATTTGATTTGGGAGTTGGAACAGAGACTAACAAATGCTATCGATGTCAACTGCGAAATGGGTAGCGTTCTAGCTCCGTAATCGTTGGTCGTGGGTTCGAATCCCACATATTTTTTTGCCAATAACTTTTTATTTTCATTTTGAGGCAAAAAAAAACATATGACAAAGTGATCTGATAAATTACTTCTAAGAGAAATTAAAAAACTTAATTTTTTTTTAAGCAACACAAGCTTTAGAGGCCCGAAAAAAATAGAAGGAAAATTCGTCCCATCTTGGTTAGAAGATCAAAAGTTTCGTTTTCTTGTCTAGTTTTTTCCTAAAAAACAAAATTGAAAATCAAAAATGGCCTTTTTTGGGAATCTCAAATTTACTGTTTAAACTCGAACTTTCGTTATGATAGTCAATAACGGAAATTTGGAAATTTTTTTTTCGAAAAGTTGGATCTAAAATGAACATTTTCTATATCGGTCATTTTCACCATGGGACACAACGTTTCCGAGAAAATAAATGTGAAACTTGGTCAAAAAGTAACTCAGCGATATTTTCGTTAATTGATAAATCGAAATGAATGGGTGCAATTAAAAAACGCTTTGGTATATAATTTTGGGTTAAAAAAAGTAATTCAAAAAAAATTTTGTATTAAAATCGAAAATGGCAAGGTCGGATCGTTCTCGGTTTCACGTGGAACTCCTCATATACATATTACGGTCGGTATTGCGACAGCCGGAAGCCTGACACCACTGCGTTTGCCGAGCAAAATTCTACTTTCGACATGAAATTACAGATATAAATAATTGAGATCGAGCTCCGGGAGTTCGGACTTTTTCATGGGAAATTACTTCATCTTTAAGAACGTTTTGTATAAATTGACGCTATTACTTATAGTTTTTTAGCTATCTGCGAAAAATTAGACCCCTCATATTCCGAATAATAATTTGATTATAGCCTTTGCAATTGTTTATTGGCATATATGAAACCTCCGCACATTCTGCTAGTCGTTATCCCGAATCAAATGAGCCCTCGGACATATTCGGATCTGGCCAACAGCTTTCGATGGATTACAAAAACTTCGTTCCGCTTCCGATGCCTTCGCCGCGCTTCCGATACCTTCGTTTAGCTTCCGATACCTTTGCCGCGCTTCCGATACCTTTGTTTTGCTTCCGATGCCTTCGCCGCGCTTCGCTTCCGCGTAGTGCGCATTGACCTCAAGTCAGAGATTCAGTCTGTTCCCTTGCAGAAACCTCTGTAATTCGAAGAAAAACAGAGAATAACTCGAAGTTTTCTGAACGTATCAAGGTTCATTATTTTGCCTCTATAGCTCGAATTTAGAGATACCTGACCTCTATAAGTCGAAGGTCACCTCTATAACTCGAAGTTCCAATACCCTGACCTCTACAACTCGAACCACTTTATGCAGTGACGTTAAGATTACATGTCACAACGTGCATCCCACGTGCTAATGCTTGTTAGTCACATGAATGAGTGACTCCGGATCAGTTTGTCTCGAAATGACTTCCAAACGGAAACTCAAATCTTTAAGTGTCGGTGAAAAGATTAGGGTGATTGAAGCAGTTAAGACGGCGAATTTTCACGAACCTCTATAAGTCGAATATTGTTTTGGTCACCCTCTACAACTCGAAAACTTCAATAAGACGAAACCTCTATTACTCGAACGAATTAGCTCTACCCTTGAAATTCGAGTTGGCGAGGTTCGACTGTAACCTAAAAACTCTTGACAAGATCATTAGGCCCTTTCAGTTTAAACAGTTGATTTGAGACCTGGGGTGCGATTCTGTAACTCTAGCGCTAACTTAGAGCAAGCGTTAACTTTTTCAGTAGATCCTACGCCACTGCATTGCCCCACTGATACCCGGACACCCCCGCGAGCGCCTATATGCTTTGTTTGGCACGGCAACTGTCTGCGGTCGCCACGTTTATTAACGTTGATAAACAATCGAACCCAAGAAAATCCCGGCTCTGTGATAACGCTAACTATGGATCTTGCTCTATCAAATTGATTTTTTTAACGCGAGCCGTCACGCTGCTCTAAGAGAAAACGCTAACTTAACGCTTGCGTTAACTAACCTATGAATACAGACGCTACCGAAGATGATTTTTAAACGCACGCTTTTAACGATATTATACTATAATAAACATATTCATTCATTTTTCATCGGATGAGTATGACTATCAATTCATAAATACGTATATATATATATGATGGATTTTACACAAAGTTGACCAAAAGAAAACCTCTATGTTGCGAATTTTTTGAATTTTCAAATATGTTCCAGCACCATCGGAATCGGCAACTTTTGTGTATACATATAACTTATATCTCTCTAACTTCTTTTGCCTTTGGTGTTCGAGCTGTTCAAGCTCCGGACTTTTAACGCCGTTTAATCCCTCTCAACGGAAGTATCATGGCAAATGAAAGTTTTAGGGTGGTAATTTGTTGCATTTTTAAAACCGTATCAGATTATTTTATAAAATGACATAATTGTAGTAAAATCCATTTTTAGTGTATTAAATTGTTTTTATTTCGGGTTCCATGATGGTTACGTACACGATCATAGACTAAGGTGAAAGAACGTTAAGAATACCACAAATGGCCTACCCACACAAAAAGCTAAAGAAGCAACATAATATGAATTATATAGTCAAAAGTGGCTTCTGATGCTATGCTACACTAAAACATATTCGAAAATGAAAAACATCCGTGACACCGATGTGATTTTTGTGTCCACTTGGTGTGCGAATCCGTCGTGTCAATCATTCGTATAACGAGAGTATCATAATCTTTCTACAGACACCCTTATTTTTATGGATTTTGATTTCCTAGCGAATGTATAATTGTTTTAATTTACAATGAAATGTCCATCGGCTACTTTATCGAAAATCTATGCTTCGGCAACCTTAATACAACAACATTCAAATTATAAAACTCCTTCTAATTAAATTGGTGCTTGCGATAATATTTTTACAAGCGCTTATGGAATTCACGTGTCCACTCCTTATGTAAATAATAAACTTTATTCATAATTTTTATAAATTATCAACACATAAATGAGGCACCTATCGTTCTTGTTGAGCGCCGCGATACGAAATCAATTGTTACGTTCTATAGTGATCTACTTTGAGTTTTAAATAATTGTGCACGAACTGTTAAGAAACGTCCACAATTATCGCTAAAGCCTGTGGAGATGTTGCAATAAAAAATAAGGTAAGTATCGATTTTTCATGACGAACAAGTGTATTTATAGGTTTTATTAAATGAGCATAAATTATAAGCATACATAGGTATAAATATGGATGATTATTCGTACTTGACTAATAATAACACGAAGCCGACATTTACACTTATCCCGTACTAATAATTTTGAAATACTTTATAGCATTCATTTTTCTACTCTAATTTTTAAATACGGTGAAAGTTTCTATACATAACATAGAACTTTCTAATATTATAAGAATAAACAGAGTTATTGAATTAAAAATTTTTTTATTCTAATTTTCACATTTTGTGGTGTTCTTTTTTAATTTTATCATTCACAAATATGTTCATATGTTCATAATTTGACTTCTAAGCTATTTATTGGGGTGATAATTTTGGATGCCGTTTCATTATTATAAGATTTCTACAATTACTTAGTTACATTACATAAGTTTATTTTTTTATTGATGTCCAATCAGGTTCAAGTTGTGATGTATAAGCCAGCGTCGCTGAATATGTGAAGTAGTTAATTGAAATGTACTTATATAGATTTTGGTGGAACACTACATGGATGTTAGACTTTTTGGTCTGTAATGTTCAAATCAACAAACATTCGTCCAATTAACATTCAACTTTTCCATACATTAATGTATGGCTAGGCAAATTGAAAAAATGTTCATAAGAGTTGTAAAATTTTAAAATATCGACTCGAAACATGTGATTCCTTGAATCATCTGAGCAGTATTAAAAATTAGATAGTTATGGTACTTTGAAGTAATGTTTTCAGGACCATTATGCCAAAAAAATACGTGATCGGTGCAGCGGTTGACCAAAATTCTTACAATGATGACTTTTGTCAGCGATGTGTATAATAACTATAAGCACTGGCTTACACATCCGAACTTGCACTAGCAACTTGCTGAATCAGCCACACAAATCTTATGTAAGACAATTGTATAATTGCAAAACATCATTTGGTACACAGCCTTTTTTAAAAAAATGATTTATATAAAGGTGCATATACCCCCGTAAATTGATTGAAACGTTTTGTGATTAACAGTTGGTTATTCATGAAATTAAAAAACAGTTTACATCAAAATTTGAACAATATCTCTGCTTAAAGAATTGTGATCTATAGAAAGTGTCCAAGGATTACAGTCGCAATACACATAGGCTCACACGGACATAAAGTCGACGAGCCATTAAATAATTCATGGTGAGACGTAGCGTTGTATAAAGGGATTCGTCAGTTGGAGCCAACAATTTGAACATTAAGCCAACTGCAGGCGCGATGATTACCGGAAGCTTATTTGTGCAACTCTGGGACTCATTTTCCAAAGTACCCAGCTTCATGTAAAATGCTGATGCAGATGCGCAGACAAATTTGGTGGCAGGTGTCTCTAGTTTATTTAGTGAATCAATAAATTTGTACATTTGCCATCACAAGTGATAGTGCGATGTCCCGGTGACAGATCTCTAGCAGCATACCTTTGTGTTTAGGTTGATCACCAGATTGCACCTTGTTTTACCTGCATTTAGTAACTAAAAAATAGAATTTGATACTACGTGTAAATGACACATCATACATTTATAAAAAGTATAGATATTAGACATAACATTATCATTTCTTTGACTCTACTAATTCTGAGTAAGATCAATTTTAAAAGGTCATGCCTACTTTCCACCGTACACGGTGAATGTTTAATCTGCCACGATGCAGATAAGGAAACGAATATTAATAAGGATTTCATTGATGAAGGTCTTTTTACACATTACATTATTTGTAAGAGTGTACTAGCATTATTGCAAATGGTTCTTACTCTAATGGAATACTTATTAGTTAGTATCAGTTAGCAACGTAAACCCTGTAACCATCGCAGAGTAAACCAACTTCCTTTGAGTAATTCTAGTAGTGCGTATCGAGCATGAATTAAATATACACAACAATTCGTAGACTCGAGAGTACTAGTTATCCTCCATACAGTGTAAATGGCGTAATTCGCTAAAAAAGATAAATAAACGTTTTCGAAAGAATACCATAACTTAGGGACATGTAAATTTAAATTTATTTGTAAAATACGCATGTTTAGGGGGGTTAGAAGGTACAGAAAGGTGCATATCAATGCTTTGTATCACAAAATATATGGCTTACATAATTGAAACAATGACAAGGGGACATGTATTAATATAAGCCTTTTGAAAAACCGAACGTACAATTATTCAATATACGACAATCACACTTGCTGTGTAGTTTGCGAAATTTAAGAATCCAATACGAAGATTTAAGAGTATAATGAGCTAAAAATCTATCAAATACTGCAGATTTACACATTATGTTATAGTACTATTAGTATGAAATCGTTCACAGTATTGACAACTATACAAACATAAGTATCTTAATACATTTACGTTGATGTTAAAAAATATATTCATATTAATTTATCCAAATAGTATCGCTGCTTACAACCCACACATGTACCACAATGGGTTTAAATACCGTATCGACACGAACTGCAAATTCGAAACGATTTGCACGTGATTTCGTCGAAAAATTGTAAACACTTTTTAACACGTGTGAGGAATAAAACGTACGTCACAGTAATAACACACATCGCAAACAGCTTTTCATATGTTCGGCTATCGATAAGGTGCATTGTGGTAGATATTTGTACCACCATAGATCTGCGGAAACGTGACACGCGAGCACGTGGCCGGGAGTTATGTCAAAAGTTGACGCCATATACAATGTATGATAGTATACGCCCGGCCGATATGCAAACTATCGTATTGAACCGGAGTTATCTTAGTAGCGGTAACTCTTGACGTTTCTTACATTGGGGTTCCCGCCAAAAATGCCGTTGGCGTTGCTTTCTTTGCGTACCTGTCAATGAGATAAGACGTTAAGAAAGCTTTTGTTGCGATATAGCGATTTAAACATCCATTAAAACAACAATATCATACTGAATCATTTAAAATATCATCTCATTCACGTTTAGCTATAATTATTTTTGTACCAATTGTAAGCTTCGTATTTAATAGTGTTTGTATAAGCTTAGCTTGTAATCTCATTTTTTAACTGCAATCACTCTCATTCATTTGAAACATCATCTCATCCACGTTTAGCTATAATTAATTGACATTGTACTAGTTGTAAGCTTCGTATGTGATAGAATTTGTATAAGCTTAGTTTGTAATCTTATTTTTTGACTAATTATTTTAAGAATAGTGCATACTAGTTAAGATGGCTATGGGGTGGATCGTCGGCGGAGCATTGGATGCTCAGGACGAAGCAGACGCGGTGGCTGAACTGCGAGTAAACCGAAGGCATCTTCGGGATTCGCAAGATCCCTTCGATTTACCCGAAGTGCAGTTCCGCGAACTGTTTCGTGTCTCCAAGGACTTGTCCAGGGATCTGGCAAACGAACTTCGCCCCTTTCTGGAACGAGAAAGATCCAGTGGACTGTCCGTCGAATGCCAGGTGAATATGAATCAGGATTTTGAAAGAAATAATCTATGTTACAATCCAATAAGTGTGACAGAAATGGCCAATCTTAAACAGGTTCAAAATACCTTTTGATAATACGAAATGTGTTGTTTGGTCGTAACACAATATTGTGTGCCATAGCTGCTATGCGCCATCAGGATCTACGCGGTTGGATCATACCAAAGAGCTGTCGGACAAGATTTTATGGTGGCGATTAGTCAGACTGCTGTCAGTCGCTGCCTGAGATCAGTAACGCAAGTTATCCACGACCGCCTGCTTAGGCAGTGGATCAAGTTCCCAGCAACGCCAGAAGAGCGTGAGGCAGCTCGTGGGAAATTTAGACGGGCACCTCAACCTTTTGCTGGAGCGATTGGTGCGATTGACTGCACCCACGTGGCAATTGTCGCTCCTAGGATCAACGAAGAGGCCTACGTAAACCACCACGGCTACCATTCGTCGAATGTGCAGATGGTTAGTTTGAATTCAACTGTCTTTCTAGAAACAAATTACTTGCGACCGTCAAACTTTCAATAACCACTCTACTGTAGGTATGTGATCCGGACCTGCGCATTTTAAATGTGAATGCCACATTTCCTGGGTCACGGCACGACGCAGCCATATGGATGCAGTCACCCCTAAGAACCCTGATGGAGTTGGCTTACGGGGATGGAGAACGTGGAACGTGGCTGCTGGGTGAATACCATTAACATCAATTTGTTCTATTGACGTATATATACCAACGGATACTGAACCTGTTGCTATCAACGTATGGAACTGGTTACATCCCACATTTAGTTGGCAATACCTAATTTGAGCTACCCAACGGGTTAATTTGTTTAAAACAGGCATATTTAGTATCTTCATTTTGTCTTTTAAGGAGTCCCTTAGCGTACAACCGTAAGCCTTTGGGCTGTTTCTGTTTCTCTAATAAGATTGTTTTGTTATAAAGCTAATTACTACTCTATGAAGGTAATAGCTATTCTGTTGATGTGTTTATCTAAGCATACATATAGCAAGGTGTACTCATATCTATGCATTTTGTTTATTGTTACAATTAGCATTTACATGCGTCTAACTTACACGTTACCGCCAATCATAAGTAAGCTCAAGTGAAGTATTACCAACCTAATACTAGATGTAATATGTAACTCCGAATGGATGTTATTGGTACAACAGCCCATTCAGTGCCCATTGGTATACGCTCGCAAAGATTGATCTTACCAGGGAATAATATACATACATATATACGTATTAATCGATTATTGTCTCATTTAATAATGACACAGCGGACTCAGGCTATCCTCTAGAGCCTTGGATGATGACACCGATTCTCAACGCTAGAAATGGAACCCCGGAGTTTGCCTACACTGCTGCCCACTGCAAAGCGCGCTCCGTAATCGAACGGTGTTACGGAGTAATGAAAACAGTCTGGAGGTGCTTACTGCAGGTCGGTTCAGTCATGGTTAATACCGACTTGTAACAAGTTGCGTACTTGTTGCTGTGTCAATACATTCATCGTAGAAGAATTGACCAATTATGCTGCTGCATTACCTAACGTGAGTTTTCCATTTATGTAAAATAGGAACGTGTGCTGATGTACGAACCGGAACTGGCCGCAAGAATCGTCAACGCATGTGCAACGTTGCATAACATGCGCTTGCACTACCGTGTAGGTGACGAAGTTGTGGTCGATGAGATGGATTGTATACCACCACAAGGACCTGCAGCCGAACCACTACAGGCCAGAGACCGTCTGGCTGAAGCTCGACGTATCCGCAACGAAATTGTCCGCAACCAGTTTGCGGGATAATTAGTTGCATAGGATACCGTCTTTCAATTATCATTTGGATCCCACAATCATTGAAGATTAGCGATAGTCGTTGTGATAAAATTTTTTATATTTATTAGGGCACGATTGAAATACTTTAAATTTAATTACAATTGATTTATTTATAATTTAATCTATATTAATATGTTCATTCTCTTTTATTTCAGGTATACCATAAAACTATCAACAAACGAGGATGAATAATTTTTCAATATTTTTTTTTTTTTTAAATAAATAAACGGAGTATAAATAAAAAATTAACGAATAATTGTTGATTTTTGACAAAATTGGATATTTGGGTTTAAAAAATGAAATTTATAAATGTATACATAATTAGTCTTTTGTGATAACAATTTTGTCATAAAACTCGACTTATATAAGTCAGCATATAACAAAAAAAATCATTAAATGAAGTATGAGAACTAGTAGTCGACTTATTTTAGAAACTATTTGAATTGTTTAATTGCCAAAACTTTATATATATATGTATATGTGTATATATATATATATATATATATATATATATATATATATATATATATATATATATATATATATATATATATATATATATATATATATATATATATATATATATATATATATATATATATATATATATATATATATATATATATATATATATATACACACATTTGGAATATAAGGAGCTGATAGCAAGATCAAATACAAGTTCAAAAAAAAAAAATGGTATGAAAAAAAAATTAAAAAACTAAAAAAAAAAAAAAAAATATATATATATACAGGGTGGGTCACTTCAAGTGTCGAGAATGGGAGGGACTCAATTGGCACGAGGCTCCGCCCCTTCGGCCAATCAACAACTAGAAGAATTTAGTCAGCCGAAATTCTTACGTGAACACAAGATACAATTGCTTTGTGTAGGAAAGAAAAATCAACAACTACTCAACCAGACTATTAGGTATTTATTTATTTTGACGCTCATAGAAGCGATTTAAATTGTTGGCCTTCTGATACATGAATACACATCATCATTCACGTGATTACCTATAGTGGAGACAGAATTAAGCTACAACCTACCTGTCCGGATATTTAATCCGAAAAGTTGTTGCAGCAAGAGTTGCGTTACTTCTGCACTTACCATAAAGCAGGAGCATGTAGACGTACTCGTGTGTTGTAAAATTCATGACGGGGAATTTTTAAAATCTTAGTAGATAATAGTGAGCCCACGGATCAGCTATTGAAATACGAGTGTGACAAGCCGTATTAGTTGTGCCACAGGTAATCAAAGTTATCCCCCCCGCTCTATACCATTACGCTTCAGGTTTATTTTGCATTGATAGAGAAAGCCAACAATTTGAATCATTTGAGTGAGCGTCGCAATGAGTAAATATCTAATAGGCTGATCGAGTCGTTGTTGATAATTTTCTCCTGCACCAAGACATTGTATCTTGTGTCTTCATAAGAATCTCAATCAACCAAGTTCTTCTAGTTATTGATTGGCTGAAGAGGTGGGGCCTCGTGTCAATTGAGTCCCTCCCATTCTCGACACTTGAAGTGACCCACCCTGTATATATATATATATATATATATATATATATATATATATATATATATATATATATATACATATATATATATATATATACATATACATATATATATATACATATACATATATATATATACATATACATATATATATATACATATACATATATATATATACATATACATATATATATATACATATACATATATATATATACATATACATATATATATATACATATACATATATATATATATATATATATATACATATATATATATACATATACATATATATATATACATATACATATATATATATACATATACATATATATATATACATATACATATATATATATATACATATACATATATATATATACATATACATATATACCGTGAGCGTCTGGTGAACCGGGTCAGTGAAACGACGATGGCGCTAGTTTTCTTGAAATTTAAAGGGAGAGCCAATACACCAAGAATATCCCTAGTTCAGTTGCGATTTCTTATGTTTACTCCATGGTCCGTGGAGGCGGCCATTGTATTTGGTTGACAGATATCAGGAGTGTTTTTAGGGTTATAGAGTATTGTAGAGTTGTACACGAGATAGTGAAAATACGTTATGAATGTTTTAGATCAAGACAATAGATCATCGAACTACAGCGTTTTGGTTAATCGTTAGTTATTGTAAACACATGTCTGGAAATTCTAAAAATTCTACTGCAAATCTTTGTGACCTGTGAAACATAACCTCGAAAAACATTTCGATAGCTGTCTAACATATTTAATGGCGGTCCGCATCTACGCTTCGAAAGGCCTAGGGATATTTTCGGGATGTGAGTTAGTTCCCCTTATAAATTTCAAGAAAGCTAGCGCCATCGTCGTTTCACTGACCCGGTTCACCTGACGCTCACGGTATATATACATATACATATATATATATATACATATACATATATATATATACATATACATATATATATATATACATATACATATATATATATATACATATACATATATATATATATACATATACATATATATATATATACATATACATATATATATATACATATACATATATATATATACATATACATATATATATATACATATACATATATATATATACATATACATATATATATATATACATATACATATATATATATACATATACATATATATATATACATATACATATATATATATATACATATACATATATATATATATACATATACATATATATATATACATATACATATATATATATACATATACATATATATATACATATACATATACATATATATACATATACATATACATATATATACATATACATATACATATATATACATATACATATACATATATATACATATACATATACATATATATACATATACATATACATATATACATATACATATACATATATACATATACATATACATATATACATATATATATATATATACATATATATATATATATACATATATATATATATACATATATATATATACATATATATATACATATATATATACATATATATATATACATATATATATATACATATATATATATACATATATATATATACATATATATATATACATATATATATATATATATATATATATATATATATATATATATATATATATATATATATATATATATATATATATATATATATATATATATATATGTATATACACATATGTGTATATACACTGTAACGTTGCAGTTTTACTGCCGCCGTTACAGAAGACTCCCTGCCCCTGACCGGTATATCTAGTCAATGGTATGAATGAGATCGCGGATGAACAGAATAAGTGCGGCACGAGTATGACTGCGAGAGTGCATGTGAGCGTGACTTGAGACCCGAACCGACTCCGTCTGGTGGCCGCAACCTGCGAATGTAGACCTGGCGACTGATTTGTTTTGTTTATTTTTTTCGCCTGAGGGGCCGTTTCTCTCTAAGGTACCCGACGACGAGTTCGAACTACGCGCCGGAGGAGCAGACGGCTGGATTGCACGACGACAGACGAAGCGATACCCAGATGGGGTCGCCCCGTTCCCGGAGACCGAACCCGGACACGGAAAGGCCAGAGGTACTGAGAGCGGCGACGACGCTCTCCATCAAGGGATGCGGCGGTGGAAGTGAGTCCCGCCGCCAGCGAGAGCACGCCACCCGTGCCTACGGAAGTCCGGTACCCGGAGCCTACGATGGAGAGCCACTGACGGGTCGATACGCGCTCCCGGTGACGTCACGGCTCACGACGAGCCCGTCGGGGAACTCCCTGACGTTAGCTCTAGATCTCAAGTACGGGTGGTCGATAATCGATCACCCCTTGCGCATGCAAATCGCGCCGGCTAGCAACAGGCTGCCGGTGCGTCACTCGTGCTTAGACCGGGCTAGCTAACTGTCATTAGAGAGCGAAATTAAGTAGAAGCGTGATTGAAAGAGCGAGCAGTGTGTGTGTGAGTGGCAAAAAGAGGAATTTTCTTCGGCCGGATAACATCTGAGACTCGGGGAACGGCGAGATGGAACAAGCTTGGTCGTACTTACAGTTCCTGTGCCAGGGTAAGTGAGACTTTTCTGCTCACAGCGCAAGTAGCCACGTGCATTGGACTGAACCCGATAATTAGTCCGGTTAGCGGCACTTGTGTGGCCGATTTCCCTGCGGTAGACCGTAGCCAGGGTCTACGCGGTATCTTTTTTTTTTTTTTTTTTTCTCCGTGAACGCTCAGTACGCCGAGTTATTAAACGGCCAAAAACCAGTCGTTGCCACCTCGCGCGGCCCAGACGCCGGCAGTCACCTCAAGTCACGGGAGTGCGAGTGAGACAGGGCGACAGTACGGGCGGTTACCCGCCTAGACCGGTGTAGCTTAGCTAGAGACAGCAGGATCCTTGATTTATTGCCCCGCGGCCGCTTCTCGGCCGGTGAATTGCAGGCCAAAATTACTACGAGTCCGAATCCGCTCGGCCTAGCCGGCTAACGCCGTAGTAAACTAGATAACATTCAAGCCGTAGCTACGCGGTTATATTTCGGTGGCAGGTAGTACGGTATACTAGGCCGGCCGGATTGTGCGGTAAATGACCGATTAATTTAAAGGAAACCGTTCCAAATAAAATTATTGCTCCTAACTCCGTGGGGAAGGGAGGTCAGACCTAAGCTCGCGTGCTGGCGCGTAATCCGACGCAGGTTTGGCGTTCCGCGTATTAGATTATCTCGTTAATAGTTTTCAGTTATCTTGTTTTTTTTGCATTGTATCGAGTCACGGTAGTCACGGCTAGCCCTCCGAAAAACGGCGAACCGTATTTTGTATTCGGAAAATCGTCAACGGCCGGAGTGCCGAATAAATTGTTATTATTGTTCAAAACGAACCGTTGGCCTCTGAGTACGTTATTTACAGCCCGGTTTCCTTGTTTCCCCGAGCCAACGCTCCCCGATCCCTCTCCGCGGTACTGGTTAGCCGAAGCCGTCCGGAATTGACCGGAGACGGCCGAGTGCCTCGGCAGTCGTCTGGCTGAAATCGGCGAGTGAGCTCGCCTGGCGCCCAACTCTACGGCCGGTACAGTAGATCTTGCACGACACGGAGTCAGAGAGACACAGCTACGACCGCGCACCGCGACCAGCTGTTCAGCGCGTACACGGCTAAGGGCGTGCCGACTCTAGCGGCGACGGCAGCACAATTAGCACGTTACAACACATATATGTATATATATTATTATTTATTTTTACTTTTTAATAGATTAAAAATATCTTCGAGCCTATCGTTAATTTTAGTCATTACCTCGCGAGTCATTTGAATTCGTGCTGTTTCATTTTCAGCAGCAAGTAGCATTGCTCTTGACATTGTCTGTTGATGAAAATATTTGTATTAAAACATTTCGATATACATTAATTGCAAGAGCATGTATATTCTATTGATTCTTACTTCGAGGATTTCGTTTTGTTTGCGCTGTAATTCGACAAAAGTTGCCGTACGTTCGTCGACAACCGTTCTCCGCGAAGCTCTTTGCTTATTTGATTGACGATCGAGTCTTGATTCGGTAGATAATTTGTGTGATGATTTAGTGTGAGATGTGCTTGTAATGTGTGGACGTGTTGTATTTAGTGCTTGAGGTGAGCGTGTCGCAGTATAAGATTGAGTTGTCGGTGATCGTGACTGTGTATATGTACTTTGAATGAGTGGTGAGCGTGAGCGTATTTGACTGAATGAATGACTACTTTGAGTTAGAGGCGAGCGTGAGAATGAGCTTGCGATAGGCGAGCGTGAGGGTGTGCGTGTGCGTGTGCGTGTGCGTGTTATATCTTTGTATTTAAGGGATGTATGGCGGTATGAGCGATTGGGATGACAGGATGTGGGTGCAAAGATGGTTTTGGTGGTGCTTGTAGAGGGAGCATGAATTGTAGATGTTGTATCTTTATAAGATGAACGATTTGGTTCCGTAGCACCGTCTTCTATGTGTGAATAAAATACATATATGAACTTAATTTTTCGGAAGCCATATGCGCGAAATTCGTGTATCGCAGATGAATTAAATACCTAATGTGGAAAATGATTTCGAATACTTATGTTAGTGATAAGTATACACACATTTGTAGACTTTGATTAAAATGTGAATGCAATGGATAAGGTGTTTCAAGAACATTGAATCTTTATGTCGCTTACGAATTTCAGATAATGGCCGAAATTCTCCAATTCCATAGACGTCAAAAATACGGACCTCCTCTCCCGGCTTTTTGAAAAGCGGTGTATTATCTCCGGCCATGAGTTTACGCAGCGAATCCTTTTTTTGAAAATCATATGTTTTATTATTATTATTATTATTATTATTTTTTTTTTTTTTTTTTTTTTTTTTTTTTTTACTGGAGTTGCGGAATCCTTTTTACGGATACCCTCTGGGCCTACAGCCCAGTCTTACAGATCTGGACTTTCAACCCAGGGGGTTATGTGGGACTCCCAAAAAAGCAGGCCTACCCACTAAACCGCCACCTCCTGTACCCCCCTCCCCCAACCAGGAACTATGTTAATATTACTTCTGGCTGGGGGGTCCTGTCCGTGTTCGTTCCTTCGTTTCGTTTATCTGTCGTCTGTTATGTCGCGTCACTTCGTCTGCTCAGTCGTCTGTCAGGCAGCCGTCCGCGTTTTTTCGTCGCAGTATCGTCTCTGTGTAGGTGGCTACAAGTAGCCACCATTCATTTTTGCGTAACATCACCTGTACTATGGTGTCCGGGGTGATGTTACCTGTTGTCGTCTCGAGTTCGTGTCTCAGGTTCGTCCACTGGTTGCACACAAAAAATGTGTGCTCCGCGTCGTCTCGTTCGTGTCCGCAGTACTTACAGTTTGGCGTTCGTACTCTGTTCATGGTGTGCAGGTACCGTCGAAAGTAGCCGTGTCCCATCAGGAGCTGTGTAACGTAAAAATTTACGTCCCCGAACTTCCTTTCGGTCCACGGCCTTAAGTCCGGTATGACTCGTCTCGTCCAGTTACCTGTTAGTTCTTCCGTCCATCGTTGTTGCCACACTAGAATCGTTCTGTCGCGTTCAGTCTTTGCCGCGTCCTCTCGTCTCACGTCTGCGCTGCGCCCGTAGATCCTCTTGCGCTCGTCCGCGAGAAGATCCACGGGTATGACGCCAGCCACAACCAGCACAGCCTGTGCAGAAACTGTCCGGTAGGAGCCGGCGATCCGCAGTGCTCCCTGTCTCTGCACTCTGGTCATTGCGTAGCCGTACTTCTTTGTCTTTAGAGCATCTGCCCAGATCTCCGCCCCATAAAGAAGAATCGAGTGGGCTGTCGCCATCAACAGTCGTCTCTTCCCCGGTCTTGGTCCCGTCGTGTTTGCCATGAGGCGGCTGAAGGATGCGATCCTCTCGCCCGCCTTCTGAACCGCCTTCTGTATGTGGGGCCAGAAGGTCATCTTCGTATCCAGAGTCACCCCTAGATACTTGACTTCCGTTCCGGCCTGGATCTCGTCCGTCCCAACCCTCATAGTTAGTCTCGTCTGTATACGTTTTCTCGTGAGAAGCGTCAGTTCCGTCTTTTGTGTCGCGAGTTGGAGTCCGTGGTCCGTCATCCAACGTCCTACTCGTCTCATTGTCTGGTTCAACTTCAGCTGCGCCAGTTCCGGAGAGCGCCCGGTGATCACCGCCGCCACGTCATCGGCGTACGCGACGAGGGACACCCCAAGCGGCATCTCCAGCCTGAGCAGACTGTCGTATAAGCCGTTCCAAAAGTCCGGTCCCAGTATCGATCCTTGCGCGACCCCCGCGGTGATTTGTCTTGTCATCTGTCCCTCGGTCGTCTCGTACGTTATTCGTCCGTTTCTCAGGTAGTCCTCCACCACCCGGAGCAAGTAGGGCGGAACCCTGAAGCCACCGTCTAGTGCCCCCAGGATGTCCACCCACCTGGCCGAGTTGAAGGCATTCCTGATGTCGAGTGTCACCAGCAGCACGATAGGTCGCGCTGCGTGGCAGTGTCTGTCTAGTTCCTCGAAGGCGTCGACCACTTTTCGGATCGCTCCGATCGTTGATCGACCCCTCCGGAAGCCGAACTGCATCTCTGAGAGGCCTCCCCCGGTCTGTATCGCGTCCGTGAGTCTTGGCCTCAGTAACTGTTCGTATAGTTTGCCTGTCGTGTCCAGTAGGCTCAGCGGTCGATAGGCTGACGGCGTATTGGGGTCGCCCTTACCTTTTGGGATAAGGACTAGCCGCGCCGTCTTCCACCGAGCGCTGAATGTCCCTGTCGTCAAGCACGTGTTGTAGAGGTCGAGAAGTATCTCCGGCCTCAGGTTAGCCATCAGCCGGAGGATCTCCGCCGGTACTCCGTCCGGTCCCGGTGCCTTACCAGTCTTCATCGCGGCAGTCGCTTTGGTAAGCTCCCCCGCGGTGAATATGGGGGCTATCGGGGCTTGCGTGTCGTCTGTCCCGTCCGTCCGTAGCGGGTGCGTCGGAAACAGTCCGTCAACAATTCGTCCTGCGGTTTCAGCGTCTTTGAGTTCCGGTGTTACTCGGGCTCCCAGTTTACCGGTCACAATCTTGTAACCGGTTCCCCAGGGGTCCTCGTTTACCTCCTCGCAGAGCTTCTTCCAGCATCGCGTTTTGCTGTCCCGTATGGCGTTCGTCAATGCTCTCCGTGCCGTCTTATAGGTTGCTTGGAGGTTTTCCCTTTCGGGTCTGCCCCTAGCCCTCGTTACCCGTCGTTTGTTCGCCAGACAGATCCTACGCAGCTCGGCTATCTCGTCTGTCCACCAGTACTGCGGTCGTCTGTTTTGCCTCTGTTGTAGTTTCGGCATTGTCGTGTTGCACAGTCGTTCGGTTAGTTTGGCGGTCTCGTCTGCCAAGCGTTCCGCCCTTTGCCGGCCAGTCAGCTCCGGGGGAATGTTTGTTATAGGGGCTGGTGCAGCCATCAGCTCCTCGGTGAATTTCTGTGTGTCGATTTTCTTAAGGTTCCACCGCGGGGGGTGTTGTGTCCTTGTTCGTCTCGTTGCTGTCTGTCCTGCCACTTCAAAGACGATGTACTGATGGTCGCTGGCCGTGTAGTCCTCGACCACCCGCCATCCCCTCACCCGTGGCAGCGTCCTGTCCGACGTCATTGTCACGTCCGGGATGGAGAAGCCAAACCCGGGTCTTCTGTACGTTGGCGTATTTCCCGTGTTTGCTACCACCAGATCTAGCCTTGCGGCCATTTCCAGCAGCAGCAGTCCGCGTCTGTTCGTTTCTGTCATTCCCCACTCGATTGCCCTGGCGTTGAAATCCCCCCCGATTACCACGTCCCCGGGCAGGTCTCTGATTCCGTCCTCGAGAAGTGCTACCTTTCTCTCGAACTCCGCCGCGGTGCAGTTGGGTGTCAGGTAGACGCTGACATAGGTGACAGCGCCGACCCTAGCCCAGACGAAATCGTCCCCGCATCCGCTGTCAGTTATTCGAGTTCGGGCAGCACCCCTCACCCAGATAGCTGTTGTCTCCGTCTCGTTCGTGATGTACGTCTGAGTCGTCCTTCTCCTGTACGGTTCGCACAGGATCAGGATGTCCGCGTCGTGTTCGTCGGCTATTTGTGGTAGTAGCATGTCTGCTGTCCTACTTCTGTTCAGGTTCCCCTGAATTATCCTGTCCGTCGTCCTGCTTGCCTCCTGCACTCCTCCAGTGCGGCACGGAACACCGCGCACCCACCGGATCCGGCGAGGTGCGCCACGTCATTGTGACCGGCTTCGGTGCACAAGGGGCAGTCTGCACTGTTTTTACAGTTCGTCGCGTAGTGTCCAGGCAAGCCGCATTTTCGGCAGCACTTTGTCCTGTCCCTGCTTGTACAATTTGCCTTCACGTGGCCAAAGCCCAGGCACTTGTGGCATCTCGTGACTGTAAGTCGTTTCCGGACGCGGCAGTTCATCCACCCAATCCCGATCCGTCCCCGCCGGAGCAGCGCGTCGGCCTCGCGCGACTCAAGGTCGCACACAGCCATGTACTGCTCGGCGCGGTTCGGGCCGAAGATGTGGACCCGGTAGTCTGCGTCTCGTCCCGTCTCGCGTCGGAGTGCGTCTGTCACGTCGGCCGCGGTCGCGACACAGTCCAAGTCCATGATCTCCAGTTGAATTTTGGAGCTCATGGCCCGGACGCTGCCCGCCCCCCCGACCGCGTCTTGGAGTAACTGTCGAAACTCGTTACGTCCGTCCGGTCCGTTTGCGTCTGCCTGTATCTTTACTAGACATAGGCCGTTTTTCGTCTTTCGTAGAGTCGTCACCTGCACGTGACTTTTCGTCGGGTCAACAGTCGTTCGTATCTTGCGTACTATGTCCGAGTACGTCGTGTCTGTTCCCGGTTTGACCAGGACGGCCGTGCCCCGTTGGCGCGGGGCCCGTTCGCTCCGGTCAGTTTGGGGTTTTGTAGCCGTCTCCGTTTTGTCAGGTGCCTGCTTCTTGTCCGTCTTGTCGAGTCGTCCGCTCGTCACCGTTTTCCGGACCCCGGTCAGTTCCACCGTCGTAATCCTCTTTTGAGAGGATTCCGGAGTGGTTCCGGTCGGTTCCCGTTTCCGTTTCGGTCGTGGTGTCTCTTTGTTCGTCGTTTTCGTTTCTGTCCTCGTGTTGTCCGCCGTCGGTCCCAGAGGGGCTGCGTCCATGCGTTTCTGCCACGCCTTGTCCGCAGCCTCGAGAATCGTCGCAATGCCCGTCTTAACTGTCATGTTCATGTTCTTTTGTACCTTGGCTGCCTGTGCCATTTTCGTCGCTGTCGAGTGTATGAGCTGTAGTAGCTCCGTCAGTTCGTCCTTCGGTCCCGTTTGTGTCTGTTGCGTCGTCAGTGCGATGTTGTCAGTGGTCGGAACGTGGCTTTCTCCACTGGCTCCGCTCGATACACTGTCCGTCCTGTTTCGTCCTCGTATGTCAAGTAGTCGTCTGTCGGTCTCGTTGTCGCTGTTGGTCATCTTTTTTTGCGTCCCGTACGATGTGCGGCCCTCAAAATCCTCGCCGCTGCCCGTGGCCACCGGGGCTTTCACCCGATCGGAACCCGGGATGGATTGCCCCTATGAAGGGGTTACCACTTGAGGTACTTGTTTGTTTTCAGCGTACATCTCCATCTTGTTACGTTCCGTCTCGCTGGTGGCTCCTCGTGGGCGCGACTCCACGTACCGCGCTGCAACAACGCGCGGCCCCTGAGGCCCCCCCCACCCCCCCCCCCCCCCCCCGCGCCCTGTTCTTGTCTCTTGTCCTTCCCTGTGTGTGTGTGTGTGTGTGTGTGTGTGTGTGCGCGTGTGTGTGTGTGTGTGCGAATGTATGCAAGCGCCCGTGACGGCAGACCGGTACCTATTCATGGGAAGAGCCCGTTTATAGGGATTCCCTACCATACATGGGAAGAGCCCGTTTATAGGGATTCCCTACCGTGCATGGGAAGAGCCCGTTTATAGGGGTTCCCTTCATTCATCATCCAGTCTGTCGCTGGGCGTGTTTGTGTATGCGTGTGTGCGAGTGTATACGAGTGCCCGTGTCGGCGGACCGGTACCCATTCATGGGAAGAGCCCGTTTATAGGGATTCCCTACCATACATGGGAAGAGCCCGTTTATAGGGATTCCCTGCCATACATGGGGAGAGCCCGTTTATAGGGGTTCCCCTCGTTCATCATCCAGTCTGTCGCTGGGCGTGTTTGTGTAGGTGTTTGTATGCGCGTATGAGTATGCGTGTGTGTGTGCTTGTTGGGTCCGTTAGTTTCCCCTCCAGCTGGCTTGCTGGCTAGGTACTCGGCCCTCCCACCACGACGAGGTGGACCCACGGGAGAGATTATTATTATTATTATTATCATTATCATTATCATTATCATTATCATTATCATTATCATTATCATCATTATTATTATTATTATTATTATTATTATTTGATTCATGTTGGTAAATAAATGAAGTTGAGTATTCGAATATACTAGTACAAAAACATTTAGTATTTTACGAAACATTAATGAATAATGAATGTGAATGAAGGATGATCAAAAAATGTATGGTCAATCTTTGGATTATAGTGTGATGGGTATAGCTAAAAAAATGAACTCTGTCAGCGATTAAAGTGTATGAGCATGAAACTCTCTTTGGAGAATCTCCGCATGCACCTGCTAAAAGTTTCATGTACATATACTTCAATTGTCGAAGAGTCGATTTAAAGGGAACAAAAAATTCCATAATATTGAAATTGGCATAAATCGCTGCTTAAACCATTTGAAGTAGTTTTAAAAATCGAAATTTGTCTTTTGTTAAAGTTTCAGTCTATTTGACCTATAAACATGTAATACTAGCTATTACATACCTATGTTGAATTTAAAATACAACATTCAAGGCTGTTTTATCTAGACATGCGGTAACCGTTATAAACGCGATCTGTGGCTGTATGGAATCGTTTAATTACTAAAAATTGTTGAAATAATATCAGAAATATATTCATGGAAACTTAAGTTATTACTGTGTGATTATTCACAATTTAGTTCTTCATTTTTAACAATTTGAGAAACACATAAGATTGAGAAATTTCGAGCACATGTAATCATAATGACTTTGATCAGAAATATGAAAATTAAATAGAATCTGCAAATTGTAGATACCAAACATAATGTACATTATAAAACCCGAAATGTACAACTAAATTTATAAAAAATGCACGAATAAACTTTATTTTAGACGTTATCGCCATTGGGCATTAAAATTTTAGAAGTAAATTGATAAATTTTGTTGCCAGAGATATTGAAAAAAATATAATTATGTGGTTTGATGGACGGAAAGTATACGACATATCTTCCGTACGGATTTCGCGTTTTTGAATGCTGTCCAAATAAATTTTTAAAGATATTCGAATACTAATGTTTCAAATTAAAAATTCGAGTTTTCAATACTACGTGAGTACGAAGACTGGCGCTTCTAAATTGAATAACACATTTTAAACCATAGTAAATATTATGTGTAATGGTAGATAATATGGTGGGTAGTATGCAATATTAGGTGAAAGCAATTACCACAGATTCAGGCAATGAGTCTGCGCAACCTCGTACTCCCTCAACGGCAGCTGAACCGATCACAGATAGAATTTTTTTATCGGTGTCCGTCAACGGCATCGTTTCGTTGTCCACGTTTCCGGTACGGCGGTGTTCAATCTTGATGCCGGCAACTTTACGTTTTGACCGGTCTTTCATGCCCTGCCACACCTGCGACCAAGTATAGATATTTATAATGAAATACATAAATCTGAGATTGATCGTAATGATATAGCCCAAGTGAATGTGCAGGTAGTTAAATTTAGGTAATTAAATAATTATAAAAACGATTGAGTATAGACGTCCAAGCACTTGAGGATTTGTAATATCCTATTCAACAATGAAATCTCTATAAATATTGGAATGTGATAAACACTCAACAAACTGTTTTATTCCCGAATCAACCGTAATAGCCACTTTATTCTTAAAAACAGGAAGCAAGTAGCATATGATTTTATCTTATACTGTTTGTCCCCAGAGAACGGATGAACAAAGTTATTCATTTTCCGTAAATACTGTATTCAGTTTATCCGGCTTTATATTTTTGTAACAATAAAGCGGCTACAGTTGCGTCGTGACTAAAGTCCTACATGCTACGGGGGAATGATACCGATTATTTCCTTGTTGCATATTGGACTATTAAATGCAATGGTTACGAATTGCCGTAAATGAAATAGAAAGACAATTAATGCTAACCTTTTGCCACTGTTCTGTCGTCTTTGATTCGCCTTTGGCGTTTAGCTCCTCCGTAAGTTCATCCCACTTATTTTTGAGAAATGTTGCCCCCATGGGCCCAGAGAATTTGCCGGCAGAAAAATTGTTGTTTGCCACCATATATTCGGCAAGATAATCCTTTTGACTTCCGCTTACTCGTGGCCCTCGCGGACCTCGCGGTTTCTTATCAGCACTGCTACTGTTAATAAATTGGAATGCTTACATTTTTTTATTCTTAATATGTAATTGGTCTTATGAATTAAATTTTTTTATTGCGTATTTCAATATTTTACGGAAAAATAAATTGGTGATATTTTTCCTTTTTTTATTTGAACAAAAATTGGCGTTTATACAACGGATAAAAAAATTGAACATTGTGAAGTCACCCATGCTAGAAATGCAATTGTCGGTAACTTTTGCATTAATTATTTTTAACAAAAAATTAAACTACGGCCTAATTATTTTGAGTATCTCGATGTTTTGCGACTATAATGATTAAAAATTTATATGTTTGCAAATGACCAATAGTATGTTGTTCATGTATGTGCCTTATGTGATATATTTGTTTGCGAGAATAAATTATTAATTTTTTGTTGTTTATAGTTATTCAAGATGGCATGTATTATCAACAACGAAGTACAAAATTATGGTTTTAACTTCATTGCCATTATTTTTTTGTTGTGCACAAAGAATTAATATGTGTGTATTTGAAGTGTAGGAACTACAGTTCACATACCATCATAATTTTATAATAATGAATTCATAACTTACCTCATTTTATAATTATTTCAACAAATCACTCGAGACTATTAACTAGACGCGCGTCTACTTCAAGCAGAAATAACGCGGCCGTAAATTATTTCAAAGTAAATGAAACTCACCAATGATATATATGATATCGCTCGACGCGAGTCACAACAATCAGAATTTGGATCAATATAATTTTAATCCACAGAGAAGTATAAATAATAAGTTTACTCGATTCAAGTGAACACATATCTTCCGATTTTGAATTGAGAAATTATTATCCCACCAAAGTTTGCAATATTATTTAAGAATTGATTGAGCCTATTGCAAAGATGGTAACCAAACGTTTATCGAGTAAAGTGAAAATCCACATATGTGGCATTTTCCGTCAAAACGTAAGGGAGTCAAAATTCGAATTTTTAATTCCATCAAAATTTGTATGGGTGATTACACCTAATGGGAGGGACTTTCGTTTTTTTATTTTTTTCGTTCATCTGTTCTTGAGATATGATCTTAAAAATTTTTTTATTTTTAAATTTCATAACTTATTTGGAAATTGTTCGAATGGTTTTTTTTTATTGTTTTTTATTTGTGTTCGACACATTTTTTTTTTTTTGTTTGTTTCAATTATTATAAAAACGTTGTTTTGTTTTTTAATTTTAATAATGTGGTCGGATTTATTGTGGAGATTCTATTTTTGTTCAAATTTGAAATTTCGCTCTGCATAATAAGGCTTCTTCTCTGATCTAATCAGACAGAAAGACGTCGTTAAATTTTGACTCCCTCTGGAACTCGGTCACTTAATTTTACTATTTTCAAGAGTCGGGACCATTTTTCGCAAAATTTTAGCTAGTTAAATCTTGCTATAAATATTACGATAACGAAAATTCACAGCTAGTTGAAGTTTGGAACGTTCTTCGAACGGTTTCCTATTACGAAAAATTTTGAGTTTTCATATTTCCTGCTCGAACAGTTATGCTCAAGTGTTGATGGGGTGGTAAGATTGAATCTCGCAACTTACCCCATGTGACCGAAATTTCACCCCGAAGTGACAAAAAATGAAAAATAAATTCCCACGTCCAAGATTCTTGGATGTGGATGTTGATATCGACGAGGCGTATCCCTCCCGATGCCAGACGTCGGAAAAAAAATTATCAAAATTTAGAAAAAATAGGACGAGCAGCTACATCCGGTTCAGTGGTCAAGAATCGTTAAAAAAATGAAAAATAAATTCCCACGTCCAGAATTCTTGGATGTGGATGTTGATATCGACGAGGCGTATCCCTTCCGATGCCAGACGTCGGAAAAAAAATTATCAAAATTTAGAAAAAATAGGACGAGCAGCTACATCCGGTTCAGTGGTCAAGAATCGTTAAAAAAATGAAAAATAAATTCCCACGTCCAGGATTCTTGGATGTGGATGTTGATATCGACGAGGCGTATCCCTCCCGATGCCAGACGTCGGAAAAAAAATTATCAAAATTTAGAAAAAATAGGACGAGCAGCTACATCCGGTTCAGTGGTCAAGAATCGTTAAAAAAATGAAAAATAAATTCCCACGTCCAGAATTCTTGGATGTGGATGTTGATATCGACGAGGCGTATCCCTTCCGATGCCAGACGTCGGAAAAAAAAATTATCAAAATTTAAAAAAAATAGGACGAGCAGCTACATCCGGTTCAGTGGTCAAGAATCGTTAAAAAAATGAAAAATAAATTCCCACGTCCAGGATTCTTGGATGTGGATGTTGATATCGACGAGGCGTATCCCTCCCGATGCCAGACGTCGGAAAAAAAATTATCAAAATTTAGAAAAAATAGGACGAGCAGCTACATCCGGTTCAGTGGTCAAGAATCGTTAAAAAAATGAAAAATAAATTCCCACGTCCAGAATTCTTGGATGTGGATGTTGATATCGACGAGGCGTATCCCTTCCGATGCCAGACGTCGGAAAAAAAATTATCAAAATTTATAAAAAATAGGACGAGCAGCTACATCCGGTTCAGTGGTCAAGAATCGTTAAAAAAATGAAAAATAAATTCCCACGTCCAGGATTCTTGGATGTGGATGTTGATATCGACGAGGCGTATCCCTCCCGATGCCAGACGTCGGAAAAAAAATTATCAAAATTTAGAAAAAATAGGACGAGCAGCTACATCCGGTTCAGTGGTCAAGAATCGTTAAAAAAATGAAAAATAAATTCCCACGTCCAGAATTCTTGGATGTGGATGTTGATATCGACGAGGCGTATCCCTTCCGATGCCAGACGTCGGAAAAAAAATTATCAAAATTTAAAAAAAATAGGACGAGCAGCTACATCCGGTTCAGTGGTCAAGAATCGTTAAAAAAATGAAAAATAAATTCCCACGTCCAGGATTCTTGGATGTGGATGTTGATATCGACGAGGCGTATCCCTCCCGATGCCAGACGTCGGAAAAAAAATTATCAAAATTTAGAAAAAATAGGACGAGCAGCTACATCCGGTTCAGTGGTCAAGAATCGTTAAAAAAATGAAAAATAAATTCCCACGTCCAGAATTCTTGGATGTGGATGTTGATATCGACGAGGCGTATCCCTTTCGACGCCAGATGTCGATCGATGCCATCGTTTCCGCATCGTTTAGGGCGGTTGAACGCCACTTCGAAACGTGACTCTGTTTCGAAATTTGGGGCCAATCAAGTTGTTTCTTAAATTTCTGACCTTATCAGAATGCATCAACGTGGATCCACACGATAAACGTTTCGTACTGCCTTGTCGAATTTTTTTCTGTCTACCAGGAATTGGGCCGACCTTTTGCGTTTTTTACCGTAAAATGACTCGCCCACATGTACAAAATCTGCAACAGTCTATATCTATGGTCACCTGATATGAATTCATAAATATGAATTCATGAATATCATAGTATATTACGTAACAAATGTCGAAAGTTGGTGATCCCATCCAGTATGGAGAATCTTATTATTTGATCTGCATATTGAATACTAATATACAATAGCTTCGGAAAGTTAAAAAAAAATTGACACATAAACTGGATTACAAAAAAAAATTTCTCTAATCATGCAGAAAATTTGATATTTAAATTTAAGCCACCCTAATATACATATATTTGATATACTCCGCAATATGAGCGAACTTATGTTTAATACCACCTCTTCAATTATTTGACGGAAATGCAAGAATTTTTTTTATATAATGCTTCGATGAATTTGTGAAAATATAATTATGAATATTATCAATATAGTAACTCCAAGTGTATAGTGTACGTACTGGCAGGGATATCAGAGAAGCCAAGCAAATCTTCTTTACGGTAGTTGCTTCAAAAGGTAGGTAAAAAATTAACGAAATCGAATTACTTATTGTATTATATTATATGTAATGGTACAATTCTGGAACACCACGGCTGATTCCCCCGCGAGTGCTTTCTCTGCCACCTTGGCTGCTTGAATTGCAGCCCGCTTTCGAATCCGGCAGTTTCGCCGAGAGCGTGCCAACGCCCCTTTCCCCGGATTTCCTCGCCGTTTTGGATCTTGCTCTAACAATGAACAATATTTTGACAATGACATTTTCATCCTGAGACTCCGGCACGTGCATCAACGAACCTTAGTGTTTTCCATGCGAATGATTTTCTTTTTCAACGGGGGTTGGCTTTCAGATAACAAATAGAGTACTGGTAGAAAACGAAATTATTTGATTGCAAAGTTTGAATTGTTCATATAAAAATATTTGATCCATTCACCACTGATAATCTTGTGGTCATTTTGGTTCTTCATCAATTCTTTCTGTCGAATGAGATAGTGAACGGAAACAAATTTTTCGGTTGCAAGTTGTTCATATTCTCATACTAAGAATTTGAATAAGGCAATCAAAGGATCCGTTCTTCACAAACCCTATTTTTCATCTGAAAATCGTCCCCCGTTGAAACAAAAAAATTTCACTTGAATGGAAAATACTGAGGCTCATTGTTGCACGTGTTCCCATTGAGCTTCAAACTTTGGGGGGCATCGTGATGAAATTTTTCTCTCATCTCATGGGCGTAAAATGCAGCTTTCCGCCCGCGGGTGATCGGAAGCGTTCGAGGACCGGCACGGCTGGCCCGAGGGTCCCGCGCGATCGCCCAAGGGTGTACTGCACTTCACGCCCGCGCTGCGAACATGACTTTTCATCACGTACTTGGCTGAAGTATAGAGCTTTTTTGTCCTTGTTTCATACGGGTCTGAATTTACGCTCGCATATCAAGGTCAAAAAAGCACACCTTACGCTTTTTTACACAGATGAAGATAGAATTTAAAAATTGGATCAATTCTTATAAAATCATAAATTTCTTTAGTGGGGTCCATATTTGTGCTCTAGGGGTTCGTTGTGTCCTACCTTTCCCTATATATGTGTATATGTGTGTGTGTGTGTGTGTGTGTGTGTGTGTGTGTATATATATATATATATATACATATCTTCGAATAAAGTTAACAAGATTGCAACAGACACATATCTGCAAGAAAAAGAATAATGTTGGGTGTTTGATACACTATCACTTATTTATAATGACGCAACAAAATTGCCAAGTGTCAAGATGTTGAATTGTACTCTGCGATTCTGACAAATTAGTGGTAGACTCACTTTTCTGCTCGGCTGACGTGTTTTCGACGGTGGCCCCATTGGATGCATCCTCGGATGCCGAAGCATTGGGTGCAATTGGGGTGGCATCTGTAGAATGGGCATACAACGGTAAGTACCAAATACAATTCGAACAACCTGTCAATGAATCTCACTAGGTATGATGTCACTTTGAACCCTTCAGCACTCGCGTCGAAGCGTCGTTAAACTACTCACACGTGAAGGGAAAAAGTCTCACGCTCCAGCGTTAATTATTAATGCTCAAAATCAATGTAAAATCAACAAAAGGCAACGTTATGTACTCACTCGGTAATAATAAAACTAATTTATTCAAATATTTGAAACAGTACCGATATAAGATAAAGTACACACATACGCTTTTATCATTACAAACGAATGCACATGTGACAGCTAAAAAAATGGGATCGAATGCCGAAAATATACGAAGCCGCCCGAACTTAGCCGAATCGTCTTAATTTTTGCATACTACTTTCCTCTCGTGATGAGAAAAAATCTCGCTTCGTAAAATATATTTTTTCGTTATATTTTCTGTGTTCAGAACAAGTTTTAAATAACATAGTCTTAAATAGCACCAAATATTTTGTAGATAGAGAAAAATCCAAGTAATTATTCCATTCAAAATTATCCGTGCATATGACGGTTCAGAGTTAAGCGTGAGACAAAATCTCATAGTACGAGCGCTGAAGGGTGAAGAAGACTTTGCATTAGCTCATTGAGACAGTTGTTCTCTCTCCTAATTACACATTAGTTGTAATTGTACAAGTCTGTAAGAAAAATCCTGTCAAGTATTGAATAGCTGCAATCAGTGGTGATTTAAAACCGAAACTAATACATCGAAATAACGCGATAATGATTAGCGTCGAGACATATCGACAGTCATCGATCTGGCATCATTTATCAAAACAAATTGAAACCTTCGGAAGATCATGAAAAGTTCTGCACAAGGGGCGTGGCGTCAGTGATTGATAGAAATTTCTTATGCAATTTTCAAATATTAAATCTTTCATCATTTGATTTGAAGAATATTCGACGTATAATAATATGA
Organism: Macrophya annulata; assembly: GCA_963924015.1. Taxonomy (NCBI): domain Eukaryota; kingdom Metazoa; phylum Arthropoda; class Insecta; order Hymenoptera; family Tenthredinidae; genus Macrophya; species Macrophya annulata. The sequence continues at coordinate 7,200,463 of OZ001263.1, forward strand.
TGCTAGCTGCTCACGAATTCAAAAGAAATCAATTCATAGAGTATTCAGCTGGCAATCAATTCTCGTTTCGGAGTAGACCTCAGGCGACGGCAAATTGTTTAAATGATTCATTTTCATATCTTTATGGAAGACAGGGGCACCCAAACAGAAATAAAATAATTACTTTCGCTTTAAAGCGATATGAAAAAATAATAGAATAACTGTACAATGTTCAACTGTAGTATTTGATAGTTGATTTCATGTTATTCTACTACGTAATATAATAATGCTATTGATTCACGATTCATCAAGCATGCTTTTTCACTGTCATTTTCAAGCAATAATTATCACAATTTCCATATAATTCCACAGACTTGAAAATTAATCTCTTCAACTCTTCCTGATCCTTAACGCGATTTTATAAAACAGTCATAATGACATGAATATATGAATACTTAAGGTACAAAGCTTGGTAGCGGTTATGCAAATTATACGCATTCCAATTTGCAGTGAGAATTCCCCGATTGCTAGTGACTATGCCGTGTATATACACGGTAGCAAATTAATGAGTTAAGTTGTCTTTAAAGTGTGCATTATAACCTAACATACCAATTTTTTGCGGACTATGCATTACTTCAGACATGACGCTGAGAGGATTCAGTGAGAGTGAACACCCCCTTCATACAGCACAACTAATACAGGACTGCACCGCGTGCGTGAGGCTCGTTCGGGAGGGGATAGGCTACTAGTGGCATAGCCTATTCCCTCCCAAACGAGCCTCACGCACGCCGTGCATGCCTGTGTCGGTTTTGTCGTAGTAAGAAGGTGTCCACTCTCACCGAATCCTCTCGGTACATTTTCTCCCATGCCATGCGCTCCGCTGCAAGAAGCGTCCATGCACATGCGCATCCCGTAGATTGCGTCAGTCGAGCTTCAGTCGTCGACACGAACGCATGATGCCGGGCGTCGAGAACGATAAACGTAATATACCTATATACCCATATACCCCACACACCTATTAACCTATATACCTATATACCTATATACATATACCTATATACATATACCTACGAATTAAAATTGTCATATAGTTGCTTTGAATGAGAGGGGTCGTTGTACAATTATTGACTCGTAATATGTGTATGTGTCATGATTTTCTTGAACTATATTTCAGAAAAGCTTGACAGACAGGCAGACGGCGAGCCGCGACCGATATCGGAGCAGGCCGCCAGTACAGTTTCCGGTAAATAGGTCACGGATTAAATATTATAACGTTTAAGGGGTTGTGCCTGTTTGAATTCTTGAAAAACGAATACATTGTTGATAATTGTTTACAATCAATGTGTACGATAGAATTTCTTTATCTCTATGATTATGATTACATAGCAATATGATGGAGCGCGGAAAAAAGTTTGCGCGAAATAGAAAAAAAAGTCAGACTCATCTGCATTTTGTCGAAACTCATATTCTTTTACGGTCGTCATTATAGGACTGAAATGTCGTATCTTACACAGAGAAACGCGCATGTATCTCACATATTTTTTATTGAACATGATAATGGTTATAGATATCTGGGTAGCGGATTTTCAAAATTCGAAAAAGTGTTGGAATAATAATAATATAAGACAAATTTTTGAGTGTAAATACTCGAAATTTTGTTTATTATCGTTATTTGTGAACATATTTTTTAAAACTAAAATTTCCAAGCGTTTGATATTGAACTTTCCCTATCTTCCCGCTATAGAAACTCAATCATCGGCCGTCGAGGCCCCAGCTGCAATGGACGAACACGTTGCACCGGGTACAGACACTGCGAGTAAGTAATCTTTCCAAACGACTAGTTAAATTTCTACACTGAGTAGTCTTCAGATTCCCATGGTCAATAACGAAATGTTGATCACATATACATGGCCTTCCACGCAGCATCGGTCAACTCCTAGACCTGATCCCATTGGATTCTTTCCGTGATTTTGTGTGGTCGATTTCGAGACGGAAATAACTCAAACCTAGATTAACAAATCAATTTTTTAGTTTGCATTGATTCGCATTGATCTTTCCAATCGAATTAACTCATTATAATTCAAAATAATTTATTTAAATCATGTTAATTCGCATTAATTTTCATTGATTTGTATTAAATTCACGGTCCATTGGCACATCAATTCAACAAGTTATTTCCCCCTGCGTCTATCTATTAAAATAAACATCTCTGAAGTTGTTCAGATTTTCATCTCAAGTAACGTGAGATGAGAATCTGAAAAATGTCAGTAGACATACAATTTTTTAAGTACAAAATGTCAAAAGTATCAAATTTTTCAAATAGCTGTAACTGCGTCGTTAAAATCATTGAATTTCACAAAACGACACATAAATTTTTTTGATAAGAAATATTTTTTACAAATATACTTTGCGGAGTTATGATTAGAGTATCGTAATTGACTTGTTGTTTGCGAATTTGAAATTGAATTCGCTAAAAGTATGACAATTGATATAAATGAAAAATTCTAGAAAATTCTCGTATCTTTTATGATCGCATTCTAGTCTAGTCAACAAGTGCTTTTTGGGTCAAACTTTTTTCTCCGCCTCCGAAAAATATGAACGAGGTGTCATTCGATTCGGAATAGCGTGTAGATGATTTTTGAAAAAATTCAAGAGCTGCTTGCAAAAATTGCAAAAGTTATAAATAATTAACTGAAAAAAAATGGGGTTTGGTTTTTTGCAAATATCTCAAAAACTATTTGGCATTTTTCAAATTTGAAAAAAGGTTTCAAAAAGGGGAGAAAATTTCCAAAAAAAAAGTTCTACTTCCCGGAACTGTAGGACCAATATTTATAATTTTCCCAGAGGGTTGAAAATCCAGCCGAAAACGGGGACTCTGGCTTGCGAAAGCCCCATCCACTTTGGACCTTTAATGAATAAATATTACTTAAACTTATTAAATATGAAAATTAAGAATTGGAATAATTCAGGGATCTACTGGATAGATGAATGAACAATAATCCGCGGTCAAAAAATTTTTATCGCGATATTTCTATTAATTATGTATTAGTTAATAAATAATTTTTTCCTACTTGAACATGAACATTGCAAGTGCGATGATTGTTAAATAACAAATCTGAGATTTTTTTCCTTTCTTGGAGCTATTTTTTAAAGGTCTCAGAAGAGATTTCCGTTGGAAAAATTAAAAAATTGTTATTTTTCACTTTGTTATCAACAATTTACTTAGGTTGAAAATTGAAAAGTTTTATTAATCGTTTAAAAAATTTTTTTGTTTTATATTACTATTGATCCGTTTTTTTACGATCAGAAGCCACATGAAAATGATTCTTAAACATTTTTATTTCCTATTGTTTGAAAAATTGTTACAAACAAATGCGTTGTTTATGAGATAATTCAAAATTTTTTTTGGAAACATAATCTTTGATGCAAATTATGATTTAAAAAAAAAATCGTTCCTTACAAAAAATTTCTTTATTGCTTAAAAACGGATTTGTTAATTAACAATTTTTTTCTACCGCCTGCAATTATTATTAAGGAACCATTTTTTTTTTGTTAATCATAATTTGCATCAAAGATTATGTTTCCAAAAAAAAATTTGAATTATCTCATAAACAACGCATTTGTTTGTAACAATTTTTCAAACAATAGGAAATAAAAATGTTTAAGAATCATTTTCATGTGGCTTCTGATCGTAAAAAAACGGATCAATAGTAATATAAAACAAAAAAATTTTTTAAACGATTAACAAAACTTTTCAATTTTCAACCTAAGTAAATTGTTGATAACAAAGTGAAAAATAACAATTTTTTAATTTTTCCAACGGAAATCTCTTCTGAGACCTTTAAAAAATAGCTCCAAGAAAGGAAAAAAATCTCAGATTTGTTATTTAACAATCATCGCACTTGCAATGTTCATGTTCAAGTAGGAAAAAATTATTTATTAACTAATACATAATTAATAGAAATATCGCGATAAAAATTTTTTGACCGCGGATTATTGTTCATTCATCTATCCAGTAGATCCCTGAATTATTCCAATTCTTAATTTTCATATTTAATAAGTTTAAGTAATATTTATTCATTAAAGGTCCAAAGTGGATGGGGCTTTCGCAAGCCAGAGTCCCCGTTTTCGGCTGGATTTTCAACCCTCTGGGAAAATTATAAATATTGGTCCTACAGTTCCGGGAAGTAGAACTTTTTTTTTGGAAATTTTCTCCCCTTTTTGAAACCTTTTTTCAAATTTGAAAAATGCCAAATAGTTTTTGAGATATTTGCAAAATACCAAACCCCATTTTTTCTCAGTTAATTATTTATAACTTTTGCAATTTTTGCAAGCAGCTCTTGAATTTTTTCAAAAATCATCTACACGCTATTCCGAATCGAATGACACCTCGTTCATATTTTTCGGAGGCGGAGAAAAAAGTTTGACCCAAAAAGCACTTGTTGACTAGACTATTCATTGGCAACTCGCAATGGGCCTTAAGTTATTTTTATTTTTTTTTGGATATCTTAGAGCTCTGAATTCTTCGCTTTCAAATTATTATTACTGATGTGTAGCAAATTACGTATCAAGTATCAGTGTGAGTTTTTTTGGTATTAGTCTTGGAGTTTTTGAAAAAAAAGTACATTACTTTACGAATACTTTGTCTGTTTTATGAAATCCAATAATTGACAACAAAGTCACAATAATTTGAAAATGTTTTGATTGTAAAAATTTTTAAATAACAATCCAAGGGGGTCAGGCCTAGGAGTTGACCGATGTGGAATAGAAAGCCACTTATATTAGTATTTGTCTTATTATTGATTTTATTCGCTTGAAAAATAAACCATGTTTACTAATTTCATCGCAGGAGTACCCGGAAACACAACGGCAAGGGGTCGTCGTGCCCTGAGCAGTTGGGGCGGATGGGGAGGATGGGGAGGACGGGGAGTACGTCGTGGTCGAGGTGGCCGGCCCACCAGACAGTTCCGCGGGTATCGTGGATACCGCGGCCAACCGCGGACGTGGCGTGGTGGCTACCAGCCCTACGCTGCCCCCCAATTCATCAATAATGATATAACTTATAATTATTATTCAAATAAACCGCAATAAATTCATTAAAATTTAATACATTCAATTATTACCCATCATTTGTTATTTATATGCTACCTGCTGTGTGTTCAATCCCTACCCCCTGAAGGCTTTTTGTATTGTGTTTGTCTGCAGCCACCCCCCGAGTCAGCACAGTATGATTGTCGTCTCAACACTCGATAGAATAAGATCCCATTCGACGAAAAATTTTCAATTGTTCGCTTCAAACGAGACTTGGTAATTAAATAGTTATTTTTGAACCTCTGATTTCATTGAAAACAAAATAATTATTCAAATAATCCACCTAAAAATATTCTGCTCCGTTTTGGCCCTTCTGACACATGTACTTAACAAGATTACACCATAAAAGTGTTTAAATTTTGTTTATCTTGTTATTTATGAATTTTTAAGGTGAACAAAAAAGGAGAATCAAAAAAATGTCGTTAAATAAATTTTTAAAGTTATATGTAATATTTTTACTAGTTTTATGTCTGACAATGGCATTAAATAACGTTTATTTCAAATTTTTTAAGCCATATGTTTATAAAATATTTATAAACAAATAGAGTAGTTGAAGATTTTTCAAAAAATTTTTTTTTACATTTGATTGTTAAGAGTATGTTATGATTTAAAAATAAAAATTTTTTCAAACAATTTTTCAATTGTTTATCATCGTTTGTTTTTTTTTTATTTATACTATTTCAACAATGTGTTAAGGAATTATTTGTTCTTTAAAATTCATTATTGGCAATTCTCTATATCATAAGAGAAAATTTTTTATTTCCTATCATTAATGTAATTGTTTATTATGTTTAAAATTTGTTATAAGCAAACTCCGATTGTGATTATATTTTGTTTCAAACTCTACTAAAAATGACAAAAACAACGATATGTGACAGATAGTTCAAAAAAATTTTCCTGTATTTTTCAAAGAATTTTCAATTTCAGCACGGTATGGGAGTTGACGCGTCCACTAGATTTGTTAAGTAACAAACAGCTATAACTTTTCAACTATTAAAGATACAGTAATCAATATTCAGAATGATTTTATAGAACATTAGTTGATCTTTCGAATGAACTGATCCAGTCTGTATCTGTCATGGTTCAATTTATACATGCATTTGTTTATAAAAAATGTCGTTATCTGAATCTTATAATGTTTATATCTCCTTAACTATTAAAGTTACGACTATTGCCTTTCAAGGAAAGTTTTCAAGTTATAATTGAACTATTCAATGATTTTTCGTTCTAGTCTTTACCTGGTATGGTTTATGAAATACAAGTATTTATTTAAATAATTACGATTTATCATGCATTCTCACGGTCTCCAATTACTTACATCTTAACAAACGTACGAGATATTCTATCCTATTGTTAATATCATTTGTTACCCTTCTTACCAGCTATTTATTTATTGCTCTTCCACGGTTTTGGCTGCGTTTGTTTAAACAATACATGCATTTAATATCAAAAATCATCAATTAATTATTTTTTCGCGATCATCACACTTTTAATAATGTACATTTTAAAAGATCAGCTGATCAACCATCGACATCAAACTACCAGGCTTCGAGAAAACGCAAAAAAACACAAAACTTGAAAGCGATATTTATTTTAGTCTTATAAGGTTTAAATTATCTCGAGAAATAATTAATCAAGCATTATATAAATATATTAATCGTTCATTGATTTACATGGTTTTCCTAAACCAACTTTAGTATTATATCTTTTCAAAATGTTCATTATTAAATGTATATTATGATGGTGAAAAAATAATTATCTTATGATTTTTGTTTAAACAAAAGCAGCCTGCAGCCTGCAAAAGCAGTTAAAAGATCAACTAATGTTCTATCAAATAATCCTGATTATTGATTACTGTATCTTCAACAGTTTAAAAGTTACAGCTGTTTGTTACCCAACAAATATAGTGGATGCTTTCACTGCCATACCGTGCTAAAATTGAAAATTGTTTAAAAAATAGGAGAAAATTTTTTTGAACAATCTGTCACATATCGTTGTTTTTGTCATTTTTAGTAGAGTTTGAAACAAAATATAATCATAATCGGAGTTTGCTTATAACAAATTTTAAACTTAATAAACAATTACATATTAATGATAGGAAATAAAAAATGTTCTCCTATGATATAGAGAATTGCCAATAATGAATTTTAGAGAAAAAATAATTCCTTAATACATTGTTGAAATAGTATAAATGTAAAAAAACCGATTATAAACAATTAAAAAATTGTTGAGAGAAAAATTTTGTTTCTCGAATCATAACATACTCTTAACAATCGAATGCAAAATAAATTTTGTTTGAAACATATTAAACTATATTTGTTTATCAGTTTATCCAATATTTTATAAACAAATGGCTCAAAAAGTTTTAAATCAACATTATTTAATGCCATTGTCAGACATAATACTAGTAAAAGTATTACATATCAATTAAAAAATTTATTTAACAACATTTTTATGATTTTTCCTTTTTCGTTAACTTTAAATATTTATAATTAACAAGATAAACAAATTTTAAACACCTTCACGACGTAATCTTGTTAAGTACCTACATATGTCAGAAGGACCAAAACGGAGCAAAATATTTTTAGGTGGATTATTTAAATAATTATTTTGTTTTCAATGAAATCAGAGGTTCAAAAATAACTACTTAATTAATAATTGTCTCGTTTTTTGAAAAACAATTGGAAATTTTGTTTCGAACGGAATCTTATTCTTTCAAGTGCTAAGACGATACCATAATTTTGTTTTAATCTTTAAATTCATATGTAATAGTATAAAAAAATATTTTATGTACATTGCTTTCTCTAGTGGCGGTGTTACCCCTGCCGTAACGCCCGCACGGAGCCCCATTTTCAACATTAAATTAAAACTATAAATAATTGAGATACAGTTCCGGGAGTTGGGACTTTTGGGTTGTAAATTTCCTCTTCTTCAAGAATCTTTTTTTGAATTGGCTCTATCAGATGCAGTTTTCGAGATATTACCAAAAAACTGGGCCTACTTCTTTCGTTTTCATGTTTTTTGTTAATAACAATCGCAAATTTTGTCGAATCCAATAATCCTGAAAACGTCTTCATCAGAATGACATTCCGAATCGAATCAGCCATCGCTCATATTTTTAGGAGACCTAGAACGATTATTCGCCGGAAACTCACTTCTCGTCTAGACTACGGTCGCGGTGAGTTTACGTTCGCTGGGACGTTACTGTCGGTAAACGGAACGTCTTCCTACATCCCTCAAACGTTCGTCACCATTACGAGCAACAATCGTGTTTCAACACTTGACGAGTGATACTACTACGGCTCACTTGTGTAAAACATTTTTGTGGTTGATGACGAGTGAAAACCAGTACTCAACCAGTTTTATTGTATTGTAGTTTAGCTTTTGATATTAGGCGTCTATTAATTATTGCTATTGTTATTATCACTATTATCATTATCATTATCCTTATCATTATTAAACCAACTTAGTTGTATTGTAGTTTAGCCTTTGATATTACGCGTCTAATAATTATTATTCAACTTTTGTGCAATGCCGAATTATACTAATAGTGAAGCCTCTGTCCAACGATTAGCTGAAATTATAGCTGGTCTAGTTATTGACATTGGCGATGTGGTTTTAACGGCGACCTCGGAAAAAAGCTTGATCATTCCAGTAAGTGCAACATTCATTATGAAAGATTTATGAATTAATGTACAATCATTTAGTATGCATCAATTATTGATCAACGATTTGTATAAGACGCTTGTTATGTCTCGCACACAGATAAATAAGGCGCACTGATTAGTAATATAATTCTATAGAGGATGCTAACAGTAGATTCACAATGGAAGTGAAGGATTCATAACAATCACTTCGCACGGATATAAATTTGTACAAGTTCATAAAAATACTGACCTATTCAAAATCTTAACCTATCGTAAAGATAGGTATGTTGCCTCACTGTTGGATTTAATTATTACGTCAATAAAAATAATTTTAAGTATGAGAAAAAAATAATCTGATCTTGAGTAAGGCATGCGCGTCTCTAAATCCAATTATAATCGGTAATCGCGTAGAGTTCGTACGCATTGTCAGTCTTCAATTGCTTCTATATTCTATCTACATTATATGTATAAGAATTTTTCTCATATATTACCCACTATTGGTAGTGATGCTTGGAATGAATACATTGTAGCCGCGATTCGAAAAGGTTGCCACGTTGATGTTCGACCACATTGAAACAGGCCAGTAAAAATAGACGTTTATTTTGATCAACGTTGCACTAAATTACAGCTCTTATTTTATTTTTTTTTTAGGGTTAGTATCACTTACTGAGTATAAAATCACAAAATGCTGACAGATTCCGGTGGAGCTTCAGGCGCCATCTTGAAAAAACGTTTTTGGCCGATATCTCGGAAACTATGCACTTTAGGGCAAAAATCATAGGAACCATTATTGTAGAGGATAAAATTTCGCATCTCTTGTTTTTTGTAAACTTTTTTGTCAAACTTACCGTTTACGATTTATGACTCATTTAATGAACAGGTTCTTCCACTTCAGCCAATAACTCTTCTAATATTGGATTAATCAATAAAATGCTTTCATCCATTTTTGAAGATCAATAAATTTCCAGCAATATTTATTTGAAACTTTCTTTTCTAATGCTCATACTTTTCGAGCTATCAGACGTTTAATGTTGGACTACAGGGTGCAAGGTCTAAAATGACGAGAATGCATAGGTATAGTATAATAGTGAAGATTCAAGAAATTAATTTGAAATAATATCCCTAATCTTGATATACTCAACAATCAGAAATGTATCCTCTTACCTGAAATGAGAACGATTTTTTTTTCTTAAACCTTGTTATATTTATGTTATATTTCATACAATTGAAAAATATTTAGTACTTCGGATTGCTCCTGGATCAACAAGTAATTATCAATTATGAAAGAGTAACTATTGAAATGAAAGAATAGGAAGCGGGAATATTTGTTAAGAAGATATTTAAAATTTATTTTCAGGAAATACGTGCCACAAGGGAAAATTCAGAATTTTATCAGATTTTCGAGCGTTTTGAAGGCGGCGAAAGATCGATCATATCCGATGATTCCTCTTCATCTTCGTTTGCCTCCGTAGAGGGTATCGAACCTTGCTCGTTTGCCTCCGAAGAGGGTATTCCTATTCTTTCATTTCAATAGTTACTCTTTCATAATTAATAATTACTTGTTGATCCAGGAGCAATCCGAAGTACTAAATATTTTTCAATTGTATGAAATATAACATAAATATAACAAGGTTTAAGAAAAAAAAATCGTTCTCATTTCAGGTAAGAGGATACATTTCTGATTGTTGAGTATATCAAGATTAGGGATATTATTTCAAATTAATTTCTTGAATCTTCACTATTATACTATACCTATGGGGCATTCCATGCCAAATCACCGAGGTTTCGGCCCGACCCCCTTCGATTTCGCTGAAAATTTTTTATCATTTTCTACCCTACCAAAGACATTTTTCTGAATTTTTTCAGATTTTTTTACCCAACCCAAAAAAAGTTACGAATTTTTGAAAAAAAACGATCTTTTTTTTTCAAATTGCTATAACTTTGACACAAATTGACCTTTTGGCACTTTTTTTATTTTTAAATTCTATTTTTAATTGTAGTTTTCAGAAAAAAATATAAAAAATTTTTAAAAAGTCAGGAGATATGAAATATTTTCGTTTTTTCAATAAAACCGTCATTTTTTTGAAGTTCGAAACCTTCGATTTTCAATTTTTTGGTCTCAAAAAAAACTTCAACTAAGATAGTATTTAACCCCTCTATTTAGATTTTGTGCCGACTTTTCTTTCTATTTTTTTTTTCCGATTGAAAAAAAAAATTCTAAAATTAGCTTATTTTACATAACTTTGCGTTAAAATTTTTTTGGATTGTTTTTAAAATCTTAGAAATTGTAAAAAATTTCGGCATTTTAATTATTGTTAATCAAGAAATCAACTTAAAATAATTTTTATTTAATGACAATTCGCTTATTAATACTTGATACACGTTAGAGAACGAACTTGTCAACGAGTTGCAAGAAAAACACTATCATCGTTCAGAAAACATAGCCTTAAACTGATTAAGAAAAAATAAGAAGTTACTTTCATTATCGGTGGTGAATTCTTGTATTGGCGATATGAGCAGTTGGTAAAAAATTTCTTATTTGAAAATTTGAAATTTTAAACTCATCATCACGCGGGGAAAACAAAACTGAATGAATAGAGAAAAATTAATAACACTATACGTTAATAAAATATTTTAAGCTGTTAAAAATAATTTAATACTTGCGCAAATACACTTAACGATTATTTTCGTACAATTTTTTTCAATTTCTAAGATTTTAAAAACAATCCAAAAAAATTTTAACGCAAAGTTATGTAAAATAAGCTAATTTTAGAATTTTTTTTTTTTCAATCGAAAAAAAAAATAGAAAGAAAAGTCGGCACAAAATCTAAATAGGGGGGTTAAATACTATCTGAGTTGAAGTTTTTTTTGAGACAAAAAAATTGAAAATCGAAGGTTTTGAATTTCGAAAAAGTGACGGTTTTATTGAAAAAACGAAAATATTTCATATCTCCTGACTTTTTAAAAAATTTTTATATTTTTTTCTGAATACTACAATTAAAAATAGAATTAAACAAAAAAAAAAGTGCTAAAAGGTCAATTTGTGTCAAAGTTATAGCAATTTGAAAAAAAAGAACGTTTTTTTTCAAAAATTCGAAACTTTTTTTGGGTTGGGTAAAAAAATCTGAAAAAATTCAGAAAAATGTCTTTGGTAGGGTAGAAAATGATAAAAAATTTTCAGCGAAATCGCAGGGGGTCGGGCCGAAACCTCGGTGATTTGGCATGGAATGCCCCCTATGCATTCTCGTCATTTTAGACCCTGCACCCTGTAGTCCAACATTAAACGTCTGATAGCTCGAAAAGTATGAGCATTAGAAAAGAAAGTTTCAAATAAATATTGCTGGAAATTTATTGATCTTCAAAAATGGATGAAAGCATTTTATTGATTAATCCAATATTAGAAGAGTTATTGGCTGAAGTGGAAGAACCTGTTCATTAAATGAGTCATAAATCGTAAACGGTAAGTTTGACAAAAAAGTTTACAAAAAACAAGAGATGCGAAATTTTATCCTCTACAATAATGGTTCCTATGATTTTTGCCCTAAAGTGCATAGTTTCCGAGATATCGGCCAAAAACGTTTTTTCAAGATGGCGCCTGGAGCTCCACCGGAATTTGTCAGCATTTTGTGATTTTATACTCAGTAAGTGATACTAACCCTAAAAAAAAATAAAATAAGAGCTGTAATTTAGTGCAACGTTGATCAAAATAAACGTCTATTTTTACTGGCCTAAACGGGTTAATGTTCAGCTTGAAACTTCAATATGTTGGTTTCTGGACTAATAATTTTTTCCAACAAGTTTTTGTCACACGATTTTAATTTATGGTTTCGTCAAAACCGACGCGTCCTGTAACTTTCTGTTTTGCTGTGGTATCGGTTCATGCTGAAACAAACATTCTTTTGATCTTGCGGATGTTTCTTCTGTTGGGCTACCATTTACAATTCAGCCACAGACTCATGCACACAAGAAAGTATCATAAAAGTATACCCCACTCATATTTTACGTGCTGATTGAGAGTCTTTCTGTTTAAAGATTTGCAGTGAATTGAGGACAAAGTCCAACAGCAAACTCACGCTTCAAATTCAGAGAGCTTGGGCGACAAATAAATACGGCATTCGAGACCGTGTGCAGGAGCAGTTAAACCAGCGGTTTGAGAAATGTGATCAAGCTAGCTCGCAGGATTTGCCTCACAATTCCATCGCAAGCGAAGAAGCTCTTTCTAATCGAAAACAGGACTTCGATGACGTTATGGAAAATTATCACAATACGACGGACATTGTGGAGACGGTTGGTAGCTCACTGTCTCCCCCTAAATCGGAGGAAATTTTGTCCTGGGAGACACCTAAGTCACGTACGAGGTATTCCAACACTAATTTACAGAATCAGTTCATACCCGATAACATGATTGATAATGAATCAAGTATCGATAGTTTTCCATCCATAGTTAATTCCAGCAGCCTTTCGGACGAGAGTGTATCTGCATACGTTGAACCTCCACAATCACCGTCTGTTAAGAAAAAGTTTAGCACTTCTTTGGGCAGGATAACAATTCCGTCAGTGCAATTATTGGGTAACGACGGTGATGTGGATAAAGATAAAGTTAGGGCGACTATATCAAATTGCATGCTCCATGATTTTCATTATAGTTGTCCTTTGAGTTTTTACGGTGGTATTCGCCCTAATCTAGAATTCCTTGTAACGTACGCGAAGTGTAGATATGCAAGCCATTCTCAGAGCTTTCGATTTGATGTTACCGATTTTAAAACGCCCTATTCAACAATTTATTTCAAGGCGACTGCGTGTGGAGAGATAGTCCACGAAGGACCTAAAATTCATTGTACACTCAAAGGCGAGGATAGAATTAAAGTCAAAGCGCAGTTAATGAAAGTAGCTCCTAGGATCTTACAACTTGAAACGACCAAAAAAATTGATCCAGAAATGGCCGATGATGGTCATATGCAAGAACTGATGCGTCTTTCGACGTATCAGAAAGCCAAGTCTGAAGAAATCTGTAAAAACGATAAAATTCTGCGTTCTAATGATTTGTCAGATTTGTTTCAACAGCATATAATAGACGGACAATCTTGTGACCCGTACATCAGACATACGGGCCTCCCTCTGTATGCGCATATGTATTCGGAGGAGCAGCTTGACATTATCTCCCCAGATGACATAGTTGTCCATTTTGATGCCACGGGCAACGTAGTTCGTAAGCCAGCGGACGTCAGGTGTAAACGAATTATGTATTACGCCATGGTAATCAACAAGAATAATTCAATCATTCCTATTGCAGAAATGGTTAGCTCCGAGCATGACGTAGCATCTATCGGTACGTTTTTAAAAAGATATCGCTACTTTTTGGCTACAAAAAATGTTAGCTGGCCATTGTTTCGTGTGGTAGTTGTAGATTGGAGTTGGGCGTTGATTAATTCCGTAATGAATGAATGGAATATGATGACGGTTACCGATTATTTGAAGAAGGCATTTATCTATTTGAAACAGGAAACGCATCCGAGTTTCGATTTCATTGTTGTTCACAGTTGCTGCGCACACTTTCAAAAACGCGTGTCAACCAATATTCACAAGAAATTTACAAAATACCTGCATCTCAAAAACTTCATTCTTGAATGTGTCGGGCTGATGATTCATTGTCGTACTATGGATACCTTAGATGAAGTATTCGAAAAATTCGTGACAATTCTTTTGACTCCAAATCGTGAGCAGGCTCAATGCAGCGTGGTTCAGCTTCACGAGCTACATTGCTTCACGAAAAATTCGGATATTTCGAATGAGACAGTAGGCGACGAGCATCAGGTAGAATTCGTATCAGACGATAAGCCCGAGGGTACTATTTACGCGGATTCTCCTTTTTTCCATCGCTATTATGCTCAATTGTTGAGTATAAAGAGTAACGTGATCGAGAGTGATAATAATAACGAATATTTCGCACCCGAAATAGCAGATTACGTAACCCAGAGCCTTATGCCGTATGTACCTATGTGGTCGGCTCTTTTATTGAAACACGTAGTACCGAATCGTGCAAGACTCAGCAACGCTAACGTAGAGTGCTATTTCAATTTAGTAAAAAGAGATGTATTGGAAGGCAACGTAAATTTGAAGATAGGTCGGTTTATAGCTAAAATGAAAAATTATAAAAGCAGTCTATGTACGGAAGCAGCGCTTAGTATACCGGTGAAGGGTCGCCGATCCAGGGCTAAATCAGCTAAAAAGCAATCGTGCGATCAGACTCGTCGTACAGGAAATCCGGATACCCCTAATAATGCGTTGGTACAGGAGATGTGGCAACGCAAACGGAAATCACAATATAGCCATCTCGAAGGTCGGTTACTTGGTAAAATTACTAAAAAGATCAGAGCCTCCGACTTTCAAACAAGTACGCCAAACCAGGTGGCGCACGAGCAATCTCTGTTGAATCGGAGTGACAGTTCAACTCACGCAAACGCGTTACCGAATGGGTTGTTTATGGACGTCGAGTATTACATGCTCAGAGTCGAAGGTATAGAGTTCACTATAGGGCGATATTCTTCTAGTAGCTGCGCTCCAATTATAGGGTATGATAACTTTGATTTGGTCTCCGAGCAGTATCATACCTTGGACAAAAAACGATATTTAGACGGGACGGTTATAGATGCCTATTCTGTAGCTACCTTAGATTTCCGAAAGAACGTGGTTTACGTACCCACTGGGTACACGTACTTTTTACTAGGCGATGGCCGTGACAAAGTCAGTCCTGACGAGTTTAGAATGTACCACGTTGGTGACGCATTCGAGGGAACAATGTTCATGCCTTACGTGTACCTCGAGCATTGGTGTCTACTGGTAGTGGATATCGATGCGAAAACTATAATGCACTTGGATCCTAGATTAAAGCGTGGTAAAAAATCCGAATCAGTAATAAAATACTTCGGAAAGTACATCGAAGAGTGTGCAAGGATCCAACCGAATGTGCTTTGCGACATTGAATGGACTACGGCTTATTACAAAGGGGATCGCCCTCTGCAAAAGGACGGATACAACTGTGGTATATACGTACTATACTATATAGAGTGCTTAGCTAAAGGTGTTGCAATGGACACTAACTTTCAGCCTGACATATACAGGCTAGAAGTCGCCGAATCCTTGTTGAGATTATCACGTGATATGAAGGATATATGTCAATACTGTTTCGGTACAAGGCCCAATGAGTTAATCATGTGCAATACTTGCAGACGCTGGGCTCATTTGAAGTGCCTTAATCTTTTGGGAAACCCAAAAACGCTGGAAGAATGGAACGATCCCGCAGCCAGCTACAGATGTGCGCTGTGTGCACACGGAGTGAGAAAATGGATGAGATACTAGTCGAATCCTTTGTAACCAAAGGTAGTATCAAAATTTATGTGAGTGAAATTGTTATTGAAACACGCATTGCAGTTCATTAGACAATTTATTCAGTCTTATACATCTACTAGAAATTCAAATACTTTTTTCATGTATTCGAAATAGAAATCATTTATGAAATCCTGTACCGATATCCGAATAATTGAAAAAAGAGAACTGTGCGACCTTGAGTAATGCGCACCATAGATGCTCGGTTGATTTACAACTAGGAAAGAGGGGTATTATCTACCTTTCGCCAATGGTCGTCGGTCGTGCGTGTTTTATAATACTTGAGATAATTAAACGTTAATACGGTACACATGAAGGAGTCTTGGAATAACTTGTAATTCTTCATGCTTGTTTCGAACGCATAACATATCATCATCAGATATAATATCATGTTGTTTTAATTCTACTTATGACCTCTGTTTGGGAAAATGTCGATTTTATCTTGAAATACACAATGTAAGCTCAAAGACGACTGAATTATACTATTACAGAACAGATTGAGATATCAGGAATGCGTATTGTCGATTCTCACTGGACATAGAATAGTTTGAATTATCACAGTTGTTGCGTGCGCGCGCGGTATGTTTGCGTGTGTGTATTTTCTGCGTGCGCTATAATCGAAAAATTCCATCGACGGTGGTGTAATCTATACTCAAGAATATTGTGCCAGTCATTTGTGGATTCAGCTGTTCATGAGTGTAGTTGGTCTACTATGATCTTCGTTACCTCAACAAAGTGACATAATTCATGTTCAAAAAATACGAAGAACGGGCTATTCAAATATTACGTACGAAGCATATTTTTAGTTCCCTTCCCCAACAATCATAATCATTTAACAAGTGCCAGTCATCTCCAATTACCATCAGTTTTATTATTGACAAAACCCTAAAACTTGCATTACTCAGCGTTTCCCATACGTGCTGGGATCAAATCAAATGCACAATCAATTAGTTGAATATGCGTTTATATTATTGTAAATAAATACAGCTTGTCTATTCGGGTTAATTACTTTATGCGCTGCTGTTAAATCACGTATGAATTCGAGATTCGAAGCATCAGCCTATTCAAAATGATAACTAAATATCGTGCGGATATTGAAACGGCTCGGCATGATGTTTTTCGAACCGGAGTTGAAACCGTCATTTTTAGATAGTTCCAACTTGAGCCGACTGCCTATGCCCAATAGACAAATTGTACTACTGTGCCAACGACCCACTAAGTATTATCAGATCCTTTTGTTATTGTTCGAAAAAATGTTGAAAAAAGTTCGCTTCAATATATCATGAATATCCAATGTCAGCACTATGCATATCTTCCTTTACCCCTGAGAAATCGAAATAAGCAATCCTCCCTCTCACAACTTAATCACGTAGTATTTGAATTGTCCCTAATCGTATCGTTTATTCTTGATTTGTTCAGATGAATCTAAAAATTATGCGGAGACAACAATCAGAAAAGTGTTAAAAACTGTGACTATAAAAAAAAATTTATATTCGAAACCAAAATTATATTAATTCTACCTCTGGAATTCTTCTCAAAGGGCTGTGCGTTACAAATTATTGTGAGTTATGCGCTAAACGACGCTCATTTGACAAGGCCGATTTTTTCGAAACTGTGCGTGAAAGTTAACTACAGGGAGGAAATAAACAATCGCTTTCAACCCTTGTGAAATCACAGACTCTATTCGAAGACAGATATTTTGTGACATCGTCATTTCATCAAACATATATATAATACAACATTGGCTTATATCGATTCTTGAAAGAAAGTGCCGAGTTGAGACGGACAATCTACAATTAACAATAATCAAGCTCCCGCCTTCAACGATTTTGACGTGGCAGGCTCTATATGAAGAAGAATATCTTGGACAGATGGGCATTTGGTCTACATACAACAAAATATAGGCTTATGTCGATTCTCAAACCACAATGCCGAGTTGATCATGGGGTTATGGATATGTGCAAAGAAGTCCAGCAGTACAGCGTCAGAACGGTCCATGAAACTATATATTATCGTATCCGACAGTCACGAAACTTCGGTTCAAAGTTTAACTTCCTTTACGGTTGCCTCTTCCACTTAAATAGCAGGAAATAACAATTCAATTTACGAACTGCATGATAGAATGACACAGAGAAGACACAGCTTTCAACGTTTCGTGAAAAAAATGTTTGTAATTCAATACATAAAATCCGATATAATTCTATTAAATTGAGTGGTGCTAAAAAGACGAATTAATATATTCAGTGAAGTTCGTGGGACAGAAGGAATTACACGCGCTGTGGTTTTAATCTTATAGATCAAGGATGATAATAAACGTATGAATGATGAGTAAATGATGGCGCGTTATAAGTATACACATCAGAATGAAAAAACGTTTGTTTAGTTGCAAAGTTTGTTCCGAGAGTCGAGAACATGGATTTATATTGCAATCTGGATTCATTTTATCACTACCATCTAGAAAGTTGAACTTTTCCCAAATACAGGTTGCAAGAGATGATTTTTAAAAGCGTCTATGACCATAGAGTTCAAAACTTGATTACAACCCCGAGTTCCAATAAATTTTCCCTTTTTGACGAGAACTATCTCAAGGTTTAATATTTTGCTTACTTGCCGTAACAACATTTCTGCTAAAAATCAACCGATCACCAATGAACGTAATCTCGTTCGCACGTCTCAAGAGAATTGTGTGATCTTGAGTTACACGTAAGACATGTGTTCGCTGATTTGAGAGTTAAATAATGCTGGTTTCCACTGTATGCATATTCTAATCACAAATCAAACGATCATATGTGTAGTGGTTCAACCTTTCACCGCACTATAATATGGAGACGTTTATCGTTCGAATTTCCAGCTCAATGTTGGTATCCTGTTGCATAGCGTACAAGTGCAACTATATGTAGAACAAAATTTACACGAATATGAGCTAGGGAGTGACTGATCCGAAAGAGTTGTACGGTGCATGGTTGAATATCGATCACACGTCTCAAGTCATGAAACTGAGATCAGTGCGTCCTGTAGTTGTACGAAAGGAATATGCAGAAATACAAATATGCGGATTCACACGCAGACTGATTTCAAAACGTTCTTGATAATAATTTCCCATAGCTAGCAATTCTATTCAATAAGATGGCAAAGAAATGAGAACTATATTCGCTGTGGCACCTCGATTCAAGTGTAACATTATTCTCAATTGAGTACACAAAATAAAGAGACAATTAATTTTTGGCTACGAACGAATGAAAAATTTACTTCAAATTATGATTTGTTAACTCATAATGTTTATTATTATGCAATTCGCTTCCGTGCAGAATCTCGGACGCACACTCAAAAAATATCATAATCCAAACTTCGTTCAACAATGCATACATATGTATGTATGTACAATTGCGGATATTTCGATTATTGGATAACTGATACAACAAAATGTGGTATGAAATATCATAAACTGTAGAAAAAAAAGTTGGTAAGTCAAAATCAGGTACGATATATTATTATGCGTGATATTGAGGAACTATTATTGACATAGCACGAGTAATACATGAGTACTCTTATTAAAAGTATGACGGATGTATGAAAATCATCACTCGCCATGAACATGATTGAATAAAGTTTATTAGAATAAAATTGTTCGCTTATGTTTGTTTTATTTCTGCCAAAACCCTTCCCACCTGTATGAATAAGATGAATAAATGCAAAGATGTATGAAGCCACGATGGTTCACTTGATTGCAATGAGTAGTGATGAGGCTATACACGCAAGAAAAATATTGAATTTGCACTACATGAGGTATATAATACTTCATCGCAATTTTGCGCTCATCTAAATAGGCGACAAACATTACAAACGCTCTGTCATTATTAATATCCGCATCCAAGAATTCTGGACGTGGGAATTTATTTTTCATTTTTTTGACGATTCTTGACCACTGAACCGGATGTAGCTGCTCGTCCTATTTTTTCTAAACTTTGATAATTTTTTTTCCGACGGCTGGCATCGGAAGGGATACGCCTCGTCGATATCAACATCCACATCCAAGAATCCTGGACGTAGGAATTTATTTTTCATTTTTTTAACGATTCTTGACCACTGAACCGGATGTAGCTGCTCGTCCTATTTTTTCTAAATTTTGATAATTTTTTTTCCGACGTCTGGCATCGGGAGGGATACGCCTCGTCGATATCAACATCCACATCCAAGAATCCTGGACGTGGGAATTTATTTTTCATTTTTTTAACGATTCTTGACCACTGAACCGGATGTAGCTGCTCGTCCTATTTTTTCTAAATTTTGATGATTTTTTTTCCGACGTCTGGCATCGGGAGAGATACGCCTCGTCGATATCAACATCCACATCCAAGAATCCTGGACGTGGGAATTTATTTTTCATTTTTTCAACGATTCTTGACCACTGAACCGGATGTAGCTGCTCGTCCTATTTTTTCTAAATTTTGATAATTTTTTTTCCGACGTCTGGCATCGGGAGGGATACGCCTCGTCGATATCAACATCCACATCCAAGAATCCTGGACGTGGGAATTTATTTTTCATTTTTCTAACGATTCTTGACCACTGAACCGGATGTAGCTGCTCGTCCTATTTTTTCTAAATTTTGATAATTTTTTTTCCGACGTCTGGCATCGGGAGGGATACGCCTCGTCGATATCAACATCCACATCCAAGAATTCTGGACGTGGGAATTTATTTTTTATTTTTTTAACGATTCTTGACCACTGAACCGGATGTAGCTGCTCGTCCTATTTTTTCTAAATTTTGATAATTTTTTTTCCGACGTCTGGCATCGGGAGGGATACGCCTCGTCGATATCAACATCCACATCCAAGAATCCTGGACGTGGGAATTTATTTTTCATTTTTTTAACGATTCTTGACCACTGAACCGGATGTAGCTGCTCGTCCTATTTTTTCTAAATTTTGATAATTTTTTTTCCGACGTCTGGCATCGGGAGGGATACGCCTCGTCGATATCAACATCCACATCCAAGAATCCTGGACGTGGGAATTTATTTTTCATTTTTTTAACGATTTTTGACCACTGAACCGGATGTAGCTGCTCGTTCTATTTTTTCTAAATTTTGATAATTTTTTTTCCGACGTCTGGCATCGGAAGGGATACGCCTCGTCGATATCAACATCCACATCCAAGAATTCTGGACGTGGGAATTTATTTTTCATTTTTTTAACGATTCTTGACCACTGAACCGGATGTAGCTGCTCGTCCTATTTTTTCTAAATTTTGATAATTTTTTTTCCGACGTCTGGCATCGGGAGGGATACGCCTCGTCGATATCAACATCCACATCCAAGAATCCTGGACGTGGGAATTTATTTTTCATTTTTCTAACGATTCTTGACCACTGAACCGGATGTAGCTGCTCGTCCTATTTTTTCTAAATTTTGATAATTTTTTTTCCGACGTCTGGCATCGGGAGGGATACGCCTCGTCGATATCAACATCCACATCCAAGAATTCTGGACGTGGGAATTTATTTTTTATTTTTTTAACGATTCTTGACCACTGAACCGGATGTAGCTGCTCGTCCTATTTTTTCTAAATTTTGATAATTTTTTTTCCGACGTCTGGCATCGTGAGGGATACGCCTCGTCGATATCAACATCCACATCCAAGAATCCTGGACGTGGGAATTTATTTTTCATTTTTTTAACGATTCTTGACCACTGAACCGGATGTAGCTGCTCGTCCTATTTTTTCTAAATTTTGATAATTTTTTTTCCGACGTCTGGCATCGGGAGGGATACGCCTCGTCGATATCAACATCCACATCCAAGAATCCTGGACGTGGGAATTTATTTTTCATTTTTTTAACGATTTTTGACCACTGAACCGGATGTAGCTGCTCGTTCTATTTTTTCTAAATTTTGATAATTTTTTTTCCAACGTCTGGCATCGGAAGGGATACGCCTCGTCGATATCAACATCCACATCCAAGAATTCTGGACGTGGGAATTTATTTTTCATTTTTTTAACGATTCTTGACCACTGAACCGGATGTAGCTGCTCGTCCTATTTTTTCTAAATTTTGATAATTTTTTTTCCGACGTCTGGCATCGGGAGGGATACGCCTCGTCGATATCAACATCCACATCCAAGAATCCTGGACGTGGCAATTTATTTTTCATTTTTTTAACGATTCTTGACCACTGAACCGGATGTAGCTGCTCGTCCTATTTTTTCTAAATTTTGATAATTTTTTTTCCGACGTCTGGCATCGGGAGGGATACGCCTCGTCGATATCAACATCCACATCCAAGAATCCTGGACGTGGGAATTTATTTTTCATTTTTTTAACGATTTTTGACCACTGAACCGGATGTAGCTGCTCGTCCTATTTTTTCTAAATTTTGATGATTTTTTTTCCGACGTCTGGCATCGGGAGGGATACGCCTCGTCGATATCAACATCCACATCCAAGAATCCTGGACGTGGGAATTTATTTTTCATTTTTTTAACGATTCTTGACCACTGAACCGGATGTAGCTGCTCGTCCTATTTTTTCTAAATTTTGATGATTTTTTTCCGACGTCTGGCATCGGGAGGGATACGCCTCGTCGATATCAACATCCACATCCAAGAATCCTGGACGTGGGAATTTATTTTTCATTTTTTTAACGATTCTTGACCACTGAACCGGATGTAGCTGCTCGTCCTATTTTTTCTAAATTTTGATAATTTTTTTTCCGACGTCTGGCATCGGGAGGGATACGCCTCGTCGATATCAACATCCACATCCAAGAATCCTGGACGTGGGAATTTATTTTTCATTTTTTTAACGATTCTTGACCACTGAACCGGATGTAGCTGCTCGTCCTATTTTTTCTAAATTTTGATAATTTTTTTTCCGACGTCTGGCATCGGGAGGGATACGCCTCGTCGATATCAACATTCACATCCAAGAATCCTGGACGTGGGAATTTATTTTTCATTTTTCTAACGATTCTTGACCACTGAACCGGATGTAGCTGCTCGTCCTATTTTTTCTAAATTTTGATAATTTTTTTTCCGACGTCTGGCATCGGGAGGGATACGCCTCGTCGATATCAACATCCACATCCAAGAATTCTGGACGTGGGAATTTATTTTTCATTTTTTTAACGATTCTTGACCACTGAACCGGATGTAGCTGCTCGTCCTATTTTTTCTAAATTTTGATAATTTTTTTTCCGACGTCTGGCATCGGGAGGGATACGCCTCGTCGATATCAACATCCACATCCAAGAATCCTGGACGTGGGAATTTATTTTTCATTTTTTTAACGATTCTTGACCACTGAACCGGATGTAGCTGCTCGTCCTATTTTTTCTAAATTTTGATAATTTTTTTTCCGACGTCTGGCATCGGGAGGGATACGCCTCGTCGATATCAACATCCACATCCAAGAATCCTGGACGTGGGAATTTATTTTTCATTTTTTTAACGATTTTTGACCACTGAACCGGATGTAGCTGCTCGTCCTATTTTTTCTAAATTTTGATGATTTTTTTTCCGACGTCTGGCATCGGGAGGGATACGCCTCGTCGATATCAACATCCACATCCAAGAATCCTGGACGTGGGAATTTATTTTTCATTTTTTTAACGATTCTTGACCACTGAAACGGATGTAGCTGCTCGTCCTATTTTTTCTAAATTTTGATAATTTTTTTTCCGACGTCTGGCATCGGGAGGGATACGCCTCGTCGATATCAACATCCACATCCAAGAATTCTGGACGTGGGAATTTATTTTTCATTTTTTTAACGATTCTTGACCACTGAACCGGATGTAGCTGCTCGTCCTATTTTTTCTAAATTTTGATAATTTTTTTTCCGACGTCTGGCATCGGGAGGGATACGCCTCGTCGATATCAACATCCACATCCAAGAATCCTGGACGTGGGAATTTATTTTTCATTTTTTTAACGATTCTTGACCACTGAACCGGATGTAGCTGCTCGTCCTATTTTTTCTAAATTTTGATGATTTTTTTTCCGACGTCTGGCATCGGGAGGGATACGCCTCGTCGATATCAACATCCACATCCAAGAATCCTGGACGTGGGAATTTATTTTTCATTTTTTCAACGATTCTTGACCACTGAACCGGATGTAGCTGCTCGTCCTATTTTTTCTAAATTTTGATAATTTTTTTTCCGACGTCTGGCATCGGGAGGGATACGCCTCGTCGATATCAACATCCACATCCAAGAATCCTGGACGTGGGAATTTATTTTTCATTTTTCTAACGATTCTTGACCACTGAACCGGATGTAGCTGCTCGTCCTATTTTTTCTAAATTTTGATAATTTTTTTTCCGACGTCTGGCATCGGGAGGGATACGCCTCGTCGATATCAACATCCACATCCAAGAATTCTGGACGTGGGAATTTATTTTTTATTTTTTTAACGATTCTTGACCACTGAACCGGATGTAGCTGCTCGTCCTATTTTTTCTAAATTTTGATAATTTTTTTTCCGACGTCTGGCATCGGGAGGGATACGCCTCGTCGATATCAACATCCACATCCAAGAATCCTGGACGTGGGAATTTATTTTTCATTTTTTTAACGATTCTTGACCACTGAACCGGATGTAGCTGCTCGTCCTATTTTTTCTAAATTTTGATAATTTTTTTTCCGACGTCTGGCATCGGGAGGGATACGCCTCGTCGATATCAACATCCACATCCAAGAATCCTGGACGTGGGAATTTATTTTTCATTTTTTTAACGATTTTTGACCACTGAACCGGATGTAGCTGCTCGTTCTATTTTTTCTAAATTTTGATAATTTTTTTTCCGACGTCTGGCATCGGAAGGGATACGCCTCGTCGATATTAACATCCACATCCAAGAATTCTGGACGTGGGAATTTATTTTTCATTTTTTTAACGATTCTTGACCACTGAACCGGATGTAGCTGCTCGTCCTATTTTTTCTAAATTTTGATAATTTTTTTTCCGACGTCTGGCATCGGGAGGGATACGCCTCGTCGATATCAACATCCACATCCAAGAATCCTGGACGTGGGAATTTATTTTTCATTTTTCTAACGATTCTTGACCACTGAACCGGATGTAGCTGCTCGTCCTATTTTTTCTAAATTTTGATAATTTTTTTTCCGACGTCTGGCATCGGGAGGGATACGCCTCGTCGATATCAACATCCACATCCAAGAATTCTGGACGTGGGAATTTATTTTTTATTTTTTTAACGATTCTTGACCACTGAACCGGATGTAGCTGCTCGTCCTATTTTTTCTAAATTTTGATAATTTTTTTTCCGACGTCTGGCATCGGGAGGGATACGCCTCGTCGATATCAACATCCACATCCAAGAATCCTGGACGTGGGAATTTATTTTTCATTTTTTTAACGATTCTTGACCACTGAACCGGATGTAGCTGCTCGTCCTATTTTTTCTAAATTTTGATAATTTTTTTTCCGACGTCTGGCATCGGGAGGGATACGCCTCGTCGATATCAACATCCACATCCAAGAATCCTGGACGTGGGAATTTATTTTTCATTTTTTTAACGATTTTTGACCACTGAACCGGATGTAGCTGCTCGTTCTATTTTTTCTAAATTTTGATAATTTTTTTTCCGACGTCTGGCATCGGAAGGGATACGCCTCGTCGATATCAACATCCACATCCAAGAATTCTGGACGTGGGAATTTATTTTTCATTTTTTTAACGATTCTTGACCACTGAACCGGATGTAGCTGCTCGTCCTATTTTTTCTAAATTTTGATAATTTTTTTTCCGACGTCTGGCATCGGGAGGGATACGCCTCGTCGATATCAACATCCACATCCAAGAATCCTGGACGTGGCAATTTATTTTTCATTTTTTTAACGATTCTTGACCACTGAACCGGATGTAGCTGCTCGTCCTATTTTTTATAAATTTTGATAATTTTTTTTCCGACGTCTGGCATCGGGAGGGATACGCCTCGTCGATATCAACATCCACATCCAAGAATCCTGGACGTGGGAATTTATTTTTCATTTTTTTAACGATTTTTGACCACTGAACCGGATGTAGCTGCTCGTCCTATTTTTTCTAAATTTTGATGATTTTTTTTCCGACGTCTGGCATCGGGAGGGATACGCCTCGTCGATATCAACATCCACATCCAAGAATCCTGGACGTGGGAATTTATTTTTCATTTTTTTAACGATTCTTGACCACTGAACCGGATGTAGCTGCTCGTCCTATTTTTTCTAAATTTTGATAATTTTTTTTCCGACGTCTGGCATCGGGAGGGATACGCCTCGTCGATATCAACATCCACATCCAAGAATCCTGGACGTGGGAATTTATTTTTCATTTTTTTAACGATTCTTGACCACTGAACCGGATGTAGCTGCTCGTCCTATTCTTTCTAAATTTTGATAATTTTTTTTCCGACGTCTGGCATCGGGAGGGATACGCCTCGTCGATATCAACATCCACATCCAAGAATCCTGGACGTGGGAATTTATTTTTCATTTTTTTAACGATTCTTGACCACTGAACCGGATGTAGCTGCTCGTCCTATTTTTTCTAAATTTTGATAATTTTTTTTCCGACGTCTGGCATCGGGAGGGATACGCCTCGTCGATATCAACATCCACATCCAAGAATCCTGGACGTGGGAATTTATTTTTCATTTTTCTAACGATTCTTGACCACTGAACCGGATGTAGCTGCTCGTCCTATTTTTTCTAAATTTTGATAATTTTTTTTCCGACGTCTGGCATCGGGAGGGATACGCCTCGTCGATATCAACATCCACATCCAAGAATTCTGGACGTGGGAATTTATTTTTCATTTTTTTAACGATTCTTGACCACTGAACCGGATGTAGCTGCTCGTCCTATTTTTTCTAAATTTTGATAATTTTTTTTCCGACGTCTGGCATCGGGAGGGATACGCCTCGTCGATATCAACATCCACATCCAAGAATCCTGGACGTGGGAATTTATTTTTAATTTTTTTAACGATTCTTGACCACTGAACCGGATGTAGCTGCTCGTCCTATTTTTTCTAAATTTTGATAATTTTTTTTCCGACGTCTGGCATCGGGAGGGATACGCCTCGTCGATATCAACATCCACATCCAAGAATCCTGGACGTGGGAATTTATTTTTCATTTTTTTAACGATTTTTGACCACTGAACCGGATGTAGCTGCTCGTCCTATTTTTTCTAAATTTTGATAATTTTTTTTCCGACGTCTGGCATCGGGAGGGATACGCCTCGTCGATATCAACATCCACATCCAAGAATCCTGGACGTGGGAATTTATTTTTCATTTTTTTAACGATTCTTGACCACTGAAACGGATGTAGCTGCTCGTCCTATTTTTTCTAAATTTTGATAATTTTTTTTCCGACGTCTGGCATCGGGAGGGATACGCCTCGTCGATATCAACATCCACATCCAAGAATTCTGGACGTGGGAATTTATTTTTCATTTTTTTAACGATTCTTGACCACTGAACCGGATGTAGCTGCTCGTCCTATTTTTTCTAAATTTTGATAATTTTTTTTCCGACGTCTGGCATCGGGAGGGATACGCCTCGTCGATATCAACATCCACATCCAAGAATCCTGGACGTGGGAATTTATTTTTCATTTTTTTAACGATTCTTGACCACTGAACCGGATGTAGCTGCTCGTCCTATTTTTTCTAAATTTTGATAATTTTTTTTCCGACGTCTGGCATCGGGAGGGATACGCCTCGTCGATATCAACATCCACATCCAAGAATCCTGGACGTGGGAATTTATTTTTCATTTCTTTAACGATTTTTGACCACTGAACCGGATGTAGCTGCTCGTCCTATTTTTTCTAAATTTTGATGATTTTTTCGCCGACGTCTGGCATCGGGAGGAATACGCCTCGTCGATATCAACATCCACATCCAAGAATTCTGGACGTGGGAATTTATTTTTTCATTTTTTTAACGATTCTTGACCACTGAACCGGATGTAGCTGCTCGTCCTATTTTTTCTAAATTTTGATAATTTTTTTTCCGACGTCTGGCATCGGGAGGGATACGCCTCGTCGATATCAACATCCACATCCAAGAATCCTGGACGTGTGAATTTATTTTTCATTTTTTGTCACTTCGGGGTGAAATTTCGGTCACATGGGGTAAGTTGCGAGATTCAATCTTACCACCCCATCAACACTTGAGCATAACTGTTCGAGCAGGAAATATGAAAACTCAAAATTTTTCGTAATAGGAAACCGTTCGAAGAACGTTCCAAACTTCAACTAGCTAAATTCACATCAATATAGATTTAAGTACACAGTGTAACCCGAGAGGCTATTCACTGCCAAATCTCGTGACATAGTGATTGCTCATTCCATGTGATTTCATAATGATTTCAATCATTTCTTGAAGTCATTGATTTCATGTGATTGTATGGGAATTTTCAAGTGATTTCACGATTTCAAATGATTTTCGTTAAATTTCAAGTGATTTCAAGTGATTTCAACTTTTTCATTTGAAAAAATTGTGTGTCTAGTATTTATCATTTCTGTCATGTGTCCCAAAAATTTTCTTCACATCTATATATTTCTTCTATTCATTCGCTGATTTCATAATTTCACCGATTGCATGTGATTTTATTCGAAATCATCTGAAATCAATAAAATCTCAGGATTTGGTTGATTCCACTCGACTTTGACGGATTTTATGTGATTTTATGTGATTTCTAGCTTGATTTCATACCAGACAGTAATTTCAGAAGTTAATAGCCCCTCGGTGTAACCACTATTATACTGAAATTAGGCTTATGTGAAATATGGACAACGAGAGTCGAACTATTCTCAAACATCTTTATTCATTTAGATTTTATCAGAGTCCGTAGATTAGCAAAAACAGGTTCATGTTGTTTAAAAATGTTATCCTATTTGAATGTGTATATCAAACACACCAAACATTTCGAAGAAATATCGATTGGCTCTGACTTGCTTAATAGCTGATTCACTCTTCAAGTATTATAATTTATAAATCACAATTTCATTTCTCATGATTCTCGCGGAATTACATACTTATAATTACCGCGTTACCTTGCGCTTTTTATAAGACAAATATATTTTTTGAAATTAACAAGATTATGTTATACATGAGCTTCAGTTAAATGATTTTTATATTCAACAGAGGCACTATGAGGTACATTTTCTTCGAACTTGTGGAATTAATTGGTAGTATGTTGAATCAAACATATTTTACGGTGTAAAATATACAAAAAATTGGATTTCCACACACCCTTTCACTTGGGCTAATACTTCTACTAGTAATTGTAGAAATCTTATAATAATGAAACGGCATCCAAAATTATCACCCCAATAAATAGCTTAGAAGTCAAATTATGAACATATGAACATATTTGTGAATGATAAAATTAAAAAAGAACACCACAAAATGTGAAAGTTAGAAAAAAAAAATTTTTAATTCAATAACTCTGTTTATTCTTATAATATTAGAAAGTTCTATGTTATGTATAGAAACTTTCACCGTATTTAAAAATTAGAGTAGAAAAATGAATGCTATAAAGTATTTCAAAATTATTAGTACGGGATAAGTGTAAATGTCGGCTTCGTGTTGTTATTAGTCAAGTACGAATAATCATCCATATTTATACCTATGTATGCTTATAATTTATGCTCATTTAATAAAACCTATAAATACACTTGTTCGTCATGAAAAATCGATACTTACCTTATTTTTTATTGCAACATCTCCACAGGCTTTAGCGATAATTGTGGACGTTTCTCAACAGTTCGTGCACAATTATTTAAAACTCAAAGTAGATCACTATAGAACGTAACAATTGATTTCGTATCGCGGCGCTCAACAAGAACGATAGGTGCCTCATTTATGTGTTGATAATTTATAAAAATTATGAATAAAGTTTATTATTTACATAAGGAGTGGACACGTGAATTCCATAAGCGCTTGTAAAAATATTATCGCAAGCACCAATTTAATTAGAAGGAGTTTTATAATTTGAATGTTGTTGTATTAAGGTTGCCGAAGCATAGATTTTCGATAAAGTAGCCGATGGACATTTCATTGTAAATTAAAACAATTATACATTCGCTAGGAAATCAAAATCCATAAAAATAAGGGTGTCTGTAGAAAGATTATGATACTCTCGTTATACGAATGATTGACACGACGGATTCGCACACCAAGTGGACACAAAAATTACATCGGTGTCACGGATGTTTTTCATTTTCGAATATGTTTTAGTGTAGCATAGCATCAGAAGCCACTTTTGACTATATAATTCATATTATGTTGCTTCTTTAGCTTTTTGTGTGGGTAGGCCATTTGTGGTATTCTTAACGTTCTTTCACCTTAGTCTATGATCGTGTACGTAACCATCATGGAACCCGAAATAAAAACAATTTAATACACTAAAAATGGATTTTACTACAATTATGTCATTTTATAAAATAATCTGATACGGTTTTTCGAAAGGATCGGAAAATTTCCTGTAGAATTACGTTCGTTTTTGAATCGGACAGTTCTTCGTTTCGAAGCTGTAATCTTTGATAATAGGCAAAAGGAACAACTTGTACGTCGGATTACATTTCACCGTAATATTATATGCGTTTTTAAATAGGCACATGTGGAAAGTGCATAATCAAGTACGTATTCTAGAAAAGGTATTAATTCAATTGCCCGTATGTGCAAATTGATGATTCCACCTTAGAACAAAGATAATATAGCTTCGAAACGATGAGGCTGTCCCATTCGAAATCTATCGTAAGTAGATAGTAATTTTTTAGAGATTTTAGAAAAATCATAAGAGATTTTATTTTAAATGATATAATGTGGAGTGAAATTGACTTTTAGTGTAGGATAGGATTTTTCGGCGTGTTCTACGATAGTTACGTACAAGATCAAAGACTGAGGTAAAAGAACGTGAAAAATGCAACAAATTACCAGCCTAAAACTTTCATTTGCCATGATACTTCCGTTGAGAGGGATTAAACGGCGTTAAAAGTCCGGAGCTTGAACAGCTCGAACACCAAAGGCAAAAGAAGTTAGAGAGATATAAGTTATATGTATACACAAAAGTTGCCGATTCCGATGGTGCTGGAACATATTTGAAAATTCAAAAAATTCGCAACATAGAGGTTTTCTTTTGGTCAACTTTGTGTAAAATCCATCATATATATATATACGTATTTATGAATTGATAGTCATACTCATCCGATGAAAAATGAATGAATATGTTTATTATAGTATAATATCGTTAAAAGCGTGCGTTTAAAAATCATCTTCGGTAGCGTCTGTATTCATAGGTTAGTTAACGCAAGCGTTAAGTTAGCGTTTTCTCTTAGAGCAGCGTGACGGCTCGCGTTAAAAAAATCAATTTGATAGAGCAAGATCCATAGTTAGCGTTATCACAGAGCCGGGATTTTCTTGGGTTCGATTGTTTATCAACGTTAATAAACGTGGCGACCGCAGACAGTTGCCGTGCCAAACAAAGCATATAGGCGCTCGCGGGGGTGTCCGGGTATCAGTGGGGCAATGCAGTGGCGTAGGATCTACTGAAAAAGTTAACGCTTGCTCTAAGTTAGCGCTAGAGTTACAGAATCGCACCCCTGGATAAGACTAGACAGCGTGGGACTCGAAATCGATCTATTGGAAGATAGATCAAAAATTATTTTTATATTTATAACAACACATGTGACGTTCCTTACATCGCGAATTATTAGTTATCGATAGGCCGCGATTTTCACCACTCAGGTTCCTCACAAATGCTAAATTACAGGCAGTGATCATGGGTAAGCTAGGTGGTCTAGTAGCATAAGTCCCCGGTCCGGCTGCAATAGACCCAGGTTCGATTCCCGGGACGCCTGATAATGTTACTTTGTCAAATTTCCAAATTTACTTTCTCTTAAATGGTTTAGCTATGCAAAAGCAAAAAGGTATTGGTCCTAATATACACCGCAATTGTCAATTCAATAATTACGGTTAGATTATTAATCGATTGAAAGTAAAATGCGCGGGTAAATTTCGTTCGTCAATTTCTAAAGAATCAGTATCGTGCCTATGCGACGAATCTTTTATATTATATGACATTGTTGGGACTTTGTTGCATCAGAACAAACGTTTTCACAAGCTGGCCATATGAAGTCAGACGGAAGTAGATCAACAGGTGAGCGTCTTATTTGATTACTCTTTTTGAGCTCTCTTTTAGAAGATGAATGAGGAATGGTCAGATCATTCAACCGTAGCTCTAATCGTTTTGATAGTTGTGTGATCCCTTGCGGAATTCCTCATGGAATCGCTCGCTGAATAACTTGCGGAATTTTCTGCGGAATCCCTTTATTCAACTACTTTGAACTTGCTCCATGGATCAGGTGAATATTTGATTCAAAAAGTTTCAGTAATAAGGGTCTTATCACCATTCTAAAATTCCCCAACAATTTTGTTTCAGAGTACCTACCAAAGGACTGTTGTGGACTAAAGCTGAATGAAAAATTTTTTACGATTATGATAAATTCAGAAGTTCAAAAATCTTTTTCCAATTGCAAAGGTGCCTGCAAATAACGTGGATATTCGATAATGAATAGAAATACGGTTAGTCCAGTCGAATTAGACATAAAAAGAGGCTCAAATGGACAAAAATTTATTATTGGCTAATTTTTTTTTTAATCGCTTCGGAATAACGTCCACATTGAAGAACTGAAGCGGCCAACGTGTCTGTTGACCGGAACAATTGTTTATTTAACAATTAGTAAAAAAACACTAATTTCTCAATGCCGTTTTCCTTTGTATCTCAGCTTGTATTGGACGTAATTGGACTTTATAAAGCTCAAAAGTTCCGTGGAGATCTCTAGTTTGCAATTACGTTTGTCCGAATCGCCATTTTACAAAATTGTTAATGTTATAATGCAAGAAAGGCCAAAAAATCGATTTCCGAAATCGCATTTTCAAAGTGACGTAACTTGTAGAGATTTAGTTCAAATGTCACTATATTCTAGAAATCAATACATCTTTGGAGTACGTATACCTACGCGGAACCCATGCCCCGTCGGGTTGATAGTTTCAGAGAAAATTAACAACAAAGTTCTTAATTGCAAATTGAACCACAAGCGAAGGAGTTGTCGGATCTCAAAAATTCTTGTTGGAGGTTGTTTGTCTTGATGCCAGCTTTCATTTTCCCCGGAAAAATAATTTTTTCCCTCAGCCAAAAATTTTTTTTTTCGAAAAAACCGTTTTTTGAAAATTTCATTTTGAGTTTTTTGGGAGGGTTCGATTCAAAAGTCCTTATAACCAATTTAGTATGATGACGACTATTTTTACACGAATTTTAAGCTAAGGTAAGTCCCATTTGGTCAAATAGAACCGGAGTTATCGATGTTTTTGTATTTTCAGAGATAACTCCGAAACTAATGAATATTTTCTCAAAATCCTTAAACGAGGCTCTTCCTTAGACAATTCTCCATCTGTCTGAGTATATCTCATATTTTTCCGACGAATTTTAAAGTGCGAAAACGCCAATTGAATATAGACGTTTGGCGCGCATTTCGAGACAGATGGAGAATTGTCTAAGGAAGAGCCTCGTTTAAGGATTTTGAGAAAATATTCATTAGTTTCGGAGTTATCTCTGAAAATACAAAAACATCGATAACTCCGGTTCTATTTGACCAAATGGGACTTACCTTAGCTTAAAATTCGTGTAAAAATAGTCGTCATCATACTAAATTGGTTATAAGGACTTTTGAATCGAACCCTCCCAAAAAACTCAAAATGAAATTTTCAAAAAACGGTTTTTTCGAAAAAAAAAATTTTTGGCTGAGGGAAAAAATTATTTTTCCGGGGAAAATGAAAGCTGGCATCAAGACAAACAACCTCCAACAAGAATTTTTGAGATCCGACAACTCCTTCGCTTGTGGTTCAATTTGCAATTAAGAACTTTGTTGTTAATTTTCTCTGAAACTATCAACCCGACGGGGCATGGGTTCCGCGTAGGTATACGTACTCCAAAGATGTATTGATTTCTAGAATATAGTGACATTTGAACTAAATCTCTACAAGTTACGTCACTTTGAAAATGCGATTTCGGAAATCGATTTTTTGGCCTTTCTTGCATTATAACATTAACAATTTTGTAAAATGGCGATTCGGACAAACGTAATTGCAAACTAGAGATCTCCACGGAACTTTTGAGCTTTATAAAGTCCAATTACGTCCAATACAAGCTGAGATACAAAGGAAAACGGCATTGAGAAATTAGTGTTTTTTTACTAATTGTTAAATAAACAATTGTTCCGGTCAACAGACACGTTGGCCGCTTCAGTTCTTCAATGTGGGCGTTATTCCGAAGCGATTAAAAAAAAAATTAGCCAATAATAAATTTTTGTCCATTTCAATGTCTAATTCGACTGGACTAGGTACTTAATCGTGTTTTTCGTCGTGAAAATGGAATTTTTCGGTGTTTTTCGATGCATAGAATAAGAATTTATGCGTATAAAACAGAAACCCAAAAACAAAAAAATAATTTGTCGACCTGTGTAATCGATTATAAAACATCGATTATACTGGTCAACAGTAACTTTGTCATCGTTGATATGAGAGTAAGTAGGATTTTTATACTGAAAAATAGGGAACTACAAATGATTTTGCAGTATCAGCTCTAGTTGTTTTTTTTTTTTTCAACACCATTTCTATATTACACTGCAAGAACTTATGAGAAAAATTTGATTTCAATTCTCAATATGTAAAGATTTTGGAAAACACTTTATTATTTTATTTGGGTGTGGGTGTCTAGTTTATTTACATAAAAGTGAATAGTAGTGAAAAACAATCCTCACAAGACTTTCTTCTGCAAAATTCTTGGGAAAGAAATCATTCCAAGAACATGAATTATACATTCAATCTGGTACGATAGTGACTTTATTTGACAATTATGTATTTTTAGTCACTCAAATCCGTGGAAAAAGCAAGGACGACAAACACAAAATTTAACTTCGTTAAACTACGTCATTGATGCGTCGATTTCTTGCCCAACATCAACTGTACGTATTTCTATCTGGAACGGATTTCTCCAGGTATAATATGTGATTTCTTTATTTGCATTGATAGCGAGAAAGATTTTAAGGAGAACCTGCCTTGGTGATTAACTGTGAGGTTGTTTCCTCGCGCCGCGAGATGGCGCTCTAGCATTTAGCGAAGTACCCATCCGCGCTCATAGATAGTTTGCGTGGTCGGGGCCTTTGAATTGTTCATTACTAAGTATTATTTATTCTACTACGTTACAATCATCCCCACAGGAAAGTGAATTTGAAATATGAAGTTTTATTTCAAGAACTTCATTGTTAATTACAAGGGACATAAATGTTTTATGACTGACCGTTCCTTGAACGCAAATATTTAGGTAAGGGACGCTCCACAAGTCTCGGAGTGATATTTACCATTCGCCCACACATTGGCTTGCGTATTTTTCAACTGCAAGCTTGTAGCGCGTGATAGAAGAGTACACTCGGGCGTATGGAGCCCTTTACTTTTTCTTGAACAAATTCATCCCTTAGAAAAGAAACTGAGGAGAACAGTCATGCCATCTGCAACCGTCCCAACCTTCAGTTCATTTATTGTTAATTAAATTCACACTTCATCTTTATCTCAATTTTACCGTTAATAACCCTGGTTTCACTGATAATAAATATAATTGTTTTGT
Source organism: Macrophya annulata (assembly GCA_963924015.1). NCBI lineage: Eukaryota > Metazoa > Arthropoda > Insecta > Hymenoptera > Tenthredinidae > Macrophya > Macrophya annulata. The sequence continues at coordinate 7,236,274 of OZ001263.1, forward strand.
TATTTAATCTCAAAGCCATCTGAGTGTTTATTGAACAATACCTCATGCAGTGTGTTCTGATATCCAAATTATTCACATATACAAACTCACCGAGTGAAAATACAGTAGCCTGGGTACTTAGGCTTTATACTTCATACAACTTAGTCGGGAATCACTCATGTTCTTTTTTTTTTTTTTTTGTACACGGCCGACATACGGATACATACGCTGACACAACAAACACGGCTATACCGCGTGAGCCGAGTGAAATTCAATTATGGTGATATGATGATTTCTTGAACTTTTCAAGTACTGAGCATTATTTCACGCCAAACAATATTATTGTAGAAATAGTTGAATCCCCATCCCGAGCTTAGACACAATCTACTTGAGTAAGCCCCAAAACGAATCTGTGAGGAGTAAATATACATTACATCGAAATCGTAGAACTCAATATAAGTACTGGTAATTGTACATGATGGCAAGAAGAAATATGTTAGTTTAAATAAATATGTGTTACACTGTATACATCTTTGGAGCAAATCACGATTATGTCAATCATTGAATAAATAAATTATCTAGTTATCTTTGTAACCGAGGAATTTTCATACCTTTGGCATCACTAAATAAGCGATTTAGCAACAGAATTAGCTGACTCAAGGAAAAATAATATCAGGAATAACCACGCTCTTTGCGTGTCCAAGAAAATATCAATTAATTATCAAAACATTGCGGATGGGAGGTCAATATGAAAAGCGTAAATTTTTCGAGTGTTTGTTTGATGACAACAGGAAATTATGTGTCAAATAATTTGGTATAAGATTTTAAGCCCTACCTATAGGAGTGCACGATTATTGGCTTCGAAGTTACAGACTTAATTCTGACTTCCTACAAAATATGATTCATTTCTTTTTAATATCTTCCTTTACGCCATCCTTATGGTTGTGGTGTGAAGATATCAGTTCACGTTACTATGAGTGTGGGTACCTATGTTCTAACGACACAAGCCGCTGGATTGTAAAATTTCATATAAAATTCTACCGGCCGACCGTGGTGGCTGATCCTGACACCTTAGAAAATCCGTTTGCGGAATTAAATTTTCAAACCCACAATCTTAAATCGAAATTATAACTTTCACCGTTTTCTAAATAATCTCAAATACTGGGATTTCAGAAGAAAACAAAATTTGTCAGCTACTTCCACACTGCATTTCGCTCCGAAAGGCATTTCACTTCAACATCACACGAGTTGTCTACTGATCTCGTCTGAGATGACATACTACTTAATATTAATAATTTTTGTAATAGAAATAGCGTATATGAATTTTGTCGTCAAGTATTATCGAAACAGGGTTAAACAATTTTCAATCGCTTCGTCTATCGAGGTAATTTTAAGTAAGCACAAACTTTCAGCGGAAGAAATGTTCATTAGGATATCATAAAGTTTTCTGGAAAGCAATAATTCAATTAAATAAAGTATTAAAAAAGTACGAGCATTCAATTCTCTTCGATCAAGCGCGAGGGTGCATGGACTCAGGGGCCTCGGCCGCAACGGCTTGCTGTTAATAAATAAATTTTATATATTTGTTACTTTTTTAATTTATTTGTATGCATTTATTATTCTATTTACTGAGTTGCCAACTAAGTTTGAGTTTGAGTACTGAGTTTACAATCGCTTTTTCAACAATTCAATATATCGTTAATCGAGCCATTTTTTTGAAGTTTTCATCTATATTCAAATAATTATTTAATGAAAGTTGCTAAAATTATTTCGCTTCGGGGAGATCTTTTGATAACTATACTTAATCAGACTATAACATTACGTTATCTTTGATTGTTACAAGCTATTAGTTACAAACACATTATCTCAGCTTACAAAAAATTAAAACATTGAAAAATGTGGTTAAACATTTTCTTGTATCGAATTATATCATTATTATTGGTATTTTTATTTAAGAAAATGGTATTAAGATATGTTTCTTCTTTCTAGTTCTTGGGACAATTTTTTCAAGAAAAATTTATAAATAAATGGAGTAGTTACACATTTTTCAAAATTTTTATTTTGTCATTTCATTTGTAAGATGCCTATGATGTTTGATGTTTATAATCAATTTTGTTATTCTTCAGTTGTTTAAACGATATATCAAGAAAATATTATTAGTTTTAAAATGAATATAAAATAAAGTCTCAAAATAGTACCATGATTGTGAGAATTCCTAAATTAATATTTAACAGCATGAAAATCTTTTTTTGGTATGTTTCACGGTTGATATCGTGGTGGCATAACACCCGTGCACGGTCGCCGCGCGGAGTTTTATACTTTCAACGTTAAAATACAGGTAAATAATGAAGAGGATGCTATAGTCCTACTTTACCACCCAAAAAATGAAACCGCAAAAAACTCTGAACCAATGGTCTAAAATGATTTATAATGGTTTTATTCAATGATTAACGCTGAATAGGATCGATCCCGCACGCGGAATTCATCGAAGTAGAGAAAAATTAATTTTTTTTTGTTCGTCAACTGTGGGCGTGTCACTTATTCTGGTTAATATCAAAACCTATGCGTGAAAAACGCAAATTCCGGCGTTGTAGCGCCATTCTACATGCACTTCCGAACATTTCCAACTAAAAAGATTGTTGATTCATGCAATAATGGGGCCGAGAGACCGAACCCTGCAGATTAGTGGTAAATAGTGTAAATTGTTACCTATATAAAGTTAGCCGGCGATTTTATTATTTTTCAATTTTTTATATACCAATCAATTGCTCCTTAATTGCTCTTAATTGCTCCGCTAATTTCGTTAATTGCTCCAGTCTAGTTTCCGAGAAAAATGAAAAAAACGAAATCGGGATTTTCTACGGTAGAATGCCGGCCAAATTCAAATCTATGTTTTGACTAAGCGGGTGAAGATACGACGTTCTACATGGAATTAAACAATTGCTCCCTTATTGCTCTTAATTGATCCACCTTCAGTTTTAATTGCTCCCTCTTAGTTTTTGGATAATTAAATAATCAAGACTAGTACAGCCGACATAACCTCTTCCGGGTGACGGCGCACTTCAAATTTCATTACGTAATCGATTATATTGACGACGAATGCTGAAAATATCATTAAAAAATTGCTCCCTTATTGCTCTTAATTGCTCCACTAATTTCATTAATTGCTCCAGTCTGGATTCCGAGAAAAATGGAAAAAACGAGATCGGGATTTTCTATGGTAGAATGCCGGATGCTGAAAATAACATTAAAAAATTTTTAAAAAAGTCATGTACTGCACAAGGGGTAAAGCAGTTCATAACTAAAAAGGAGCAATTTTTTAGTGTTATTTTCAGAATTTATGGTCAATATAATCGACACAGTAGTGACATTTCAAATGAGCTGTCACGCGAAGAGGTTATATCGGCTATACTAGTCTTAAATATTTAAAAACTAAGAGGGAGCAATCGAAAGTAAGGATAGAGCAATTCGTAACCGACGAGGAGCAATTTTTTGACGATATTTTCAGCATCCGTCATCAATATAATAGATACAGTAGTGAAATTACAAATGTGCTCCCACCCGAATAGGTTATGTCAGCTACACGAGTCTGAATTGTTCAATTACTTAAAAACTAAAGGGGAGCAATTGAAAGCAAGGATAGAGCAATTCGTAACCGACGAGGAGCAATTTTTTAATGATATTTTCAGCATCCGCCGTCAATATAATCGATTACGTAATGAAATTTGAAATGCCCTGTCACCCGGAAGAGGTTATGTCGGCTGTACTAGTCTTGATTATTTAATTATTCAAAAACTAAGAGGGAGCAATTGAAACTGAAGGTGGGGCAATTAAGAGCAATAAGGGAGCAATTGTTCAATTCCCTGTAGAACGTCGTATCTTCACCCGCTTAGTCAAACATAGATTTGAATCTGGCCGGCATTCTACCATAGAAAATCCCGATCTAGTTTTTCCCATTTTTCTCGGAATCCAGACTGGAGCAATTAATGAAATTAGTGGAGCAATTAAGAGCAATAAGGGAGCAATTTTTTAATGATATTTTCAGCATTCGTCGTCAATATAACCGATTACGTAATGAAATTTGAAATGCGCTGTCACCCGGAAGAGGTTATATCGGCTGGACTAGTCTTGATCACGGTCTTACATACAGGTCTTGAAACTCGCTCAAAATTTTAGTGGTGGGGATGGCCTCTTATTGAAGCACCGAATATTTCAATTCGAGACCACGAGGATCGCTGTTGTAGAGTGATGCAGGCTGTGTGAGAGAGACAGAAATATATTTCAAAAGTTAACTAAAATCCAAACATAACCGCTGATTCACGCGACCACATGCGACGTGCTCTGTGCTCTGCTTCTATATTTTCATGTAGTTTTATTTAAATAAAAAAAACGGTGATATTGAACAATGACTAAGTGCTGTATTGTGCCAATGTGCAAAACAGGCTCTCGAAGTGACAAATCGAAACGCTCAGTTTTTCGGGTGCCGAGAGGCTTGGCATATTTCCATCTCTCTCGCACAGCCTGCATCACTCTATCGCAGCGACACTCGTGGTCACGAATTGAAATATTCGGTGCTTCAATAAGAGGACATACCCCCACCACCAGAGTTTCCTGACCTGTATGTAAGACAGTGGTCTTGATTATTCAATTATTTAAAAACTAAGAGGGAGCAATTGAGAGCAATAAGGGAGCAATTGTTTAATTCCATGTAGAACGTCGTATCTTCACCCGCTTAGTCAAAACATAGATTTGAATCTGGCCGGCATTCTACCATAGAAAATCCCGATCTCGTTTTTTCCATTTTTCTCGGAACCCAGACTGGAGCAATTAATGAAATTAGTGGAGCAATTAAGAGCAATAAGGGAGCAATTTTTTCATCCCCTGTAGAACGTCGTATCTTCACCCGTTTTGTCAAAACATAGATTTGAATTTGGCCGGCATTCTACCGTAGAAAATCCCGATTTCGTTTTTTTTTCATTTTTCTCGGAAACTAGACTGGAGCAATTAACGAAATGAGCAGAGCAATTAAGGAGCAATTGATTGGTATATAATAAATTGAAAAATAATAAAGTCGCCGTCTGACTTTATGTTCTGTCCCGCACTACACTTTAGATGGAATGAGGGTATTTTCCGTTTTTGATTGATTAGTTTTGTAAGTCGAATGTGAAAATGGTATTTTTATTTACAACAGCGATATATTCAATTTTCTTAATTTACAAGTATAGTTTACAACGATGGTAATATTATTATTTATAATTATTGAGGAGATTTATGTGAGTTCCGATTAGTCGTTGTTTATTAGAATTGATAGAAAAGATTATTTGTTAGATATTGATAGTTTCGATAATTTTGTTAGTTGGAAGTTGTTAGTTAGGTGTTGTCGATTCGAGACTTGTAGTTTGACTGTGTTGTTGGAAGTTGCAGAAGGAAACATTTTGAAGATTTTGGAAAAGTGGAGGGATGGTGGAGTATGTAGATTGGTCGAAAATTGGGATTGGAGGATTTATAGGATTAGTCAAAGAGTATATACGGTTTCCTAATTGGACGAGGATATGTACATGCATAGGAGATGGCGGGAAATGGAAAGTTCGTATATAGAAAGAAGTGGGAGTTTCGAAGAATCGGTATATAGATAGAAAGTAAAAAAGGGCCTAGGGTACTTCCTGTGCTCAAACAATGTATGCCCCTTTCTAGGGTTTTCGCGCCTTCGTCGCTTGGGTAATACGTGTCCACATTTGGCGGCCAACTGACGGTTAAAAATCAGTCAACTTTCTACTGGTCACCAAACGATGGAAAAACCCGCGTTAAGAGTTACGTACGGACCCATCGACCTTTTTGTTATCGTTGCTATTTGTTAAGGCCGTAGTTTCCTCGAGACGGTATTGTTTTGCCAGATGTGGGCTGATCAGCCAGGCAACGTAGTCCGCGTTGACCTGACCTGGGACTTACCTACCGCGTAAGTAGATAGGCAAGGCGGGTTCTGGATCAAGGCGTGTTAGTGCACACAGACACGCACGCACACATGCGCACCTTGGCGTGTCCGTGTGAGGTAGTTGGTGGGAGGTACGCACACAGCCTCGCGTGTCCGTGTGAGGTGGGATGCGCGGGCAGGGTCTGCTTAAATGTAGGTCACCCGTTAGACGGGCCACCCCCTCTAGCGGTACTCTGTTCGCTCGAGTCACCCGTTAGACGGGCCAGCCCCGTAGCGGTACTCGATCTAACGCCTGATTGGTCGGAATCGGGCTACCCCCTAACGGTGAGGTCGCGATCTCTCTCTCTCGGGCCACCCCCTAACGGTGAGTCCGCGATCTCGTCTCTGACCGCCGCGGTCCCCTCTCTGACGTTGCGACCCCCCTCCGACGTCAGACCGTTGCGATCTCCTCTCTGACCGCCGCGATCTCCTCTCTGACGCGACCCTACCCCTAAATCGGCTCGAACAGTGGTAGATATTTGATACATGCAAGCCTACCTGCGCTAACTAACGGGTAAATATTTTGAAAACGTATGCAGACTCTCACCTGTCAGCCAATCCCTCTTTCAGCACAGAAAAACTTATCACTACTCACACTTGGTGTCCTAGAAAATTGTCACTTATAACTACTCACACTTGGTGTCCTGGAAAAATGTCACTTATAACTACTCACACTTGGTGTCCTAGAAAATTGTCACTTATAACTACTCACACTTGGTGTCCTGGAAAATTGTCACTTATAACTACTCACACTTGGTGTCCTAGAAAATTGTCACTTATAACTACTCTCCACTTAAAACTACTCTTCACTAAAATATCCCTCGTCCATTTCACCGATAGCGTTCATCTCGGCGAGGAAGCCGTCTATCGCCCAGGCGACTTCCTTGTCCTGTTCCTGGTCCAAAGCCTGCAACGCTTCTTCGAATTCGTCAGGCTCTGGAACCTTCGGAGACTCTTTCCCTCCCTCCCTCACCACCCCCTCGTGCCCACCGCTTACCTTGTGGCTTGAATCAGAATCTGAGTCCGGTGTAGGACTCAGATCTGAATCACCATCGACGGAAAACACCACCCCAAAATTGCGATCACAATTTACAAACCGGGCGAACGCATCGTCCCGTCTTTATTCTAAATTTTCACTTACCTCCGGGACCATGGCGTATAGCCACAGGTCCCTCGGGTCACTGAAACGAACCACGTCCACAACGTATAAGAAAATTTTTGCACTCATCTTAATCAGGCAAAGTCTAACTGAGGACTGAGATCGGTATTGGATCCCTTCGTTAGTGTGCAGCTTGAAATAGTCATACACACATAAACGAAACTCAAGTACATACATACTTACCCTCGAAGTCTTCATCACCCAAAACACTCAGCGTGAGAAACGAGGTTAGGTTTGCGTATTAGGTGTCGAGAAGAGCCTAAACATGTCAGCGCGCTAGGGATAGCTTATAGTTAGATAATCTGGAAGGCTAAATAATTACTGGAGCCAGCATAGCCACCAAGCTATAGCTTACAGTTAGATAATCGAAGGCAAAATAATTGTTGGAGCCACCAAGCTCTACAACGCTCCGAATATCTTGAATAGTACGATAAGACGTTAAAGATATCCAAAGTGGGGAAGGATTCAGCGGATCATCATAATTTAGATATACGCAGGATGGAATAAAAACACGTGAATTACATTTGAATAATTTTTATTTTTCGTTGAGAGATTTTTCAAAGTTAGTACATAATTGATTCCGTTGACATTTCGAACAATTTTTAATCATGGGGGTAGATCCGTCGTCACCGTAATGTATTCGGCATTTTCGACAACCCGCGATGTCCGTATCTTTCTGCATCGCCTCCGACAGCTTGTCCCACACCTCATCGATGATGTCCGAAGCGTAAATGAGGATGAAATCTTTCGACAAAAAGGCCACGTCTTCTGCCTTCATTCGCCTCAAATTACCCACTTGAAGGTACGTATACATAGATTTGCGACGAGAGCCAGGACACTCCGTCAAGTACCAATGTTTCAATCGCTGTACGTTTTCGAAAGCACACTGATATCTAGGAATGTGTCCGTGATGGTCCTCGTGCCAATGAGCCACCTCGATATGTTGCAGCATTTGAAGATTCGGACACCCCAATTCCCCCAATTCGATCACCGGCTTCGACTCGTCGTTGATAATTTTTACGAGCCACTTCTTCTCCTCTCCTTTCACGTAGATGTAATTTGCATGCTCGACAACCTGTTTGACCACCTTCTGCACGTCTTCGTACGGTATGTTACCATCGTCCCAGGGTATCTCGTGATAATTCCGGATCAACCAGGCGTTGGTAGCCTTAGATTTGGCTGACAAGGCTCCCCAAGCACACGGTGGTTTAAAAAGAAGACGAGCCAGGCTTTGCGTGCCTGTATCGTCCCCTTGAACGCTAATTACGGCGAGCTCCTTCAATATAAATTTGTTGTCAAATCATTGAAAGCCTTGCACGCCGAATATCATATCCATTGTGACGATGTAGATTTCGAGAACGTTGGAAGTTGACTAATTTCAGCAGTGTTCTGCCTCACTTTTATATCAAACGCCTCACCTTAAATTAGACTACGGTTATGAAAAATCGATGAACTACTTTTGTATAGTTATGGGGAAAATAACGGTTCGCAAAAAGTTTCTCTTTACATTTTTTTTATTATTCAAAGGGAAACGTGGAAGGTACAGCTTACGAATCTAACTGTAAAATTACGTATTAGACTAATTTCTTAACCCCACCACTTATGGGATTGTATTCAATTACACGATCGTGTAAAATCAAACAGTAGGCCGCCGTGTCGGTAGGAAAGTTATTTTTTGCTTCAAATTCAAGACGAACGTCCACCGGTCCAAACTCGAGCGACTCGTTTTGTTTTGAACAGTCAACGACAAAGAGGGGGGCATATTGTAGAAATTCACTCTTTTTTAACAACGGTTCAGGTTCCTTGCCGTAATAGGAGGTTTGAAAGTTTGCGAACATCTCGTACAACAAAGCATACTGATTATGACTCCAGATTCAGGATTCAGGATTCAAGTTCCCGTAGGGATAACATTGAGAATTCAAGAAGAGTTTAACATCGGTGATGTTACAGTGATCGAAATGGCTAGCGTTCTTATTCAGCTTGTTCTTCCGACTTCTCTGGAATCCCAGTATAACGTAGCGAGGTTTCTCCAGCTGCGTTGACGTCTTGACAGTCCAAACGTGATTCGAGGTGGTGGGCAGTACAGGATACTCGTACAATTCTCAATTACGAAAACTCATTGAGATCGGTGCATCTCTCTCGATGGAATTCAACAGTTGTATTTTTCGCTGATCCGAGAGCTTGACACATGGTAACAACCATTCTACTTTATCGATCAGGATTTTGAATTCCTCATCTTGAGATTGCAAAACTGCGTTCGTATCGGTCTTTGAACGGGTCAAGATCAATTCATGTTTGGCGTTGACGATTATCTTCCGGTAGTCTTCCGCGAACCCTAGCATCATCTTCAATGGTATGCATATCTCAAAGTTACCATCGGCATCCACATGGTTTGCATTAATATTGAGCCAACCGGCATTCTCCATCATCCAATTCTGTCCAGGTCGCAGGGAGGGGTAACCTTTCATAAGACTGGTGAGACCGACGTTCTTGCTCCTGTCGATCTCAATGGCGTTCATCTCGTACCGCATTTCTTCAAACAGGTGACAAACACCGTTGTTGACCAGTGTTGTGTTGGTCGACGGATCCCCATCAGCCTTGATTATCTTTCCGCATACATGCAACGAACTCTTGCACGGTAACACGCACAGGTCTTGGTGTTGAACAGCGATACGAATCTCGTCACTGTTATTGAAACTCGACGAGGCATAAGGTTTGTGTGCGTGAACCTCGTAGTGTGCGATAGACTCGTCGAAGGCGACGGGTGTTTGAATGTCTAAGATTTCCTCCTACATGACCTATAGCAGATGACGCAGATACAAACGAATCGTAGTCTTATTTTGCGGAAATTCCTCTTCCAGAAGGTGTCACCTTGAGACCTAAGCTTTTCAGAAGCAGCACGTTCTGAGGTGTCAGCTCTTTGAGAACCGGTCGACGACTGACCTGTTCGGGGCATTTTACCGTACTAATATAACTATTTCTGTTATGAACTAGTCCCATTATTGAGCCTTGACATGCAACCTTATAGTTATAACTTCTCCACGGAAATTGACCAAATCGCCGTCTTGATCGACTATACGGAGTTGGATATGATCTATTGTCCTTACGGTGACTGGTAGGTAAATGACGTGAGACGGTACTTCAACGATCTTATATCCAGGCGGAACGACGGGAAAAAACTCATGAATGGTGTGTACTTTACGTTCATTGACGTAGGCACCCGTTGTAATGTTACACTCCACTCGTAGTCAGTTTACTTTAAGAATAGTCACCGGAAGGTCAGACTCGTGAACCTTATCGGCTTGCAGCACGCGTGGAGTGAAACCTAATAGGCCACCTATAGAATCGTCCGGCATAAAATTCACCGGCTGACTGCATTTAATTTCGCTACACAGTGTATTATTATTCGGTTTGATATTGATGGCGATACCTTTATGCAATAATACACCCTGTACATAGTTTTCGATATCCTTTATTTCATAGCTACCGGTAGGTATAGTTACTATTTCTTCACCTACGTAAATCTTGTTGTGACCAACATCTACATTAGGAATCGAATTAGAAGTCAGTAATTCAACGAGATCTAGGGAGTAATTTTTGAGAGGGGAAAGTTCAACGGGGGGAAAGTATTGAGTCTCGAGCACCGAGGAGTTCCCCGATACGGTCAGTGTAAACGAATCATCCATGCCTACTGCGAAAGTCAGACTGAATTCAGGGAACTACGCTGTATGTTTATATAGAAACTCGAGACACAAGTGACCATAGTTGAATGTACCGTAGTCTTGATATCTTTCGTGGTTATATTTGACGCTACCAACACCAAGGTACCCGATGAGGTCCGACGGTGGACGAAGATTGCCGAAACTGTCAAAGTAAACGACTTCGTTGCCGTTCTTTCGATACGCGACCCAATGTGTACCGGGACCGTCTTTATCATCTAGATTAACGATCGCTGATTCACGCCTACGCGGTCCGTCCTTAGGCAAATCGTTGCGCATAAAGACACCGCGGAAATGTGGAATGTTAAGGGCCGTTGCGTACTTTAACAGGTCTGCGTCAGTTAGCGCTCGTTGCGGTAGCGTCACTTTCAGTTTTTTGACTGCTTCTTCAGGTGAACTCCTAAGCCCTTCCTGTACGGTTTCAGGTGAAGCCCCTTGCCTAGAGCGATAGCTTCCATAGTTTTGTTGTGTCGTTGTTTCTCTTTCAGCTGCCTCTTGGCGGAGCTTGCGTCATTCACCGCTTTTGCAATACCTGCTGCACCACCAGCTATCGCGCCCGTAGCACTGAGTCCGCCAAATAGGGGTATGAGAAACGGTAAAATACCGCCAACTTTAGACGGAACAGGTAGAATCCGTGGGGAACGCACGTTGCATTTACCACCAGCCTTTCTAACAGCCTCTCGCGCACCCTTCAATGCAGACTTGATGGCTACTTTCGCAGTTTTGCCGGGAACCATAGACCGTTTAGCGGCATCGATAACCTTCCTCAATATCACCGGCTTCCCGATTCCCATGCCAAGCTTACTTTTCGCCTTCATCGTGTTCGCTACTGCCCAGGCGGCTGCTTTCTCACCGATATTTGCGTCTGTAGCAAGAACCCGTTTCCAGGCTCTTTCGACTAAAATCTTATCTGCCGCACTTCTAGCTTCAAGATTGTCTCGATTCTTTGAGTAGGCGATATCGTGTTCCTTGCAGGCTGCGTCGAGAGGATTTATTCCTGGATCACCTCGTGCGAGTCTTTTCGCTAGTTTGGTACCGGGTCCACAGTATTGATAACCGGGTAGATGTAACTACACCGGGAGACTGTTGATGATCCTGTTCACTAGACCTTGCCCGCGACGCTTACGAGTGGCTGCCTTGGCTTTGTGCACGATCATATCGACGATCCGTACGCGAATGAGGAATCATCTTTATAAACCTGATATTTATAGTGTTTGGCTTCAGTCAGAGTCGAGATGAGGTTCGAGAAACAGCCCATCAAACTACCTGTAATAAATTTCGACAGAGTCGTGCAGCGGGATGTCGAGACTGAAAACCGACACGGTGATTTACTACCAAACAGCGTTCGCGCAGTATTTTGCGGACCGTCCAACTGTGGCAAGACCAATGCACCGCTCACCCTAATAACACATCCTAACGGACTGCGATTTGAAAATATCTATATTTACTCAAAATCGTTGAATCAGCCCAAGTACAAGTTCCTGCAGCGGCTGATCGAGGACGTAGATGGCGTCGAGTACTTTCCGTTTGACGAGCATGAACAGGTGGTTGTACCGAACGACGCTCTACCTAATTCAATCATCGTCTTTGACGACGTGGTATGTGAGAAGCAGGATAACATTAGAGCTTTCTTCTGTATGGGGAGACATAAGAATGTGGATTGCTTCTATCTTTGTCAGACCCACGCTCGCATTCCCAAGCATCTAGTGCGTGACAATACGAATCTTTTAGTCCTATTTAAGCAAGATGAGATGAATTTGAGACACGTATACGACGATCATGTGAACACTGATATGACTTACGCGCAATTCAAAGACTTGTGCTTGACGTGTTGGAACAACGATAAGTACGGATTTATCGTCATAGACAAGGATAGTGATATGAATGAGGGTAGATATAGGAAAGGGTTCGACTGTTTTGTGAGCATAAATGGGGAAAATCTCAGAGAGTAGAATCAGTAGCGTTTGGGATACAGCTTAGTCAACATGCCAGGCATTCACGAACAAAAAGAAGTGTTGCGTCATATCGCTAAAGCCAGCGCAGCGATTCGACGTAAACACCGAATGCTGAAATCGGGCAAAGAGATCGCTGAACAGAGTATGAGCAATGTTTCTAAACCGGTGGTCACTCCGTTGAAAGAACTGGTAAAGGTTTCTCAGACGGCTGCTAAATCCGTCAAACAAGAGCCGATCAAAGCTGAACCCGTCAAAGAAGAGGTAAACCCGTTTAAAGAAGAACCTGGAGTGGATGATTCCTATTCGACAGCAGATGAGGGGGAGGAAATGGATATGACTTTACAACCAATGGATGAGCAATCGGAATCATTAGGACACGAGGCTTCCAATCCCTATCTTGAATTGTTTCGAGATGAGAATATAAAAAGAAGTGATCTAGATGACGTGTACGGTGTACGCGTGCTCGCTCACCAGAAGTTAATGGTGGGTGACTCACCGATAAGCTTCGACAATGACGTTATTCATATCGGAGACATGAGTTTTAAAAAGTCCAAAGGCTTGTTGGAGTTGTTATTTAAAAAGATACCCGATGAGACCTACGTGAGCTCCGATGATATCCAAAATTATAAACAAATCGTACTTGGCACAAATGCACATCGAAAATTCTACAAGGCTGGTCAACCTGTTCGAGAGCTGAACAACCACAAGTTCAAGAAATTTATCGCACCGCCGTTTACCGTACCCCTACCGCCCACGGGTAAAGGTGTGCTACCCGAGTTTATGGTTGCTCGAGAAGGTAGAGGAACGGATTACGTTCACTGGGACGACTCCAACGAGCTGGTGGAACGTCTTCGTTTGCTCCTGGCTTCCCAAGCGGCCGGTAATTCGAGTCACTCCAATGAAATTGTATCGGTAATCGAAGAATTGCGCGAAGCTGACATCATTTACTAATCAACCCCTAATCGCCTTCTCAGGCCAGCGAGCTTCTGATATCTGCGATTGAGCCATTATTTATACCAGTATTATTATTATTATTATTATTATCAATATTTTTTGAAATTTTTTTTTTTGTATTTTGTATTATTATTATCATTATTATTATTATTATTATTTTCAGATTTTTTTTTTAATTCTGTGTTTTGTAATTTGTAGTATTATTGATATTATTACTATTATTATTATTATGATTGTTTTTTTTTTTTAATTTTTTTTTGTATTTTGTATAGTTATTATTATAAGTATTATTATTATTTTTTTCTTTGATTTTTTTTTAATTGTTTGTTTTGTAATCTCTAGTATTATTATTATTATAACTATTATTATTTTTATGATTATTGTTTTTATTTCTAATTTTTTTTTGTATTTTGCATTATTATTATCATTATCATTATTATTTTTTTTTTTTTTTTCACGTTTTTTAAACTTCTTTATAATTTGAATTATTATTATTGTTTTTTTCCATATATTTTTTATTTCATTTTTCTTGAATTTTTTTTGTATTCTGTATTACGATTATTATCATTATTGTTACTATTATTATTATTATTTTTTTTTCAACTTTAGAAATTTTTTTTTTCATAATTTGCAATATTATTATTATTCTTATATTTTCATTTGTTTTTTATTCTATTTATTTATTTATTTTTTTCTGTATTCTGTATTATTATTATCATGATTTTCATTTATTTTTTATTTTTTGTTTTTGTATTTTTTTGTATTCCAAATTATTATTATTATTATCATTATTATTAAATAATTTAATAATATTAAATTATTATATTCGAAAATTTTATAGCATCACATGATGGACCGTTCAGATATTGCATCTGGTTATTTTACGTTGGAGTTTTATAGCCAGGCAATCAAAAACCATTTTCAGTATATTCTATACATCTGTACATCTGAATATATGGATGTGTCTCAATGGATTGGGATCATGCGCGCTAGCGTAAACTGTGACTCCAGTACATGCTATCGTACGATTTTCAGAAGCAGATTTCTGGGTCGAATAGAATATTTCGTGTGTTTGGTGCAAACCGTGAAATGCATGTGTTTATTGTACTTCGTTTCATCACACATGACCAGAAGTTGATCTCAGTATATGTATAATGCATTAAAGTCAGTTCCGCGCTATTCCATTCGTACATACAAAAAGTAATGAAATACGCGGCAAAAACATTGTGAATGTCAAAAATTACCGCCAAGTACAAAAATGGTTTTGCCAGCCAAAACCTCGAAAACATCAGTCTCTGTTTCAGGGACAGATTGCAAACATCATTTATTCACGTAAAATAGTACAAAAACCTGGTGCGTGAAATCAGGCAACAAAGCCAAGCACTCCCTTAGTTAATTTTCATGTTTCACTTCTGTTCTGCAAAGGCTATTCAATGGGAATCGATGGAAAACCCGTAGGAGATCATTCGTTACCTTCGACAAAACAGCATATTGGCGACGGGAAATATTGCTGAAGGAAGTTATCTCGGATGATGATACAAACTTGGCGGGCATAGATTGTTCTGAAAATGATCAATTGCTCGAGTGTGGGATAGAATCAGTATTAGTATGTGTTTTAATAGAGAATATACACTTTAATCTCTTCGTTATTGTCCAACGAAGAAATTGATGCAAGTTATGAATACTTATTGCAGGTAGAACAGAAAGGAAGACATAAGAAAAAGTATCAGGCCAGTGTAGCAATAATGGGTACGGCCGGGATATACCGTTTAATCATTTTATGGTTGAGATATGTTCAGTAATGTTCATTTATGGAGTCCGCAGTGACTCACTATTTTTTCGGATCAAAACTAGAATGAGTTTCCAATCTTGCAAATTTCATGTGCTGATGCCCAACGAAACAGTAGTCAACAAACAATCGGGTTTAATTGTTTGTTGACGACTTCTTCGTTGTGCATAGGCATATGAAATTATTGCGAGAGTGGAAGCTCGTTTTAGTTTTGGTCCGACCTAATAGTGAGCCACTGTGGGCTCCGTCAATGAACATTACGTTCATCTCATGGTATAATAACTAGAGTCGAACGTTGGTGAACGATAGATGCACAATTATCAATTGCAACGGTGCAACTGAGTGATGCTGATTCGAAACTGAACCCTTCTTCAACACAATAGCTCTAATTTCCAATACCACCGTTCATGAACTTATTAGGTTTCGCTATGGAAGACGTATCGTGTAAAAGTATCGACACGATGGGTGTTTGATTCAACATAAATATTTAACCGATTCTTCACCAGTGTCATTTTATTATATCTCAGTTTCAGTCAATATTAAACATTATCAATGTGACAAAGGTCAAACGGTCAACTGGTCTTGAATCATGTGTTGAACAGTGTTATGGGTATGATCGTCGCAGCGTGGCTGGAAGGAATAGATCGAAAGAAGAGAGCAATTGATCATTTTCAGAACAATCTATGCCCGCCAAGTTTGTATCATCATCCGAGATAACTTCCTTCAGCAATATTTCCCGTCGCCAATATGCTGTTTTGTCGAAGGTAACGAATGATCTCCTACGGGTTTTCCATCGATTCCCATTGAATAGCCTTTGCAGAACAGAAGTGAAACATGAAAATTAACTAAGGGAGTGCTTGGCTTTGTTGCCTGATTTCACGCACCAGGTTTTTGTACTATTTTACGTGAATAAATGATGTTTGCAATCTGTTCCTGAAACAGAGACTGATGTTTTCGAGGTTTTGGCTGGCAAAACCATTTTTGTACTTGGCGGTAATTTTTGACATTGACAATGTTTTTGCCGCGTATTGGGTAGAATCACCCTTTTATCATCGCACCAACTGAGTGCTATTTTTTTCTGCAACACCGTATGAACCTCATGCTTTTTACTTCGAATTAGATACTGAGATTTTGTCAAGTTTTGGTGTTGAAAAAGACACTTTTTGTAATCATCGAATGTGATTGTTCGCAATGTCGCTGCCTTGATACCTTTTGCTCGCTTGAGTGTTTTTCTAACCTCATCGAAAATTTCAAAAGTATACAGTTTTGCGCGTAATCCTACAAATTCTCTCATAATCTTTCCATTACACTCATCCTTCATTAAGCCTAATACTTTTTTATTCGCTAATGGTATACCATAGATGTTATCGGTCGGGTAATCGGATGTATCAAATTTATGCAAATCACGTTTAATGTATTCGTATATATCGGGGACAGTGAAGTGATACAAAAGACTGTCCGTGTCGGTGTACATCAACTTTGATCGATCACCAAACGTATTTTTCACGTAATTGTAATGAAAATCATAAATGAAAATCTTTGACAAATCGAGAATAGAAAATCCAGCGTAAATTGGTTTATTGAAGTGTACCTTGACGCGATTCAGCTCAACAATCACCATATCATTGTCAAATATGGCGCAGCTGTGAAAATTTGGTTTCGCAATGAGTGCTTTTGCCCCGTACCTCCCCTCCCATTTTGTTACTAATTTGACATCCTTCTGTTTTCTGACGTTCTCCATAGTCTTACCGAATACCGCATTATTCATCAATTCAAAGAAATTCTTCTCAAACTCATTGTTAGATTTTTTCCTCAAGTCGGTGTTCAGATCAATATACAATTTGAGCCACGGAGTTTGTTCGAATCGTAAGATTCTATGAACTTTCGATAATTTCATAGCTAGACTCAGATACAGTTTCAAATTCTGATAGTGAACAACGTACTTGGATTTGGGTAAAAGAGTCGTCATTAATTTACAATTTTTACCACGCGAGGGTGTATAGTGTTCTGGGCATAAGGGTAAATCTTTGTGTGTTTCGTGAAGTGCTGCAGGATACTCTAAGTCTACTTCAAGAATATATCCTATAGGAGACTCGTCAGGAACGTTGCAAACCTCGATCGACTCGTGTTCCCACTCGAAAGATCCACGCGGTAGGTACTGACTCATCGCTCCACCGTACAAATTGTTCACGTCAAAGTACATGAGGTAAGATTCCTCTTTGCTCGGATCAAAATCTGCCCCCATATACCTATTATTACTTACGGCATGTCGGTTTGAACACTGAGCTACACCACCTCGAATACCTTTCTCGATAAACAGCAGTATCTCTACGTCGGTGAGAAGCTCGAGCTTGACGCGCGTACACTTGAGTATTGCGTCAAATGCGAGTCCGGGGACGGTGTAATAGTGCAGAGGATCCAGGTTATACGCAGAGCGACAGTTGCGTCGAAAATTTTCGAATATATCCGATAGGAGCAATACGTCCGTTTTTAAATATAAATCCGAATATTCACCCAACGTAATAACATTGAAAGTCCTCCAAACTCTGATCGCGTGTCGGTAATTCTCCTCTGAAACATTTGTATTGTTTAATCTCGAATAGAATTTTTCTGCGGGAGGTAACTCCGTTTCGTCAAGTTTTACCCAGCTATCCACATATTCGTAAGGAAATACCCCCTTCCTTGTCGGTAATACGAATTCCTCTGCACTATTACAGTGTCTGCGTGTAATTACTTTATCCTTATTATCCAGATACGAGGCTAATTTGTCTAAACTGCTTGCCATAAATCGGAACGAATCGATAAATCGTAAGGCTACCTTCGTACCAGTGATTTTCTTTGTGAAAGAAATGTACCGTTCTTTGTTGACGGGGAGGATGCTCATTTCACCGTCGAGTAACGTAGCCAGAGCTTTGATTAAAAAGTGTGAATCGTAACCGGAAAGATTATGAAAAACTACTGGGACAACATGCGAATCTTTATAATTTAAATTACAACTTGGATGAGCCGCACCGCGGTACTTGCCGGTAAAATGACAATGATCGCGGTGCTTCTCATCCGTCTGTGTGAACTTTTTCTCGCAAATATGACATATTTCAGCATTATGAAAATCCTGTGTTTGCTCGCTGGTGAGCTGCATCGGTACATTTCTTTCCAGATAAAAATCAACCAATTCAGACAATTTTCGCAATTCATTGACAAACCAGTTAATGCAATCAGAGCCGCGGTTTATTTCGAATTTTGAGAGAGAGTTGTCAAAGCTACAATGCAAATAATAAGCTGCACTATGTGGAACATGCTTTTCACACAAGACCTCGCTCCCCGTCGGCTCGAGGATAGACTCTAGATCGGCATATACTACAAACGGTACGGACTCTTTGAATCTACAATTTCGAAAACTCAAAATCTTATCTTGTTCCCTGGGTAGGATTATTTTGCATTTATTTATATTCGCACAGTCTAGCTTATGCTTTTCAAAGGAAGTTTTAATTTGAAAATGACATAAACACCTATCGCACAGAAATTTAGTACCTTTATGCTTTGATATTTGAGAAGCTAATAACCTTGAGAGATTTTTGATCCAAGCAAAGTGGAAAACATCGGACTCTGCTTCACTGTTCACGGCAAGAAGGTGAATTGTAGGTTTGTCTGATTTGTTTTTACTCAAATAAAGGGGTACTATTTCATCAGGCATATTCCGAACAGGCTCCAGACCGTAGACATTTATTGCTAGACCGTTCATTTTCTCAAATTTTGAAACATCTTTTAAGGCTATAGGGAAGTTAATACCCTTATAATTGAGTACCGAACTATAATGAGGATAAGAGTTAGTTCGATCAAGGTTGCTGTACGCAGGATGAAGAGCTGCAGTGATGGCCCACAGGGAGCAGTATTCATCGTTATTCTTGATGTTCACTACAGCTTTTTTCTTCTGTATAGTCGGTGGTAATTGTACGTAGGTGGATAATCCTCCTCGTAGTGGCTCGTACCGATTAATGTTGATCATCAAGTTGACAATTTCGATCAACGTCCAATCCGAGTCTCGCTCTTGGAAATCCTCAACCTTCACCAGCAAGCGATCAATCAGATTCTCATCGAACCACCTTTTAATATCCGTTTCCGGGAGGATAACTTCATTTCTTGTATTAAAAAATTTTGTCTCTTCGATGGTTTCACGGTTTTTCAGAATAGAAAACTTGCAAGCTAGTACACCATTCACTTTCAAATTCCCCGCTTTGAGTAGGGAATTTTTTAATCGCACGTTCGTTATACTTTTCGAATCTTGTAGAAAAGATCTTAGATCCTTATGACGAAGATTTACGATAACACCAGTGCGTATTCGACCTTTAAATACAGATTCCAAATCCTTCCACTGAACTCTATCTTTTATCCTTCTCCTTGATGTTCCAATACCTTTACCACTTCGTTGTCTGTTTTTGAATTTTTCACCCAACGATTGGAGTATGGAAAGTGTTGTAACAATTCTATGTCTTTCACCGACTGAAAGAGTAACTGTTCTCAAGATTTTATTCAAGAGTCTGATATTACGATTACACAATTTTTTCCATCGCTCGATTTGATGAGACGATGCAGCGTCTAGCAACTTGTAAGCACTTTCGACGATGTTTATTAACTTCAAACACGATTCAGTATCCATTTTTCAGTTTATATCCCCCCACGTCGCAGTAAACGAATCAAAAGTTCAGGGGAGGATAACTTTTATGAACAAAAAACACACACTAACTTTTCACTTAATTCGATATAGCAAGACGTACTAGCTGGCTTTAGATGTATAAAGATTCGCACTGGTTATATTGTTCACCGAGGTATCGCAGACGTAGACGATCTTCCGCAGCGGCAGATTCATACAGTTTCAACTGATCCTTGTCATCGTTGAAAGCCTTTGATATTCTGGCCGGTAGAAACATTGTAAACTCATTTTCGATCGCAACCATGGTTCTCGGTCCGAATTTGGTGGTAACAGATTTAAACGATGTGACTTTGTAATCTTTTCCAACTTCAAGCTCGGATATTTTCTTCGTAGGTAAGAAATCATCCATGCGGCAAACTTTGTTAATTTTTTCGCAATCCATTTTTGACGATAAATTCTTCAACAGGGTACACGAAAGTTTCTCTCCTGTCGGGGTACCTTCTTGTACGAATAAAATCATGCAGAATGAGGAAACGGAACGAAACCGCGGTTTTTTATAGAAGGTGAAATCGAGTCAACGTGTCGTTAACTTCCCCCTCCCTATAATAGGGAGCTTTCTGTTGTAAAATTTGTTGTGAAATTTTTTTCGAGCTATACATTCGTTCTGGTACATAGCGGTTGTTGGTGACGGAATCAGTTTCGTATAGATTTTTAATACCGTTAACAATATAAAAATGTTCCGTACCAGTCAGTCAGATATCATTTGCTTTATCTCTATAATTTAACGTCTTCTACTGAACTATAAACTTATTGTGGTTCACAGAATCGTTGATCATTCCAGTACAGTCCGTTATCGCATTGTTTTAGAATCTTCAGTATGCTATATAGCTTGAGCAATGTTATCGCACTGTGTGTTATTCGATACGTTATAATAAACATGCAACCAAAATTGCTACCGGGTTGGGTGTTTAGATGACGAAGACTTCGAGGGTAAGTGTGTGTTACATTTTTCGTTGTACATGATCTTCGGGAGTCTGCACACTGATGAAGGGATCGCTTACTGGTCTCATTAGCTACTCAGAACTCGAAAGTGTAGCACAGTGAGACAGTACTCAAAAAATATCAACTTGTGAAAAAAAATGTGTAAGTTTATGAATCTGCTGTGATTTAGTGCGAATGATTTTTGTGAGTCATTGCGGTTCTATTGATTTTTCATATTCCATTGCAGCGCTTCCAAATCTTTTTATTACACCGCCGGTGAGAATGCTCATAAGCCTAGTTGAGGGATGGACGATCCCTCACGAGCCCGCCATTCGGGCTCGTGAAGGATCGCTTCGGGAGGCGTTCAAAACAAGCGCACGGTGCTACACCACCATGCGTTTCAAACAGGAGAACGGCAACGGAGGTGTATACTGCGAGCCATGTGTTCTGAAACTTCAGGGCCCATGGCTCGTAGATATGGACCAACATCTACTGCACAGTAGCATCTTGCCTCCAGTGTATTTTTGCGAGAGTTGTGGGGTACCTCTCATCAAAGTTAATTGGAAGAAATGCAGTCGCTGCACGGCAGCTTTAAGAATCTACCTACACGCAGACCGGGAGGTCAACTACGACTCTGATAACCACTACAAACATAAAATTACTAGTCAAGAAACAGCAACTAATGCAGAACCAGCGATTGAGGCGGCTCCCGAAGCGGCAACTGGTAAAATGTTCAACTAATAAGATAACAGTAAATTCCATTGATTGAGTCATCCGAATACTTCGATTAATCATGTTTCTCTAGAAAAAACATTTCATAATTCCATCAACCATTAACGATTTTTCTGTCTTTTTTTTTTCAGAGGCTCCAGATCCATGTATGTTATTCGAATTGTAAAAAACTTCGTGAGTTTATTTTCATTTGTTGTTAACTTTTTCATTTTTATATATAAATTTTTATACAATTTTTCTGAACGTAAATTTATTTCAAAAACATTTCTGATCCTTATCCTGTATATGTAGAATATGTAGGTAGAGATAGTCAAATCGCTTTCGACGTTTATTCTTAATCAGTACCGAAACGTTATCTTACATATGTCTCACACACTCCGCTTTATCAAACGATCGTTTTAATCTTACGCATTTCTCAGACATTAAATTAACCCTCAGTGCTAAAAGAGGAGTGGTTGGATAACAAGTAAAAGTCTAACGGTTTTTATTATTTATTCGTTCGTTCGTTTGTTTCCTTGTTTTTACGATGCGTTAGTGCCGATTTAGGGGTAGGGTCGCGTCAGAGAGGAGATCGCGGCGGTCAGAGGGGGGATCGCGGCGGTCAGAGAGGAGATCGCAACGGTCTGACGTCGGAGGGGGGTCGCAACGTCAGAGGGGGGACCGCGGCGGTCAGAGACGAGATCGCGGACTCACCGTTAGAGGGTGGCCCGAGAGAGAGAGATTGCGACCTCACCGTTAGGGGGTGGCCCGATTCCGACCAATCAGGCGTTAGATCGAGTACCGCTACGGGGCTGGCCCGTCTAACGGGTGACTCGAGCGGACAGAGTACCGCTAGAGGGGGTGGCCCGTCTAACGGGTGACCTACATTTAAGCAGACCCTCCCCGCGCACCCCACCTCACACGGACACGCGAGGCTGTGTGCGTACCCCCCACCAATTACCTCACACGGACACGCCAAGGTGCGCATGTGTGCGTGCGTGTCTGTGTGCACTAACGCGCGTTGATCCAGAACCCACCTTGTCTATCTACTCGCGTAGGTTCCCGTTCTTATTGAGCTTAGATATAGATATAGATATCTCTTACAATGAATTTAATCTAACTTAAATAGAAATTGCGTAGTGGTACGCAACATACTCCCCCGGTTGAGAGACGTGCGATCAACTAGTAAGATTAAGTTAACTATGCTAGTTCATGAACTAATCGAACATTGACATTGAATAAAATGTATAGGTATTCTTGTTTAGGTATAGAGTCAAAGAAAAGTAACTAATATGTATGTATATATAATTAATCCTAAGAATATAATACATGTATCGTTCATGAGAGTCTGTATTAAATTAACTATTTTGTTAATTGTTCACTGGCAACGGTGCTAATTGTTTCACGTTACGATCTAGCCCACCCGTTGCTGTTTTGACCCGCACAGTTCGGATCACACCGTCTACACCAGGATGTGTTTCGATGACACGTCCTATACGCCACTGCAAGGGTGGCGTGTTATCATCTCGTATGATTACCAAAGAACCTTCTGTTATGAGATGTTCGCCCCTCGTCCATTTCCGTCGGATGTTCAGCTCGTTGATATACTCCTTGTGCCACCTGGTCCAAAAGTCTTGCTTGACCTTTTGGATATGCTGCCAGGTGGACAATCGATTGTTGGGAACATCTGAAAGATCCTGTTGGGGTAAACTCGCAAGTGAATCACCAATAAGGAAATGAGAGGGAGTGAGGGCTGTCAAGTCGTTTGGATCAGAAGATAAGGGTGTTATCGGTCTTGAATTAAGAATAGCTTCTATTTCGGTGGTTATAGTGTTTAACTGTTCGAAAGTGAAGAGTTCAGAACCTACTACACGCTTTAGGTGATGTTTGAAAGATTTCACGGCAGCTTCCCAAATCCCGCCGACGTACGGAGATTGTGGTGGGATGAAATGCCAAGTAATACCCTTAGATGTGAGGTACTCGTGTATAGCCGGGCACTAAAGTTCATCAAGGGTAGAAATTCAGGCTCAAGCGTTTCAGTGTCTACGCTGTTGAGCAGGCCCCTCGCTTCGCATACCCCTCTCCTGACTACCTACTCAAAGTGAAGTACGAAATACTTTCAAAAAAGAAATAAAAATTAATTTCACAAATATCCACAGGCCGGGGTAAGATGGCCCATTGACCAGAGGTAACGCATCGATGGGCTCATGGAGAGAGGTATGCGGAGCGAGGGACTTGCTCAACAGCGTAGACACTGAAACGCTTAAGCCTAAATTTCTACCCTTGATGAACTTTAGTGCCCGGCTGTACCTTGTCGTTATGTTGTTCATTATTGAGTAGTTCTTGTAGTTCCTTCAACTCGTTGTTTGCGCCGACGAAATTTGTTCCGTTGTCCGAGTATACGGAGGCGCATCTTCCTCTTCTAGCTATGAATCTTCGTAATGCCGCTAAGAATCCTTCGGTCGTTAGATCGCTGACGACTTCGATGTGCACTGCCTTGACCGCGAGGCAGACGAAAACAGCTACATATACTTTGATTTTATTTCGATTTCGATATCGTTTTTCCTTGATGTAGAAGGGTCCACAGTAATCGACACCAACGTGAAGAAATGGTCGAGCTTCAGTCACGCGCGCTCTAGGTAGGTTACCCATGATGTAATCCACTGCAGGTGGATTCGCTCTTGCGCAACGTACACAATCACGTATGACTCTGTAATAATTTTGTCGTATAGCGCATAAGGTAGCTTGTGTGCCACTGTGTAAGTTGTCCGTATGTGCCTGTTCGATGATAAGTCTTGTGACATGATGAGATTTCGGTAAGATTGCTGGATGTTTTTATTGATAAGAACAGTCAGATTGTTGAAGTCTACCACCAACGCGTAAGATCCCGTCGTTGTCGATAAATAGATTTAAAGTGAGCAGTCCACTCTTTTTCGATACGAGCTCACGTTTTTGTAGACATTTCATCTCCGCTTGAAATTTAGATTTTTGTAATAGCCCGAGAATTTTCGTAAAGGCTATCCGTCACTCTTTAACGGTCAAAGGTCCCTTGACACGATTGCGATTTTTGAATCGTAGACAAAAGGCTATGGACCCGTTGTAACTTGTTGAAAGAGGAATAGCGATATAATATGTCGTCGTCGATGATCGTCGTCGTTAAGCAGGATACCTTTCGAACATCAGGTAGATTGGTAGTCTTACCGAACTGTTGAATGGGCCATTCATGTTCTCCCCCAGCTAACCAGGCTGGGCCCTCTCTCCAGATTATTGTTTTCTTAAGATCGTCAGGTAATAAACCACGTGAGAGCAGATCGGCAGGGTTGTCATGAGTAGACACGTGTCTCCAATCTCGTGAGTTGGTTTTTGCTTGAATCTCGGCTACCCGATTTGCCACGAAAGTTTTTAATAGATTAGGAGCTTTGTTGATCCAATGGGGTGCAACCATGGACTCGCTCCAGAAATAGGTTTGATCGATGTTATAGTCTATGGCGGAAGTTACGGTGGTGTATAGGTTGGCAAGCAATACCGCGGCGCATAATTCTAATCGCGGTATAGTCTGTATCGTTTTGATAGGAGCTACGCGTGATTTCGCACAGAAGAGCCGAACGCGAACACAACCAGTTTTATCCGTAGATCGTAGATATATGCACGCACCGTAGGCCTTTTCGCTTGCGTCGTAGAAACCGTGTAGTTGTATGTCGACTGGTTGATCATGCAGCACCTATCTTTCGAAGGAAATGTCATTTAGCGTTGATAGTTGCGAGACAAAGGTACTCCATTGAGTTTGTATGTTCCGCGGTAAAGATTCGTCCCAGTCTAGTTTGAGTTTCCAAAGTTCTTGCATCAACAGTTTTATTGTGACAATCACTGGATTCAACAGACCCAGCAGGTGGAATATTTTTGCTATTTCCGAAAATATGATTCGTTTAGTTGTAGATGACGGAGTGATGATTGGTTTGACGGTATAGATAATTTGATCTTGATGGGAGTTCCAGTACATTCCAAGCGTTTTGAGGTTGGTATCGTTTTTGTCTTGTAGTCGTCGATTTATACTACAATCGGGTAATCCTTGTAGTACTTGCGGCGCGTTGGATGCGCATTCGCGTAGATTGAATCCACCGGATCTTAAAAGAGCGATGGTTTCATGTCTTAATCGTATAGCTTCCTCAATTGTCTGAGCGCCATCTAAGAGGTCGTCTACATACAGACGTCGTTTTAGGCTTTTAGCTGCGATCGGGTATCACGATTGTTCGTCATCGGCCAGTTGATGTATGCATCTAATTGCTAGGAATGAAGCCGGTCCAAGCCCGAATGTATCTCTTGTTAGTTGGTACGTAGCGATCGAACCGTCTTTTTCTCTCCATAGAATTCGAAGATACTTCCGATCTTCTTCTCGTATCAGAACCTGTCCAAACATCTTTTCGATGTCCCCGGCAACTATGTAATTGGGTATACGGAACCAGAGTACCATAGAAAAAAGATCGTCTTGAATGATAGGTCCAACCATGAGCGTATCGTTGAGAGATACACCGGTACTGGATGCTGGATTCCGTTACGACTGCATGATAAGGAGGTAAAACCCGTCTTCTGTCTCTCCCTTGACCTTTATCATGTGCCCCAGCTCGACGTACTCGTTGATTATTGTTTGATATTGATGATGAAATTCGGGATCTCTCTTGAACCGTCGTTCGAGACCTAATAGACGTTTGAGAGCTATGTTACGTTAGGTACCAAGGTGTTCCCTTTTATCGTTGAACGGTAACGCAACAACGTACTTCTCTTCTTGATTGCGGATTACGTGTTCCTCAAAATGCTTTTCATACGCAGCTTCCTCAGTTGATAGATGTTTTTTGCTAATGCCATCTTCGATTTCCCAAAATCTGCTGATATCGTCATGCAGCTTGATGAGATGGCACTTAGCACCCCATTGTCTGCCTGTTGCAGTTACGCTACCGCCGATGACCCAACCGACTAGGGTCTTCTGCAGGTATAGATGGGGTTGTTGTTGTTTTGATAGTTTGATTTGACCGACACAGAGCAGGGACAGAGACACCCCTGCGCCTAGCAAGGCATGCACAGGTGCCGGTTTATGAAAGTCTGGATCAGCCAATTGGATATTTGATGGTATATTGATAAGTTGACGATTGATTTGTTGATCAGGAGTCGTGGTGATCCTGGGTATGACTAGAAAGTCAAGAGTTGATTGATAGCCGTTATTGGCGGAATTGATAGTCGCGGTAACCCAATGGCTAGCCACAGTTGATAGTTCCTTTAATGCTCCGATAGGTACGAGACATTCCTTTCTCGGTAACCTTAAAGAAGTTGCAAATTCGTTGGTAATGAAGTTGGTTGTAGAACCCGTATCGATGATTACACGACAGGGAGCCTTAGATTTGTTCTGATGTAGAAAGTAGAGTATAACCGTAGGAATGATATCGTCATTTGGTGTATCGAGAGATAGAGACTTGAGTAGACCCGAGTGTAGTCAGGTAGACTCAGGTGGTGCGGCAGGTGTCAAGTCGAGGTGTAGAAAGGTATGGTGTTTTTGATCGCACAGTCTGCAAACACCGCCCCTGCAATCCGCAGGTAGATGACCCTTGCCAAGATAATTGTCGCACATCGATGCTTTCTTTGCTAATTGAATTCTTTGTTCTATTGACGCTGAGAGAAATTTATTGCACCTATAGACCGTGTGATTTTCTTGGCATATCGGACACGGATGAATGGATAGATTAGACGATGACGTTGAATTAGTAGTAGTGATTGGTGTAGATTGATTATTGTTAGTGTTCGATTTTGATTGTGATGATCCCTTGTTACTCGTAGTCACCAGGGCTTGGCTACGCGGTTGACCTTGTGCTTTCCCGCGTGGCTTGTTTTCGCGATGCAGTTTTTGTAAAGAAGCCTTCGTTGTGGATGCTGATCGCGAGTAATCCGAGCAACTTCCGCGTTTTTCTAGAAACTCGATAAGCAAGGTATGTGACGGTAATTTGTTATCTGGTAGAGTGATCTCCCACTGATACCGCGTATGTTCTCCGACTTTTGATAACAATGTCCAGATTATTAACGCATCCCAATGCTCTATTGATTCATTGAGAGCCTTAAGAGCGCGAAGATGTTATCGGAAGGTGTCGATGAGTTTGTCTAGTGCCTGAGGTGTATCCTTCTCTAGACGTGGCATAGCCATAAGAATGGACACATGACGCAGGATAGCCTTGCGCGTGTTGTCATATTTTTTATTGAGAATGTCCTACATGATATGGTAATTGGCATCGGTAGTTTCGATATCCTCAACTGCACGCGCGGCTTTATCGGTTAATGATGATTGAAGATATTGTATTTTATCGATTACTGGAATATCTGGATTATTACCGATCCGCGATTCAAACTTGTCGCGGAAGGACTGCCATTTCTCGATACTACCGTCGAATTTAGGCAACGCGATCTCTGGCAGTTTCATGCGAGGCAGAGTTACCGTGTATTGATTTGAATTCGTGGGTGTCGTTACGTGACTAGAATTATCATTCGATGTTGTATTTAATTCTTCTTGGGCCTTTCGAATTAGTTTGCGTGTTTCCGCGAGAATCTTATAATAATCCTCTTCCATATTCTCAAGCGCAACATTATGAATTTCTTGATTGGTTGGATCCTGTTCTACTAGTTCTTCGTGTAACGCGTATAATGATTTGAAATGCTCGCAAAAAGCGTCTGACTTTATCTGAAGCTCATCTATATCTGGTGATTCCCTTTGATTGACAAGAAATGTTTTATGACGAGTGATTCTACTCTTGATATCTCCGCGCCTACGTTTCAGGGTAGTCATACTGGTCATGATAAAGGGTTGTAATGGATAGGAAGGAATGAGTTGGTGATAAACAGTACGAGCTTACCTTACTGAGGTCTTCGTTAACTCTGTCGATTTTCCTTCTCTCGGTCTTGTTGTATCGGTTTGTTGTCGATACTAATTGTTGCAAAGCCAATGAAGGTAGCCACTGACACTAAACTTGGTCACTTTTGATTGTCTTTGGAATAATTGTTCGTTATGTATTTGACTTTGACGATATTTAATTGTTTAGTTGATCATTGGATACGTATATTCGGCTCGAAGGACCATAAAATGTTCTGTCCCGCACTACACTTTAGATGGAGTGAGGGTATTTTTCGTTTTTGATTGATTAGTTTTGTAAGTCGAATGTAAAAATGGTATTTTTATTTACAACAGCGATATATTCAATTTTCTTAATTTACAAGTATAGTTTACAACGATGGTAATATTATTATTTATAATTATTGAGGAGATTTATGTGAGTTCCGATTAGTCTTTGTTTATTAAAATTGATAGAAAAGATTATTTGTTAGATATTGATGGTTTCGATAATTTTGTTAGTTGGAAGTTGTTAGGTGTTGTCGATTCGAGACTTGTAGTTTGACTGTGTTGTTGGAAGTTGCAGAAGGAAACATTTTGAAGATTTTGGAAAAGTGGAGGGATGGTGGAGTATGTAGATTGGTCGAAAATTGGGATTGGCGGACTTTTAGGATTGGTCAAAGAGTATATACGGTTTGCTAATTGGACGAGAATATGTACATGCATAGGAGATGGCGGGAAATGGAAAGTTCGTATATAGAAAGAAGTGGGAGTTTCGAAGAATCGGTATATAGATAGAAAGTAAAAAAAAGGGCCTAGGGTACTTCCTGTGCTCAAACAATGCATGCCCCTTTCTAGGGTTTTCGCGCCTTCGTCGCTTGGGTAATACGTGTCCACATTTGGCGGCCAACTGACGGTTATAAATCAGTCAACTTTCTACTGGTAACCAAACGATGGAAAAACCCGCGTTAAGAGTTACGTACGGACCCATCGACCTTTTTGTTATCGTTGCTATTTGTTAAGGCCGTAGTTTCCTCGAGACGTTATTGTTTTGCCAGATGTGGGCTGATCAGCCAGGCAACGCGGTCCGCGTTGACCTGACCTGGGACTTACCTACCGCGTAGGTTCCCGTTCTTATTGAGCTTAGATATAGATATAGATATCTCTTATAATGAATTTAATCTAACTTAAATAGAAATTGCGTAGTGGTACGCAACACTTTATATAGGTCTATCTCTGTTTGCCACCCCCCACTACCGTTGCGCTCATTCCAGTATTATATAGAGTTCAGTGGATTGCGCATATATCAGATTTCTATAACTATCAACATACGCTTATCCCTGCAGTCGAATCGCAGACTACGCGAAACTGTAAGTTTCAGTCGGTATCACAGATACCGCTTGCAACCCCAGGCCCATTCTAAGCCCACATTGTCGGCTCACAAATGAACCCAGGGTGAGCCGTCATTATATTATTCAGTCAACGACCACGGACTTATGGACGGAGCGCAAGCTAGGCTTGTGGGCGAGAGGTATGAATTTTGGGGAGAGTACATGTGGTACCATGTCAGCCATATTGACGAGCTAAGTTTTCGAACATAAATAAGAATATTTTACGCGTGCGTATACATCCGTTGTGCACGTGGTGGTATGCATATATGTATATCTATTTAGCTTTATGTAGTTCATCGAAATGGCTGACGGCGCTGATTCCCCCTCCGCCTTTCGCTTCAGCCCCGCAGGGAGAGACCCTGTCCATAAGTTCGTGACTCAAACTGTCAGGATTCATAGCCGAATACAAATTCCCGAGGACCCAGTCCATTTCACTCACACAGACACACACATTCGTATCTCATACGAAACGTACACTCTTGCGGCTTGAGCAGTGCGCTGCATAAATATGATAAATATTAGAACATTTTTTTATGCACAAAAATATCGTTTGAAGGTTAGGTGTCACTTTGGCATGTAAAATAAATAAAGCCAGCATGATTTAACATGATAACAAGTAATAAATAATTATGACTTCAAACAACTATACAAAACTAGATGTAGTTCTAATTATAGTGACTAGAAAAGAATCCCGAATTTATTTTTGTGTTCTCTGGTTAAATGATTTATTTTTGTCAGGCTTTTCGCATATATTTTTGCATATTTATGGAAGTATAATGTACATTATTTCAGGCTGAATAAGGATAATCTCGTGAACTTGAAATATTATTTCAAATAATCACCGATTGATTGTTGTTTTGTACTTTGATTGTTTTTGGCAGTTTTTAATAATTGTATCAATGGCTAAATTAGGGAAGTTGGTTATCAAAATGCAATCTTTTGTTTAGTTTCAATTATTTTTCAGTTGATTTTTAATTTGACGATGCGGATAATTTAATATTGCATAGTTAAATAAACTGATTAAATCATGTACAATTTGTTCATTTATAAGAAGAGAATCATCCCTTCGTGCGTTAATTGATGTGCCGTCTTATGCAATAGGCACAGTAGGCACTGTGCCTAGGGCCTACGACATTTTTGAGGGCCTACGAAAATGTTTAGACTAACAACATAGTCTAAACACCATGAAACATAAAATTGCAAGATTAGCAAAAGTCATTTTTGTTCAAAACTAATACTATTCTCGACGCT
Source organism: Macrophya annulata (assembly GCA_963924015.1). NCBI lineage: Eukaryota > Metazoa > Arthropoda > Insecta > Hymenoptera > Tenthredinidae > Macrophya > Macrophya annulata. Next base: position 7,267,650 of record OZ001263.1, read on the forward strand.
GAGGTGATGAGAAGTGAAAAAATGTACTTAAAACAATAATAGCCCACTACGTGGCAAAAATAAACAATATTTTATTTAGATAAATTTTCAAAAAGAATAATTGAGTTGAGTTGACAGGAAGGTGTCAACTCAAATGGTAACTACATAAACCACGGTCTTACAATCCGTGGATAACCATCATAAAGACGTTATGATAATACAAAATTCGAAAAGAATTCGTTTGAAAGCTAACTCATTAAACAAACGGCGTTTTAGAGTCTGATAACAAAATACTATTAAGATTATGGTAAATCATGGATAATACCAAAAATTTTGAACATCGTACTCATACATTAGGCTGTCATTTCAGAGGCTAATCTTATTAGCGCTCAATTTTATGAATATACGAACTATGAACTATGTTGGATACGGTATAGAGTGAGCCTACATATCCGAGAGTAACTAGGACCTACGAGGATCTTAAAATGGCGTACTCATATCATGGATTTGAATGGTGATGTTTTAGGGGATTCCTTACACCAAAAGTTGAGGCTGCTCTGTTGCATTCATTCTAACGAGCTCTTCGTTCTTTACTTGAGCCCCTGGTTATAGTACTATTGAGCGATCGCTGAATTTTCGACAATTGCAATAATGCTTATTACTTCTTCTTAAACGAGTCTTCATCATTAAAATATCACACCCTGTAATTGATATTAATGTAATCATCTAAGTAACAGGCATAAAAATCTTAGCATATATGATTTATACAGTGAGTCACCTGATTTAGCGCTTCGTCATAGGCATTCAGCAACATGCATAAAATTGTGTGAAAGTAATACAAAATGAAATTAGAGTGCTTCAAGAAACTTGAATGCAACTTTGTCATTTGATCGTAATCATCGTACTAGTTTAATTTGGCAAGATCAACCATTGAGCCTTCGATGATGTTGGAATCCCAACGTTAAAATATTCCTGCGGAGCCAATGATCTTGGCTTCGGAAGTTTCTCTGTCGAAAAGTCAACCGAAGAGCTTTACACTTATAGACCTTATTTAAAATGATATTATAAATGCAGCTACAGAGTTGAATTCAAAAAGTAGCTCCCAGTTTCAGAAAATATTTTATTTTCTAGAATTCATTGTAATTTTTGATTTGCGATCAAAACTAAAAGATCCAATAGAAGTTGGAAATTCTTAGGATTTAGCTCTGTATTTGCTTCTGTAACATAATTTTGAATAGGTTCTATAAGTTTGAAGATCTTTCGTTATTTCTTGGAATGCAGGAGACTTTACGCAGCCAAAATCAAGGGCTCTGGAGGAATATTGTATCGTTCAGTTTTCAGCATTATTGAAGGATCAACAGCTGATCGAACTAATACTGTTAAACTGGTATAATGATCACGATTGAATAGCAAGATTTCATTTAGGCTTCTTGAAGTGCTCTAATCTGATTGTTTTATTATTTCCATACATTTTTTCGATATTTCACTACCACGCCTCGAGAAGAACCGCCAAATCAGATAACTTTTCGCTTTCGCATGAAGCTTTATGCTTTTGATATCTGTTTCTTAGCTGCTCACATTAATATCAGTTAGAAAATGTGATATTGTAATGATAAAGTCTCAATAATAATTTAAGATGGAGTATAATGGTATTATCATGACAATCAAAAATTCATTATTTGATCGATAATATTAATAGATAACTGCAAATCTAACTGCCAAATTAACTTGTCACGTGTGTCATTCATCTGCCGACAATTTTTCTGTATTAATTCATAGTTAAAGTCGATGTGAAGATATAGAAAAAGGGCTGGATAATCTCAGTATTATGAAATATAACCTCCAGAATTGTTTATCGATATGCAAGAATATATCTTGAGGAACTATTTTGAATTTATAAAATTTGAGAAAAATTTGGTAGTAGTTCGAAAACTCAACGCGTAGCAGCGCTGCCATTAACTCTCTCAATACCCGGACCCCCTTGGACAGCCTTAATTTAAATTCTCAGAATCCCGATTCTGACACCAGTGTTACGGGTACTGAGTTTTGAGGGAAGTAAATAATATAAAGTTCTATGAGTATTTAAATTAAGTGATGATGTGAAATAATGCAAGGAGATTGGCATTTTGGTAAATGAGGTGTTGTATTGAAAATACGTGTGTTCGATTTAATGTCTTAAACAAGACTGTTATTTACAATAATTGGGTGAAGATTGGTAACAGCGAGCAAATGGTAAGGGTAAACATCTTTTATTTAAGATGAATACTAAAGCATGTGAATGACATGTGAAGGGTGTATCACGTTTGTAACAATATTTGCGCATAGCAATAAAACCGACAGGTCCTCATTTGTCAGCTGGTGAATAATCATACCAGACAAGTGAAATATCGATGAACCTCAAAATATGTTCAAAAACGTGAAAATTGAAAATTTGCTGAATAATAACAGAACGTCGAAAGTCCTGGCAGACGCAACTTTTTGTTTCCAACTTGAGAAACAAAGTTTCTTCAACCAATTCCATAAGGTCGTATGCGCCGAATCTTTGGAATGAAATTGAAATTAACCAAAAGAAAACTCACAAGCAGAAGGTTGTATCCGTCTCAAAATCTCAAAAAACAAAAAAATAATGAATAAAAAAAGGGTCGTATGTTAAGTGAATACGTCTTTGAACGTCAATTTTTCCCGTTACAAAAACTTTCAAGTAGAAGATCGTATTCGCCAACATTCGAATTCTTACTTTTATTCATACATATTCCTATCGACTGCCACAAACATTTCTCAAAGTTTGAACCAATTTTTAGAGGGTCATAATTTATACAATTTATCATGAACAAGACTAATTATTACGAATCGAAATGGTACAAAAAGTAATGAAATCCCCCCAAAAAGCACCTCGGGTGCAAAAATCTCTCGCCAAGTATATTAATGTGGTATTTCCCACAAAAATAGTTTTGCTGCTATTCAATTAACCCTTCGTCACTCGCGTCATGAGCGGAGCGCCGCGCTTCGCAAATTTTTTTTCAATTATTCAATAACTATACTTGGTACAAGTTTCAAATAAATTGTATTCGTTCTTCAAATATCCTATAATTTGTTACAATTAAGTTTATCGCAATATTTAGCTCAGGAAATTAAATATTAATTTTTCAATGCAGCAGGATTAGGGAAATGCGGCGATTTGCTCATTACGCGACTGAAATCGTGCAGTAAATTTTCAGCGCAGGGTTGCCAGATAGTTGAGTTGAGCCAAGCGGCGATTTGTAAAACTACAAAATAGCATCATGGCCGACAATAACAACAAATGTCGTAAAAAAGTGTAGTATTTATTTACTGTGATAATATTGTTATAATTAATTTAATAACTAAGTAAATAGTATATTTAATTATTATAAATAGTTTTTTCTCAGTGATATTATTTGTGTGACAAATAAAAGTAATATTATCATTAAATTTAAAGGTTAAAATATCAAGGTAATGTATGTATTTATTATTTAAATTTTATTTTATTTTAATTTGGTAAATAAATAAATAGAAATAAAATAATTTCATGAAATTAAAATTATTATCATAATTTTTTTGAAACTAATTTTCTTAAATAATTAACTTAAATGAAAACATTTTAAATATCAAGTTGATGAAAATAATTAATTATTATTATTATTATATTTTCATTTAGAATTCTTCTCTTGATGGCATCACGGCGTATTACTCGATCACAAACAACAGATCAAGATTGGGCAACTCAATTATTAGATGATCAGAGTGATTGCTCGGATATTGACTCTGATGAAGAACAACAGCATGAACAAAAAAATGAGGATTCAGAATCTGATGGAGACCAAGCTTCAGTTGTCGATTCATCAGACAACGAAAATTCATCAGTCAACGAAAATTCATCAGACAGTGAAGATTCAGACGCTTATTTCATTGCAAAAGATAAACAAACTAAATGGTTTAAAAAGCCATTGCTGTCATCGAAAAATTTAAAACGTAACCTCACCACTCAAAGTGCTGGTGTCAATGATGCAGCAAAAAATTGTAAAACAATAATCGACTGTTGGCAATTATTTTTTCCCGATGAAACAATTGATTTAATTGTTAAATTTACTAATTTAAAATTAGCAGTGTTAAAAGAAAAATATGGTCGAGATAGAGACTGTCCACTTACAAATAGGGATGAAGTGCGTGCATTATTTGGAGTTTTATATCTTGCTGGTATTATGAAAATGTCACACGTAAATATTTTAGATCTTTGGTCAAATGATGATTTTTCTCCGAAATTTTTCAGACTAGTAATGAGCTCTAACAGATTTGCTCTATTATTGCGGGCTTTACGTTTTGATGATTTAGAAACTAGAGCTTAGAGAAAAAAAGTCGACAAATTCACACCAATTCGTGATATTTGGGAAGACTTTACTCAAAAATGTAGAGAAATGTATACTCCCAGCGCTTATCTCACAATTGACGAAATGATTTCAGCTTTTCGAGGCAAATGTAGTTTTCGGCAGTACCTTCCTAAAAAACCTGATAGGTATGGCCTAAAAACTTTTGCTGTAGTTGATGTCACGAATAATTATACAGTCTTCAGCAGCAAAAAAACAGAAACATTTATTCGAGCTTATTTGGATTTCACCAGAAGCGTATTACACTTGTTTCCTATGTGCCAAAAAAAATTAAAATGTCCTTTTAGTTTCATCTATGCATACTTCGGATACTATTGATTCAGAATCTGGAGATCGTAAGAAACCTGAAATAATAACATTCTATAATGTGCATAAAGCTGGAGTAGACACCGTTGATAAATTAAAAGCTACGTACAGTGTCTCACGTTCGAGCTGTAGATGGCCATTAACGGCTTTTTTTTTCGCTGTTAAATATCGCAGGGATTAATAGCCGGATAATTTATGAAATAAATACTGGAAAAAAAAATAAAAAGAAAAGAATACTTGAAGGCGCTGGTAGAAGAGCTGACTAAGCCATTGATGATGAAGAGGTCCGAGTGTTCCTCGTTGCCTCGAGAACTTCATAATTCTCGGAATAGTTCAACCAAATAATATACCTAGTCATATCAAGAGCGATGAAAGAGTATTGTGTGATTTTTGTCCCAGAAGACTGAACCGTAAAACTAAATCGCTGTGTGCAACATGTACTAAGGCAGTCTGTGGGGAACATGTTATTTATGTTTGTAGTGATTGTCATAATAAGGCCCCAGTTGACAGCGACTACGAAGAATAATCGTTTTAATTAAAGTTGTCAAAGTAGTACTAAGATATTCGTTTGTTCAAATAATATATGTTGATAATATTCGTTAAATTTTGAAAGAAACATAAATGAAAGTGATATTATAATAGTCATATAAGATTATTGATAATTGTTGATTATTTTTAAAATAATTTTAATTGAAAAATGACCAGCCTAATTCAGTACAAAAAAAAAATATTATATCGTTAAAACGATACAAATTTTAATATTTTATTAGTAGTTATAATTTTTGAGTCATTATAGTTTATAAACTGTAAAGATTATTAATAATTTTATGAGAAAGTTCTAAAAAAAAATGTGAAATAATATTATAAAGATTAAAATAATAAAAAAAAATTATTAACATAAGATATTAATTTATCACAATAATCAAAATAAAATGAAATTGGTGAAAAACAGTCAATTAGTAGTAGATATTGTAATTTAATTGTTCTTATTCTTATAAATTGCAATGTATTGGAATTTTTGTACTAAAAAAAAATATAATTAAATCTTACATCATAATTAGTTAATTTATTATTCATAATACGATAATTATGCAAAAGTCATTTCTCTGTAGTTTCTATTAATGGACAATAATTCAATTCGATTGTAGTATTTTTAGTTAAAAATCACGCGCCTTTTAACTTATAACGATCTGGCAACACTGTACAAAAATTAACATTGCGGCGCATCGCCGCGACGCGACCAACTCTGTTCGGAAATTTCACGCGAGTGACGAAGGGTTAACAAAAGTATTGAAATCAATGGAACATTGAAGAATGTAAAAAGTTAGAAAGTCAGGTTAATAAAAAGCTGAATGAGCAAAACGTTCCTGTTAAGAAAAAACTAGATTACCTCGAGACTACAGTACAGGCTACCGTTGGAAAATTAGATAGCGATTTTCTAGGCTGCGAAAATAGAATCACTCAGTGTGAAGAAAAATTTAGAAACGAATCGATTGGTAATTTAAGTTTTCTTAAAAGTGAAATTAATGAAAGTCATAAAACTAACCAAGATCGGATGCAAGAAATTGAACATAGGCATGAGAGCTTTGAACTCGGTGTAGAGGCCGATATTAGACGTTTATGAACGGCTAGAGTCACGGGAGGTTCTGTAGAAAATACTACCGCGAGAATCTTATCCGAACAGATAAAAATGCCAAACTAAAGCGGGAAAGTCTGGGAAAAACCGGCTAATATTATTCGTGAGCTCGAAGAATATTTTAAGTTTCTTGGAATCCGAGACGATCAAACTTGTTTAAAATTCATAAATCAGAATTTAAGCAATAAAGCCAAAGACTGGTGCATTGCGCGTTGCGACGTTATTTTGTCTTAGGTAGAGTTTAAGAGAAAATCTTTAAACAGATTCTAGGGAGAATCAACGCAACGCGATGTCAGAAAAGAAATAGAATTTGGTTATTACACATCCGATTTAAAGGTTGCATGGTCGGAATATGCAAATCGTAAATATGCAGCAGCATCATGTCTAAATCCACGGATGTCCGAGCATGAAATTGTCCGTAATTCAATCCGACATTTTGATGAGTCGATAGTCGAACCAGCTAGATGCCGTAATATGAGCGAAATTGATCGTTTACTCGAGTTTCTAGATGAAATGCAGTTTGGCGGAAGGTCTAATGCACCGCGATCGCAGACTTCGAATCACCATGTAAACTGAAATAACACAATAAATCCCCGTACGTCTGAAGATAGAACGAAATCAGGCGAGATTGTCTGCGGGTGCCGTTGCGTGGTGCCTCGCTTGGCGCGCTAATAATCCTCGCTTCACATTGCGCGGGCTGCCTTGCATTATGTTTGAAATGGTGTGGCATAGATCCACACGCATTAAAAAAAAATGAACCAAACGAATCAACTGGCCTGGTTATCATGGTGGCTGTGATTGTTTACGCTATGTGAGATTGAAGCTGCGGGATGCGGCGCTTGCTAGCGTGCTGGTGTTAGAGGATAGGTCCGGTGCTATGTTTTTTTTTCATGCTTCGCGGCTAGCTAGCGTCTCATAAGCAGTTACACCGTCTCTGACAACGCAGTTGTTTTAAATACGGATAAAATCAAAATAATGTCCTCGCAACAGTCTCGAAGTAGTGAACTAAAATTGTGGGATGAAGATGCCGTAACTGCACTAATCGATGCTTACCATGATGAGAGTGGATTATACGTAGTGTCGAGTCCAAATTACCATAACAAGCATTAACGTGCTGAGGCCCTCACGCGTGTTTGTGTGGCAGTTCGTACCGTCCGTGCGGAGACCACAGAGAAGGAGTGTGCAATAAGATTTCAAAATATACGCAATCAGTTCAATATGGAAAATGGTAAAGTGAAAGCGTCTGTAAAAAGTGGAATAGGTACAGAAAATATGAGTATAATTCGAAAATATCTAAGTACGAACTTGCAAATGTCAATATTGATTGTTGTCACAGCTAATGATTTTCCTATCATTCGATTCCAGATATACAGGGTGTCCCAAAATTAAGTACAAAAAATGATAGGAGTAATAGAGGGGGTTGAACTGAGTAAATTGACCCAAGGAACATGTGGTCTGCGAAGTCGCGTTCACGAGATATGACCGATTAAAAAATCTTGCCAAGGGCCCGCATGTAGGCAACCGAGTATACAGCAAGCATCGGTTAGCAGTCTTGTTGATAAGCACGCGATTGCTGATTAATACTTTCAGATTCACGAATTACGGTTTACAGTTTTCGTCATAAAATTTGATAATAAACTTTCGGTCAAAATTCTCAATTTCGAAAGCGTTATTTAATTCTATCACACATCCTCGTTGTCGTGTTTGGCAAAATTTCAATGCCAACAGTGTTTGTGTTTGAGATTCGTAAATTTGAAAGTGTTGGTCAGCAGTCGCGTGCTTATCAACAAGACTTCCAATTGATGCTTGCTGTGTACTCGGTTGCCTACAAAGATTAAAGATTTTTTAATCGGTCATATCTCGCGAACGCGACTTCGCAGACCACATGTTTCTGGAGTCAATTTACTCAGCTCAATCCCCTCTATTACCCCTATCAGTTTTTGTACTCAATTTTGGGACACCCTGTATAAACCAAGTCTATGGTATTTCGACGTACTGAAATTCTTGGAAGAGCACGTGATTCCAAGAAAAAATATAACTACCAAGCTGCCAAGGTCCAGAAAAACAGTACCGGTGACCCAAGTCATTATTTTGAATATAATTAGTAGCATCATACGAGTACCCAACGATTTTACAAGTCAGCAATGTTATTATTTATAACTAGTAGTGTTATCCTAGAAGCTTTTTCTTTATTATTCCTGTAATCAAAAACAACGTGCTAATGAACCAAGAATGACCAAATAAATTGTAAGAATCATTCGCTTGGATATCAAGTGGTTTGGTCTCACAGATGTTTTCCACTAGTGATTCGGAATTGCGAAACTTCCAACTTTCACTCTGTGAGTTCAGAAGTTTTTTTAATAAATATTTTGCCGATGATTTTGTTGTAATACTTTTGTCTTTCAGTTTTCGAAACGATGGTCATAATTTTTTTCTTATTAAGATTTTACTGAAGGTAGTCTTTTGGATACTGAAGAATCCGTGAAATTTGTGGGAGAGTGTTTGGTCTTGTCTTTGTTCAAATAATTCGACGTTGAATTTCAATTATTATGGAGCAGCGCGCTAGAGTTTTTCGGTTCAACAAATAGCGTATAATTTTTACTATAAAGACTTTACGGAACTTGCGAGCGATTTTTCAGAATACGTCAAGTTCCGTAGAATCTTTATAGTGAAAATCATGCTTTATTGGTTGAACAAAAAAACGCCCGCGCGATACTCAAACAATTGATATTCACCGTCAAGTTACTTGAACAAAAACAAGGTCGAACACCCTCCCATAAATTTCAGGGATTCTTCAGTATCCAAAGGACTACCTTCATTCAAATTTTTATAAAAAAAATTATGACCTTCGTTTCGAAAACTGAAAGACAAAAGTATTTCGAAAAATTTGTTCAAAAAATTTCTGAGTTCACAGAGTGGAAGGTGGAAGTCTTGCAATTCCGAATCACTAGTGGAAAACATCTGTATGACCACTCAAATCGAAGTTACGTACGCCTAAAGATCGTCCGATGCGAGTAGATAGGCTAGGCTGTTTCTGGACAGAAAAGTGTGAGTGCACACGTACACGCACACACACATGCATGCGTCTGGCGTGTCCGTGTGAGGGTGGCGGAGGGGGGCGATAGGATGACGTCATGCTCGCTGATCGCTGCTGGCTTGTTCAGACCTGCCAAAATGACATCACGCACCCTTAAAAAATGGCGGCACACACCCTTAGTTTGACGTCACGCGCCCTTAATATGACGTCACACACCCTAAAATTGACGTCACGCGCCCTTAATATGACGTCACACACCCGAATTCTAACCCTTGCTTCCAGAAGCTTCCTCAAGGTCAGTTCTTGGAATTTTTGGGCACCCTGTAAGATTTGATACCCCTGCGAATCGTGTGCAAAAACCTGCAGATGCAAGTCTTGGCTAATGATTCGTGGAATTTTTCAAAACAAACGGTTCCTGGAATTTGTCGGCACCCTGTTGGAAGTTTTTGAGGGATCGAGTTACTTTGCGTGTTAAAATGCAAAATTATGATAAGATTCTCAGAAAATTAGTTCTCGGAATGACCGACTCTGGAAGGTTCTAGATTTTTTTGATTGAAATTAGTGGGGATTGCCAGCTATAAAAAGAACGGAAAATTTAAACTCGAAAATTAGTATTCAACCGATCTTCAAGTGGTGCAGCTTCTTTTCTTATAACGTCTCCAAAAAAAAAATCCGATTTCATAATGGAGATGATGCTAGACGTGCAAGGTTTCCGACAATCTAATAACGAATTCATACCAAAGGAACTCGGTGTTATCACTGTTCAGGCGGACGAAATGGGCAAACTAGATCTGGTTCGCATCCTCTTCAAACCACGGTGTCCTTGGCAGACATTATCGGCCAAATGTAGAGCTACCAACGCTTGGTTGACGCGAAATCATCATGGAATACCGTGGAATGCTGGTGATATGCCTTACGACGATGTGCAAAAAGTAGTAAAAAAAGTTGTCGAGCGTGCAACTTATATCTATGTGAAAGGAGAGGAGAAGAAAAAGTGGGTCGAAAAAATCATCAACGATGACTCAAAATCTGTGATCGAATTGGGAGAACTGGGATGTTCGAGTCTTCAAATGCTACAGCACATGGAAGTGATTGGTTGGCACGAGGACGATCACGGGAACGTGCCCAGGTATCAGTGTGCTTGGGAAAATGTTCAACGACTGAAAACTTGGTATTTGGAGAACTGTACTGGATCCCTTCATAAATCATTGCACATATACCTTCAAGTAGGGAGTTTGAAACGAATGAAAGCGGAAGACATTGCATTTTTAACAAAAGAATTCTTCCTCATCTACGGTAGAGACGTCATCGATGAGGTGTGGGACAAGCTATCGGAGGCTATGAAGAAGGATAAAGACATCGCAGGCTGCCGAAAGTGTCAAATACATTATTGTTCGCCGAACGATGAGTTCGATGGACCTACTCCTATGATTAAAAATTGTCCATAATGTAAAATAAATCGATAAATTTGTATATTCAACAGTGAATGGTTAAATAAATATTGAAATAATTTACAACAGTATTAATGCTGATTTTCTTCATGTAACCTCTCAGATCTCCATCCTTGTCTCTCCCGCTTAGCTTACTCTAGAGTAATTAGATACCGCTGAGCGGCATAAAGGCTGGTAATGATTAAGACGACACATATATACATTATATAGATTTATTGAAAAAAGCTTATCTGTAGAAATACATTCATGTACAGTTTGAATGATTACGTACAGACTTATACTAATTTCTTTACTCCACCACTTATAGGATTGTATTCGACTACTCGATCGTGTAAGATTAAACAATAGGCTGACGTATCAGTAGGAAAGTTTTCTTTGGCTTCAAACTCTAGACGAACGTCTACAGGTCCAAACTTGAGAGACTCGTTTTGTTTCGAACAGTCAATGACGAATAGGGGAGCGTACTGGAAAAATTCACTCTTCTTCAGCAATGGTTCGGGTTCCTTGCCGTAATAGGAGGTTTGGAAATTTGCAAACATCTCGTACAACATAGCATACTGATTATGACTCATATCGAGATTCAGGTTCCCGTAGGGATAACATTGAGAATTCAGGAAGAGCTTAACATCGGTGATATTGCAGTGATCGAAATGGCTAGCGTTTTTGTTTAGCTTATTCTTCCGGCTTGTTTAGAAACCCAGTATGACGTAGCGAGGTTTCTCCAGCTGAGTCGACGTCTTAACAGTCCGAACGTGTTTCGAGGTGGTGGGCAGTACAGGGTACTCGTACAATTCCCAATTACGAAAACTCATTGAGATCGGTGCATCTCTCTCGATGAAATTTAATAGCTGTATTTTCCGCTCGTTCGAGAGCTTAACATATGGTAACAACCATTCTATTTTATCGATCAGGATTTTGAATTCCTCTTCTTGAGTTTGCAAAACCGCGTTCGCATCGGTCTTCGAACGGGTCAGGATCAATTCGTGCTTGGCGTTGACGATTATCTTGCGATAGTCTTCAGCGAACCCTAGCATCATCTTCAACGGTATGCATACGTCGAAGCTACCATCGGCATGGCTTGCATTCACATTAAGCCAACCAGCATTCTCCATCATCCAATTCTGGCCAGGTCTCAAAGAAGGGTAACCTTTCATGAGACTGGTGAGACCGACGTTCTTGCTTCTATCGATCTCAATGGCATTCATCTCGTACCGCATTTCCTCAAACAGATGACAAACAGCGTTGTTGACCAGTGTTGCGGTAGTCGACAGAGATCCATCGGCCTTGACTATCCTCCCATACACATGCAATGAACTCTTGCACGGTAATACGCACAGGTCTTGGTGTTGAACAGCGATACGAATCTCGTCACTGTTATTGAAACTCGATGAGGCATAAGGCTTGTGTGCGTGAACCTCGTAATGTGCGATAGACTCGTCAAAGGCGACGGGTGTTTGAATGTCTAAGATTTCCTCCTCCATGGTATACAGCGGATGGCACAGATACAAGCGAATCGTACTCTTACTTTGCGAAAATTCCTCTTCCAAAAGGTGTGACGTTGAGACCTAAGCTTTTCAGAAGCAGCACGTTCTGAGATGTCAGCTCTTTGAGAACTGGTTGACGACTGACTTGTTCGGAACATCTCACCTTACTAATATAACTATTTCTGTTATATACTATTCCCATTATTGAGCCTTGATATGCAACCTTACAGTTGTAACCTCTCCACGGAAATTGACCAAATCCCCGTCTTGATCGACTATACGGAGTTAAATATGATCTATTGTCCTTACGGTGACTGGCAGGTAAATGACGTGAGACGGTACTTCAACGATCTTATATCCGGGTGGAACGACGGGAAAAAATTCATGAATGGTGTGTACTTTGCGCTCATTGACGTAGGCTCCCGTTGTAATATTACACTCGACTCGCAATGCGTTTACTTTGAGAATAGTCACGGGAAGGTCAGACTGGTGAACTTTATCTGGTTGCAGAACACGTGGAGTGAAACCTAATAGGCCACCTATAGAATCATCCGGCATAAAATTCACCGGCTGACTGCATTTAATTTCGCTACACAGTGTATTATTATTCGGTTTGATATTGATGGCGATACCTTTATTCAATAATGCACCCTGTACATAGCTTTCGATATCCATTATTTCATAGCTACCGGTAGGTATAGTTACTATTTCTTCACCTACGTAAATCTTGTTGTGACCAACATCTACATTAGGAATCGAATTAGAAGTCAGTAATTCAACGAGACCTAGGGAGTAATTTTTGAGAGAGGAAAGTTCAATAGGGGGAAAGTACTGACTCTCGAGGACCGAGGAGTTCCCCGATACGGTTAGTGTGTACGAATCGTCCATGCCTACTGCGAAAGTCGAACTGATTTCGAGGAATTACGTCGCATGCTTATATAGAAACTCGAGACACAAGTGGCCGCAGTTGAACGTATCGTAGTCTTGATATCTTTCATGGTTATATTTAACGCTACCAACACCAAGGTATCTGACGAGGTCCGACGGTGGACGAAGGTTACCGAAACTGTCAAAATAAACAACTTCGTCACCGTTCTTTCGGTACGCGACCCAATGTGTGCCGGGACCATCTTCATCATCTAGATTCACGATCGCCGATTCACGCCTACGCGGTCCGTCCTTACGCAAATCGTTACGCATAAAGACACCGCGAAAATGCGGAATGTTCAGGGCCGTCGCGTACTTTAACAGGTCCACGTCAGTTAGCGCCCGTCGCGGTAGCGTCACTTTTAGTTTTTTGGCTGTTCTTTCAGATGAATTCCTAAACCTTTCCTGTACGGTTTCAGCTGAAGCCCCTTGCCTAGAGCGATAGCTTCCATAGTTTTGTTGTGCCGTTGACTCTCTTCCAATCGTCTCTTGGCGGAGCTTGCGTCATTCACCGCCTTTGCGATACCTGCTGCACCACCAGCCAACGCGCCCGTAACACTGAGCCCGGCAAAAAGGGGTATGAGGAACGGTAAAAAGCCGCCAACTTTAGATGGAACAGGTAGAATCCGTGGAGAACGTACATTGCATCTACCACCGGCCTTTCTAACAGCGCCTCGTGCACCCTTCAACGCAGACTTGATGGCTACTTTTGCAGTTTTGCCGGGAACCATGGACCGTTTGACGGCATCGATAACCTTTCTCAGTACCACCGGCTTCCGGATTCCCATGCCAAGCTTAGTTTTCGCCTTCATCGCGTTCGTCACTGCCCAAGCGGCTACTTTCTCACCGATATTTGCGTCTGTGGCAAGTACCCGTTTCCAGGCTCTTTCAGCTAAAATCTTATCTGCCGCACTTCTAGCTTCAAGATTGTCTCGATTCTTTGAGTAGGCGATATCGTGTTCCTTGCAGGCTGCGTCGAGAGGATTTATTCCTGGATCGCCTCGTGCGAGTCTTTTCGCTAATTTGGTACCAGGTCCGCAGTACTGATAACCGGGTAGATGCAACTCTACCGGAAGACTGTTGATAATCCTGTTGACCAAACCTTTCCCACGACGCCGACGAGTGCCTGTCTTGGTTTTGTGCACGATCATGTCGACGATCTGTACGCGAATGAGAAATCATCTTTATAAACGCGATATTTATACTGTTTGGCTTCAGTCAGAGTCGAGATGAGGTTCGAGAAACAACCTATCAAGCTACCTGTAATGAATTTCGACAAAGTCGTGCAACGGGATGTCGGAACTGAAAAACGGCACGGTGATTTGCTGCCAAACAGCGTTCGCGCGGTATTTTGCGGACCGTCCAACTGTGGCAAGACCAATGCACCGCTCACCCTAATAACACATCCTAACGGACTGCGATTTGAAAATATCTATATTTACTCAAAATCGTTGAATCAGCCCAAGTACAAGTTCCTGCAGCGGCTGATCGAGGACGTAGATGGCGTCGAGTACTTTCCGTTTGACGAGCATGAACAGGTGGTTGTACCGAACGACGCTCTACCTAATTCAATCATCGTCTTTGACGACGTGGTATGTGAGAAGCAGGATAACATTAGAGCTTTCTTCTGTATGGGGAGACATAAGAATGTGGATTGCTTCTATCTTTGTCAGACCCACGCTCGCATTCCCAAGCATCTAGTGCGTGACAATACGAATCTTTTAGTCCTAGCTAAGCAAGATGAGATGAATTTGAGACTTGTGTACGACGATCATGTAAACACCGATATGACCTACGCGCAGTTCACAGACTTGTGCTTGGCCTGTTGGAACACCGATAAATAAGGATTCATCGTGATAGACAAGGACAGTGAGATAAATGAGGGTAGATACAGAAAAGGATTTGACTGTTTCGTGAGCATAAATGGAAAAAATTCAGGAGAGTAGAATCAGTAGCGTTTTGGATACAGCTCGGTCAACATGCAGGGTATTCACGAACAAAAAAAAGTGTTGCGTCATATCGCTAGGGCCAGCGCGGCGATTCGACGTAAACACCGAATGATAAAATCGAGCAAAGAGATCGCTGAACAGAAGATGAGCGACGTTTTTAAACCGGTGGTCACGCCGTTGAAAGAACTGGTAAAGGTTTCTCAGACGGCTGCTAAATCCATCAAAGAAGAGCCGGTTAATGAAGGAGAACCCGCGAAAGAAGAGATGAACCCGATGAAAGAAGAAGAAGAACCTGGAGTAGATGATTCCTATTCGACAGCAGATGAGGGGGAGGAAATGGATATGACTCTCCAACCAAATGATGAGCAATCTTTAGTAGAACAGGAGGCTCCCAATGACTATCTTCAATTGTTTCGAGATGAGAATATAAAGATGAGGGATCTAGATAACGTGTACGGTGTACGCGTACTCGCTCACCAGAAGTTAATGATGGGTGACCCACCGATAAGTTTTGGTCATGACGTTATTCATATCGGAGACATGAGTTTTAAAAAGACCAAAGGCTTGTTGGAATTGTTATGCAAAAAGATACCCGATGAGACCTACGTGACCTCTAATGATATCCAAACTTATAAACAAATCGTACTTGGTACAAATGCACATCGAAAATACTACCAGGCTGGTAATTCTGTTCGGGAGTTGAACAACTACAAGTTTAAAAAATTCATCGCGCCACCGTTTACCGTACCACGCACGGGTAAAGGTGTGCTACCAGAGTTTATGGTTGCTCGAGAAGGTAGAGGAACGGATTACGTTCACTGGGACGACCCCAACGAGCTGGTAGACCGTCTTCGTTTGCTCCTGGCTTCCCAAGCAGCCGGAAATTCGAGTCACTCCAACAAAATCGTATCGATAATCGAAGAATTGCGCGAAGCTGGCATCATTTATTAATCAACCCCTCATCGTTTCCACCATCATTTCCACAATGAGTGTCGATGTGTTTGGACGAAAGTTGGACAAGGGTACAGCTGCCAGCAGCCGTGGTCCTCCCGGGATTGGATTCAAATTCACCGCTGACGGACAATACGATATAGATAATAAAAGACTGTGCAGCGTGGCCGATCCCGTGCAGCAAAATGACGCTGTTACTATGGAACTTATGCGACAGGAAATCGCCACTGTGAGAGACGAAATCCGCTCAATGATAAACGTCTTGGATTCTCGTATGACAGATACTCTGCGGAACCACCCGAGTGGTGATATTGAAGCGGTACAAGACTTGTCGATTCGCAACTCCGAGGCCATTTTCAATTTGGACATGAGATTGACAGCATTGGAAAATGAACGAGACAAAATTAGCGCTCGTGACGGAGCTGCATAAGCCAGCCAGGAAGAATTATCAACGTCGTCGTGTAGATGTTCGTGGTTTGGACGAGACCTGGCAAGCGGATCTCGTTGACATGGCTCCGTACGCAGGAGAAAACAAAGGCTACAAATACATGCTCACCGTTATCGATATGTTCTCAAAGTATGCCTGGGCCGTGCCAATGAAGAGTAAGACGGGTATAGATACCGCAAGTGCTATGGAATCTGTCCTCGTACAGGGACGTGTCCCGAAGAATTTACACGTTGACAGAGGCGGAGAATTTTATAATTCAAATTTCGATTCTCTCATGAGACGCTATAATATCAAGCTATACTCAACCTTTAGCAACTTGAAGGCATCGATCTGTGAACGCTTTAATCGTACGCTGAAGAATAAAATGTGGATGCAGTTCAGCCTGCAAGGAAATTACAAGTGGACAGACATTTTATCTGATTTGGTTTCGGATTACAACAACTCCAAGCATCGTACTATTCGCATGAAGCCAAAGGACGTTCCCTCCAAGAATGAAGAGACATTACTGCAGACTGTGTACCAAAAAGTTCGAGTCAGATCTGTTAAACCGGCAAAGTTCAAAATTGGAGATAAAGTTCGAATCAGCAAATATAAGAATGTTTTCGAGAAAGGCTATACACCGAATTGGAGGACCGAAATATTTACGATATACCAAGTGGCTAATACCAACCCGGTAACGTACAAGCTCAAAGACTATCAAGATCAGCCTATAGCGGGTGGCTTTTACGAACAGGAACTTCTCAAAGTCAAGAACTCCGACATATACCTGGTGGAGAAGGTGCTCAAGAGACGTGGAAACAAGCTATTTGTGAAGTGGTTAGGTTTCGATAATAAACATAACAGTTGGATAGATAAGTTTGACTTGTAAGCCTTTTATTGAATAAATAAATCTTTAATATACATGTATCTGTCTTTATTTTACACCTTATGTACAGTTTATTTACATGTATCATAACCCCATGGAAGCGTGTCGGTAGTATGAGGAAATATGATCCGCTTGTCGTCGTTCCAGCTCAGCGCTATCTTCCTCTGCGTCAGCGTATGAACTTGGTGATTCTTGCTTTGAATTAAATGCTGAGTTTTTATTAGATTTTGATGTTGTATAGCACATTCAATGTAGTCATTGAAAGTTATTGTTTTTAGTGTAGCTCCCTTGACTCCTTTGGCACGTTTCTGCTCTCTTTTTTCACCTAAAACCTTGAAGGAATACAATTTAGCCCTTAAACCTATAAACTCGGTCATTATCTTCCCGTTATTTTCGTCTTTCATCAATCCCAATACTTTCTTGTTGACTAGCAGCATCTTATAAACATTCTCCGGAGGATAGTCGGACGTGTCAAATCGATCTAAATCGCGTTTCATTAGCTCATATATATCGGGTACGGTAAAATGATATATAAGACTATCAGTGTCAGTATACATGAGCTTTGCTCGGTCTCCGAATCTACTTTTGATATAATTATAATGAAAATCGTAAATGTAGGTTTTAGCAAGATCCATAATAGAAAATCCTGCATATATAGGCTTGTTGAATTTAATTTTCGTCCGGCTCAGTTCAATTATTACCATATCTTCACCGAATGCGGTACAGCTATGAAAGTTTGGCTTAGCGATAAGCGCTCTTGCTCCGTGTCTCCCATCCCACTTTGTAATTAACCGCACATCTCTGTGTTTCCTGACGTTTTCCATTGTTTTTCCGAAAACGGCGTTATTCATAAGTTTATAAAAATTCTTTTCAAAATCGTTATTTGACTTTTTCCTTAATTCGGTATTTAAATCTATATATTTCTGAAGCCACGGTGCTTGTTTAAATTTTAATAACCAATGGATTTTCTCTAACTTCATACCCAAACTCAAATACTGTTTCAAAACTTTATAGTGAACGACATACCGCTTTTTTGAGAAAAGGGTAGTTGTTAATTTAGTTGTCTTACATCTCGACAGAGGTGGAATGTAATGCTCTGGACACAATGGTAAATCTTTGTGAGAGTCCTGAAGTTCTCGCGGATATTCTAAATCTACTTCAAGTATGTAACCTATAGGAGATTCGTCCGAAACTGCTAAAACATCGAAACCTTGGAAATTTGACACCTATTCGAAGGAGCTGTACGGTAAAAAGTGACTCATAGCTGCACCATATAAATTATTAACGTCAAAATACATAAGGTACGATTCTTCCTGGCGCGGATCGAATGCCGGTCCCATATATCTGTTATTGGCTTTAGCGTATCTGTTCGAGCATTGGGCAACTCCGCCTTGAATTCCTCCTTCTATAAACAATAACATATCGACGTCGATAAGGAGCTCGAGCTCAACACCCGTGCACTTGAGCATCGCGTCAAAAGATAAACCCGGCGCCGTATAATAATGTAACGGGTCTAAATTATAAGTGGACCAACAATTATTTCTGAAATTTTGGAAATGTCCGCTAAAAGGAGCACATCCGTTTGTAAATACAAGTCTGAATATTGACCCAAAGTTTTGATCTGGAAAGTCTGCCAAACGTTACATGCGTGCAAATAGTCATCTTCTGAAATATCTGAATCGTTTAAATTTGAATGAAATTTTTCTTTTGGTGGTAACTGTACTTCTTCAAGGCTGTCCCAACTGTTTACATACTCGTAGGGAAATACACCTTTTCTCGTCAATAACTGGAATTCTTCGACGCTTCTACAATGCTTACGCGTAATTAATTTCTGCTCGTCATTTAAATAAGACGCTAATTTTTCTAGACTGCCCGGCATGAATCGGAACGAATCAATAAACGTAAAATGTACGGATGTTCCCTTGACACTTTTTGTGAAAGATATATATTTGTCCTTGTTAATCGGTAAGAGAGTGACGAGTCCTTCGAAAGCTGTTGCTAACGTTTTAATCAAAAAGTGTGAGTCATAGCCCGATAAGTTATGAAAGACCATCGGAATGATGTGCGAATCCTTGTAATTTGACTTGCAACCTTCATGCGCTGCACCACGATACTTGCCTGTGAAGTGGCAATGATCGCGATGTTTCACGTCTTGAGGCGCGAATGGTTTTTCACAAATGTGACAAGCCTTAGCCGAATCGAATGCTTGTTTTTGATCATGACTCAAAGATTCCATCGGGATCACACACTTGAAATAAGGTTCTAAAGCATGAGCTAAACTCTCCAACTCGCTTACAAACCATTTTATACAATCCTTGCCACGGTTGACTCTAAATTTGGAAACTGAATCGTTGAAGGCGCAATGTAAATAATAAGCAATACTGTACGGGACATGTTTTTCATATACCCTTCTATTCTCTGACTCAGATGTATCGTCAACCGGTTGCAAGAGACATTCGAGATCAGCGTAAATACAAAACGGAACATTTTCTTTATATTTAAAGTTTTTGAATTTCAAGATCTTGTCCTTTTCGTCCAGTAATATTACTTTGCATTTATTCAAATTCGCACAATCAAACCTGTGTTTGACTAAACAATTTTCAGACTGAAAATGACTCAAGCATCTATCGCACAACCAGCTACGATGGTCATGCTTTGAAATTTGTGAGCTTAACAATCGAGATAAATTTTTGATCCATGCAAAATGATATATTGTATTGTTAGCGTCATCAGTTCCGTTTGACTCGATATTAGATTCTAACATAAGGAGATGTATCGTAGACTTTTCTGATTTTTCTCGACTTAAATAAACGGGTACTATTTCATGATCGTCTATACCGTAAACATTAATCGACAAACCGTTCAATTTTTCAAATTTTGAAATTTCATCAAGACACATGGGAAAATTCAAACCTTCATACCTCAAGACTGCGCTAAAATGTGGATAAGAAGTCGTTAAACTAACATGATTACCTGCTGGGAACAGAGCTGCTGTGACTGACCAGAGAAAACAGTAGGGATCGTCGTTCATAATATTCACCACCGCCTTCTTATCTTGTATATACTTCGGTAACGCTGTGTAAGTAGATATGCCTCCTCGTAGTGGTACATACTTGTTGATATTTACGGCCAGATTTATAATTTCAGACGAAGACCATCCCGAATCCTTTTCCTGGAAGTCTTCGATCTTAGCTAATAATTTCTCCGTAACATTTTCGTCAAACCATTCATCAATATTCGTCGCTAGTAGAATAGCTTCGTTTTTGGTATTGAAGAACTTCATCTCTTCGATGATTTCGCCGCTCTTCAGAGTATTGAATTTACAGGACAAAACTACATTTACTTTCAAGTTTCCTCCTTTTCGCAAAATGTTTTTCAATCTTATGATGATTAGCTTTTTTGAGTCATCCAGAAAATGTTTCAGATCTTTGTGCTGCAAATTTGCTATGACCCCCGTTCTTATTCTTCCATTGAAAGCTGACTCCAGATCTTCCCACTTTACCCTGTCACTTCTCCGCAATTTCCTTACACCTTCCCCTCTTTTTCGACACTGCTCAAAACGTGCTTTCAATGACTTTAAGATTCCTATTGTAGTCAAAATTCTGGTTTTTTCCCCGACCGTTGAAGCCGATTTTCGCAAGATTTTGTTCAAAAGTCTGATGTTTTGAGTCCCGAATCTTATCCATTTTTGTATTTCAGTGGTTGATGATTTCTCTTTCAGAATTTCATAAGCATTTTGCATAATGCTAATGAGCTTAAGACATTTAGCTGCATCCATTTTTGTGTTCACTAATAACAATTGTATGTTGAGAAAGTTTAAACTTGAATGATGCGTTAGTACTGCGGGGTGGTCATTATATAGACCAGCTTCACCGACGAATTCTGAGAATCTTGGAATATGATACCTATACATTTGTTAGCGTAAGAAACCTTTTCACCTAATTTTTTAAAACCAAGACTTACAGCAAGTGAAGTGATAACGGAAGCAACGATAGAATTTGTCTCCTCCAAATAACTCTTTTTCGCTAATGGCAAGTTTGCCATTTCACCTACATTATGTTAAAAATTTTCTTGAAAGATATTCTAGAATATTCGTGAAGCGAAACTTGGTTCACGATTCAACTATCATGGAAGTTTCTAGCGCATTTTGCTATCGTATTAGTTACATCGATAAGTATGGGAGAACGTTCGAGAGTTTTGCGCCACGGTATTTAGTTACGTATACAAATCTTTCGACTAGGACCGGCTCTCGCGCTATCTTATTTACGATTTTAACCCTAAACATAAGGGATATATATGGCGGTCTGATCCATGCACCAGCACGTCAGTCTTACACTACATTTCATAGCAGCAGCAGCTAGGCAGTCAAGTTTCGAAAACAAAAGTGTCAAGTGAAAAAACAAAGGTGAGTGCAACATATTGTGATTAATAACGAAAAGTTAATAATTTTGTTTCAAGTTGTGATAGTTGTAATACTCGATTTATTTGTGTCTTTTCATGTATGACACATGAATCTTCAAAAATTTTCATGACAGATTAGCGACAGTTTTACACAGATCAGAAAATTGATTCAAGTCTGTCTTTGCGTTTATTTCAGAAATGTCCGAATACACAGTAAGGCTACCGACAGAATGGACAATTGATCTACCAGCTGGTGCGATGGAGGAGTTAATGGAGTCAGTTCGACTAATCATTTATCTGGCAGAAAACCAGCCACCAAACACCATGATGCTAATGGAGTATCGGGGCATAATGGCAGAGCTGCTCCACCACCCGCAAGGAGGGTGGTGGTTCCGCAAACTATAAAACCCCAGAAGAGCCCTAGAGCCCCAGACTCAGTATTATATTTGTCAATTATTCATATATATGTGAAATAATATAATTTATATTATATCTGTCAATTTTCAAATATTCATTCATAAAATATTGAGCTTATGAGATCTAAAAAATAAAAGTTATATATTGAAAATTATACTTTCAATCTCATTCTGTTGTATACCCTACTCTAACCAAAATCCTATTCCTTGACGTATATTCGTAGAATCATTTCAAGACTCTGAATAAGTATATTAGTCTTCAGATAAGTATATGTCATTATTTACATCTATTGAGATAGCGTTTGATTTGAATAATGAACACGTAGTTTATTAATAATTTCTTTTATTAAATCATACTCATATACATATAGGTATATTACATGGGTGTAGGTGTATCATATATGTATATCACATGTAGGTATATAAAGGTATAGGTGTATCATGTAGGTGTATTATATATCAGATATCATGGTGTGTGTGTGTGTGTGTGTTCATATGTAGTTGAATTCGACTTGATTGTATTGGCCGCCAAGATTCTTCATGTGTAAGCGGTTCTCATCAGCAGCGTCTCTCATCTTCTGCAGCAAGTCGTCGTCGTCCTTCAGAATCTTTGCCATTCGAGCCGGTAAGAAGATGCAGAATCTGTTGTCCACATCCACCACTATCCTGACTTCAAATTTGGTTTGAACTGTCCGAAGATCGGTAATGGGATAGTTTTCGAACACCTGCAGCTCACTGAACTTCTTCGTCGGGAGGAATTCTTCCAGGCGACCCAATTTGTTGATTGCAGAGAGATCCATGTTTTCAGTCAAATCCTTATTGTTTCAAGTTTTTTCGTGAGACGGTTGATTTCTGATCTTGTACGGATCAAGTTTTTCACTTCGTTAATGTTCTTTATGAGCAGCTCAAGTCGTACTTTTAATTCACGGCGTTTGAGAGTGGTTTGAATCATTCGAGAAACAATTGCAGAATGAGATGTCCCGGTGTAAATTTCCACCCTTTTATAGCTGACAACCCCTCCACTAATTTCAATCAAAAAATCTAGAACGTTCCAAAAGATCTTTCCAGAGTCGGTCATTCCGAGAACTAATTTTCTGAGAATCTTATCATAATTTTGCATTTTAACACGCAAAGTAACTCGATCCCTCAAAAACTTCCAACAGGGTGCCGACAAATTCCAGGAACCGTTTGTTTTGAAAAATTCCACGAATCATTAGCCAAGACTTGCATCTGCAGGTTTTTGCACACGATTCGCAGGGGTATCAAATCTCACAGGGTGCCCAAAAATTCCAAGAACTGACCTTGAGGAAGCTTCTGGAAGCAAGGGTTAGAATTCGGGTGTGTGACGTCATATTAAGGGCGCGTGACGTCAATTTTAGGGTGTGTGACGTCATATTAAGGGCGCGTGACGTCGAACTAAGGGTGCGTGCCGCCATTTTTTAAGGGTGCGTGACGTCATTTTGGCAGGTCTGAACAAGCCAGCAGCGATCAGCGAGCATGACGTCATCCTATCGCCCCCCTCCGCCACCCTCCCATAGACACGCCGGACGCATGCATGTGTGTGTGCGTGTACGTGTGCACTCACACTTTTCTGTCCAGAACCGGCCTAGCCTATCTACTGATGCGCTCGAGAACAAATTTTTTCGTATTTTAAACATCTAATAACTTCTGAACCACCTGATACCCAGGCGAATGGCTCTAGATTCCTTGTTCAGGATCGATTGAGAGTCGAAATTTCGCGTAGCACCAAAATCGGTTACTTATGCGCAGAAAAGTGTCCCGCTTGAGGGAGACTACCCCATACAGACAACGTTAATGAACGATCAATTTATTGAGAAACGTGATATGAACTAACCGAATGGTTTTTTTTGGATACGTGGGTGGAAACTAGATCTAAATAAATAAAGAAATCAAGAAAATGTTTTGAACTGTTGGATCTTAAAATTCTTGGATTATTCTTATTTTTTTCATATCTTTATGATACAATTGATTCTCTGTCATTATAACGTGTGTTTGTGAATAGGCGCGACAGTATGTCCAGTAGCGGATGTACAGTCGCCCACCGCGTGTTGATTCACGTTATGCGAATTTATCGGTATGGTACAGTAGATACTGTCTAAATTCAATCTACGTGATCATACACTGTAAAGGTCAATACATCAGTGCGCCGTTTGATGGCGCGCTTGGCCGTGCTCTTGGCTATAGTAATTCAAACGTTAAATATTGTTATTGAAAACAATTATCACACTTATGAAATGTTCTTCGTGCTTCGCATACTCGGTAGACAGTGGATTGCAGCTGACTGGCTTTCCGACGGATGAGTAAGTGAAACTATTTTCCATAAATACGAGTGCGTCCGAAAAAGTAAAGAGTACATCTACTTCATTTAGATGTGATTTGTGTGACACTTGATGCGGTTTTCAGGTTATGTTCTTACAGATGCACCCGTATTTATGAAAAGTAGTTTTACTTACTTATCCGTCGAAACGCCAGTGAGCTGCGATCCACTGTTTACCGAGGATTCAGCGCACGAAGAATATTTCGAAGGTGTAACAATTGTTTTCGATATCAATATTAAGCGTTTGTTGTACTATTGCCAAAAGTACGACCAAACGCGCCATTGAAGGATTGGACTCCGCAGCTGATGATCACGTGGATCGAACGTAGACTGTGATCTACTATACCATACCGATGAATTCGCGTAACGTGAATACCCACGCGGTGGGCAACTGTATATCCGCTACAGGACATACTGTCGCGCCTATTCACAAACACACGGTATATAGCGTAATGAGACGTGTGGCCAATCTGCTGAGTTTTCACAACCAATTACTGCACAAGGATCATCTGTCGGATATGGTATATTGAATGTGTACGTTAGAGAAGCTAGTGAAATGAGCGATCCAGACGAGACTTAATATTCGGAAACAACCAATGCCATTGCCGGTCCAAGTTCACGTGCGGGCCAATTGTTCACCAAAGCAGTGTTTTATCCACACCGTCAAGTTCGACAGAAACACTGATCTCTTCACCATCACCGAGTCCGCATAAAAATACATCTGGTTTGTCGCAGGGTCTACGGCCATTGACATGTGGTCGCAATTCTAAGCGGCGAAAAACTCTAAGCGACGATGCATATTTAGGGGCTATTGAGTCGATTACAAACTCGCTTGGGGAGCCCATAACGATGCCTGTCGCCAACTCCATACCAAGTGATACGGTCGACACGTGCTTGGCTTTTGTAGATTTTATTGTAAAAGAATTTCGATCGGAGGAATTGAAATTAGAAGTTATGAACACGATTGTGCAAATCGTGATAAACGCAAGAACCACAGAATTGGAGAGGGCGCGCCGAAAATAATACTAACGGTAATTTTTTACGTATCTATGTCTCAACGTTAAAAACTATACTGCAGTGAATTATTTCATTTTCATGTGAATTCATTACACATCAAAAAACTGGGTAGAGTCTCGCGCCAAGTACAATAAAAAAAAAATTATACATACATATATATATATAGATATATATATATATATATATATATATATATATATATATATATATATATATATATATATATATATATATATATATATATATATATATATATATATATATATATATATATATATATATATATATATATATATATATATATATATATATATATATATATATATATATATATATATATATATATATATATATTGTAACGGTAACTTCCCTAAGTTCGGGCGACCCAGAGAAATTAATCCGAAAACAAACCTGGCTCCAACGTTGAGGATTTGGGGAAGGTGTTGGGCGCCAGACTCCAGGGACGGAGTCCTCTCTCTCTCTCGCTCTCGGCTAGCTTAACTCTAGGGGTAGAGGGATGTGGTGGGGGCGATGAATAAAGACACCGAATACGAATTATGGTTTGAAAGAAATAAAGTTTATTGAAAAAAAAGAAAAAAAGAAAAAGGTCGCGAATTACCGCCCGCTACCTGGCGTATCTTACAATACAATACCGTGACTCTACGATCAAAAGAAAACTAATAATTAATAATCAATAATAGATTAAATTAATAAAAGAATTGACTCTACTCGCAAAAACGAAACTTAAATCTAAGCGTTGCTCAGCCGTCAGCTGTCAACTCGCTCTCTCTCTCTCACTCTCGTTGGGACGGGGTATCGGTGTTGACTCGCTCGCTGTAGACCGGAGTCTAGCGGCAGAGTCGGGGAGGGTGGTGGGGGACGGTACACTCTCTCGCTTGGGTGTCGGGGAGTTGGTGAGTCTCTGCCTCGCTGCAGCGCACTGCGACGCGTGACAGCAGACGACTCAACAATATGGCGGACGCGACTCGCTCGACGTTAGGTGCGCAGCGGGGACTCAACCGGCACTCTAACACGCAACTCGCCGATCACGTGGGACTGGGGACGTTTAAATCTCTGCCGTCTAACGGACAGGGATTCTCGCACGGGTCTGGGGGTTGTTTTAGGGACTCTCTGCACTCTCGGGGGTTGTTGGGGGTTTCGGGACGGGACTGGGAGGTTTCTCGGATACACGGAAAGATCCTACCTGGTACTGGCGACGTTTCCGGCGAAGCTGCGGCGTCGGTACTGTTCCGAAGAAACGCACGTGTCCGTAACGCTTACCGGGTCGTCGTGTAATCCAATTCCACGGCAAAACCAATCCGAAACACACCAAAGAATTCCGGGGTAGATTCAGGGAGGTTTTAGGGCACTCGCTCTCTCTCTCTCTCTCTCTCTCTCTCTCTCTCTCTCTGGATAGCACAACTTGTCACTCGCGTTCTCACTCGAGGTGATAATCGCGAGGTACGAAGATGGACTGAGGACCTTTTCCGCTATCAGTGATTCTTACCTTTGCCACCCGTCTTGCGAGCGCGGCTGACCACCGGTCGGCTGCTAACCGTGCCAGGTGACCAAGATGGCTCCGCGAGGCAAGGGCGGTAAGAATTTGAGTAGCGGAATCGGTACTCGGTACTCTCTCGGGTCTGGATACGTTCGTCAGGCTGGTTAGGAGGAGGTCCTAACGTTTTGCCACGTTACAATATATATATATATATATATATATATATATATATATATATATATATATATATATATATATATATATATATATATATATATATATATATATACATATATATATATATATATATATATATATATATATATATATATATATATATATATATATATATATATATATATATATATATATATATATATAAAACAAATTCCCACGAAATTCGTTGATGAGGAAATAAGTCCTCAATTTTTTCATTTCACCTGCGATAAATTTTTGTGCTAGACAACCCCATAATAATTTAAATTCATTGATTCAATCAGTTGTATAAATTCTGAGTATACAGAGTTCTTGTTTACTAATCATGTCGCAAAACAATTCTGTACACGATAAACTATCGAAGCATACTTCAAAGGTACGTATAGACCTGCACATTAATGGTTTAAACATGAACATAGCTGCGCTCAGAGTTTTGATTCGACTCTCGATCCAACTCGCACCACGGAGCAGTCGGAAAGCAAACGCTTTTCTCGGGAAACAACGGTATAACTATTGTTGAGCGAAAAAAAGTGTCCGCTTGTCGACTGCTCCGTGGTGCGAGTTGGATCGAGAGTCGAATCGAAACTCCAGGCGCAGCTATGTTCATGTTCAAACCATTAATGTGCAGGTCTGTACATAGTTACACAAAATTTTTTTGTGTGACATCCGGATTTTAATAATGTTGTAATTTTTGCACGTGCTCAGCGAAAATCTTCAAAGCATAGTGCTTGAAGTCAATCTAAACGATCCAAAAGTACTGAATCTACTCTCCCATTTACCACTACTCAGTTTTTGATGGAAAAAATTAGGCCTGATGATAAATTCATAAACTTATTTTGATCCTTACGTTTCTTTTTCTTTAAACGACTCATACTCATATTTTGAATTGAATTTCTTTGTCCCTTCTGTTGTAACGTTCGTGGACCCATGTTATTAACCAAGTCTTTTTTTCTTTCATTTTCCAAGTGTTTTTCATATAAATTTTCAACTAAATCATTTTTTCTTTTCGCAGCTCTGGTAGTCACAGACAGAACTTGATCTTTTCGGAGAGCATCAATTGTTTTTGAATTTTTTTTTATAGTAACAGTAGTAGATAGTATATGAGAGTTCAGGATCAAGCACCGCGTCAGCATCCTTCCTTACCGGCCGGGTTGCTTACCAGTCGATGTTAACTGTTCGGTCTGCTCGGAGAATTTTTGTCAGCGGTGAGTATTTTAATGGTAAGCCGCTTTTGAGTTTTTTTTTTTTTTTTTTTTTTCGGTGGGGTGGTCTGTCTTACCGATAAATCTGCATTGTGTGGCTAGTTCTGAGTTTCGGGTGGTCTGTCTTACCGATAAATCTGCATTGTGTGGTTAGTTCTGATTTTCGGGTGGTCTGTCTTACCGATAAATCTGCATTGTGTGTGGCTAGTTCTGATTTTCGGGTGGTCTGTCTTACCGATAAATCTGCATTGTGTGTGGCTAGTTCTGATTTTCGGGTGGTCTGTCTTACCGATAATTCTGCATTGTGTGTGGCTAGTTCTGATTTTCGGGTGGTCTGTCTTACCGATAAATCTGCATGGTTCCAAGTTTCGGGTGGTCTCTCTTGCTTAAAATATATGATGATCTTTGTGGAAAATAGTGGTGGAGGAGTGAAATGAGATTTGACTCTAGCACGCATTAAATTATCGTAAAATACAATTTTATTTTGATCGTTTTGTGAAATATAACAAAATAATACTTATTTTCACTACCCTAATTATTATAAACTATCACTATAAATCAAAAAGTATTACAATATGTACAACTGTAGCTATACTTAACATAATAATTAAAACTACATACAAACTAAAAACTATCCGAATACTCGTGCCGATCTGAAAAAGTAAACGAAAACAAATTAGTTGTGTAATTTGGTTATTCAGTATACTATGGTTGTTATTCAGTATACTATGGTTGTTATTCAGTATACTATAGTTGTTATACATACCAGTTCTCACCATTCCTCATCCGGCTCCTCATCATCCACCTCGTCTCCAAACCCTTCATCTACCTCATCCCAATCCCCCCACTCCACCCACCCCTCCTCGTCCTCGTCTTCCTCCTCCTCGCTCGAATCGTATTCCCAATCATGATCGGGCGCCAGGGTCATGATTCGGTTGAGGACTTCGATACCCATCTCATAAGAATGAGGTTGGGGTATCGGGGAATGATCATTGATCATCCGGAACCACCAGTAAAAGTAGCGATTGCTCACTGCTAATTTCGCACTGATTCCGGCGATCGTAATGATCATACCCTCCACCCCAACACCATCTCCCCTCAGCAACCGGGTATTCATGTAAGTTGATATTATTTCGGGTAGATTTACCTCGGCTACCCACGCAAAGGGATATACCCAATCATATGGCACCACATACCCTGTAGCAAACATGAAAATAAAAATGAAATGAAAGTAAAATAAAAAAAAAATCTGTGATGAAAGTTGGTGCTATACTCACGATTTTCTGCATCAACAGGAGCGGCCATCTTTCAAACAGTTTGTGGTGTAAAAATGCGATGTAAAAAGTTCTGTGGAAACAAATTTTTGATTTTTTATGATTCTGATTTTAATTCAAACATTATTTTCATGTCAAAAAATTTTTTTTTGGTACTTACATAATAATGATTTTGGAGTTCTGTCCTGCAAGCTTTCCACAACACTAAACTTTTTGGGGTGTTATGACGACGATGATACTCGGTGCGATTTTTTCAAAATTGTGAATATTTTCATGTTGGGCGAATCGTTTTGTATTTAAGGATAGGGACATCCAACCCCACCATCACAGTTTTCTGTGGGTGGGGTAAGTATTAGGTATAGGATTTTTCTTCATACCATCGGCAAAACAAAAATGGTCATCGGTAATTTTATGAATATTGCACGAGCGGCCGAAATGTTGTTTATCATTCATATCATTTAGGATTAACCCTCAATTTTTATGAACCTCGATATGCAAGTTTTCCATGCAAATATTATTATCCTGGTGACCATCTTGCGAGGAGGCTTGTTGAACATTGTAGGGTCCTATAGAAATAATTTTTCCTCTGAGAAAATACAATATTTACAATTTTCAGTGAGGGACTACATTCGCAGCGCAAATTTATATCCTATTTGAACAGGTGCAATGTAAGACATTGCAGCATAGGATGTTGCGGCAAATAGCGATAGAGATGGTAGTGGTGGTGGGGGGGGGGGGGGTTATGTGGTGATATAAAGTCCAACCTAAAAAATTGTAAACATTCATGTAAAGCCTACCGCGTGACACCACATCATTGCTGCAAAAAATCTTTTGAAAAAATCATGAGCGATAAAAAAGTATACACGAATCTCATTGAATCAATGAGAAGTGCTTACGAATTGTTGAGTACTTTGAGACCCGGTCAATCAAGTAATGACATTACTGCACGCTGGCATAATATCGGCCTTCAAAATATCAAATCATTGGAAGAGATTCTACTGCATGCGCATCTAAGTGTGAGTGAGAAGCAGCACATTCAACATACAATTTCAATTCTTCAATCATGGGTTGTGAAATTCCAACAACATGCAAATATTGTGGGGGGTAATATCGGTGCTGGTAGCACTATTCATGATCGTGTTCAATGGGATGATGCGGAAAGTGCTTTTGGCTCCCGAATTCGCACAGGCATCGTGACAAATCTATATCATAAAGATTTGGGGAGATTTTTAGAGGATGCTGGTGAAGTATCAATCGAACGGTTGAAAAATATACAAGAAAATGGTGAGAATATTAAGGTGAATGTCATCGTCGCATGCAAATTCGAAAATGTGAAAAGTGAGGAGGTTGTAACGGAAATAAAACACTTCACCACACGCAATGCAACAATCCTTGCATCAACAGACCTTGGAAGCTGGTTTGAAAATAATGTAATTAACCCACTGCTTGCCAAGGTTGAGGATTTTGAGCAGCGTGATTCGGGTTGGAGTATGATAGAGATCATCAACGCGGTGATCTGCATCAACCGCTACGATCCCCTTCGTGGTGGGCTCTCTACATTCACCGAACTACCTGAGGATATTCGGAGGAGGATGGCTGTGGTCAATGTGCAGAATGATGATAACCGATGCTTTCTCTGGTCTGTTGTCGCCGCTTTGCACCCCGTAAACACCAATACAAACAGGACGCATAGCTATCGACGGTATATTTCAGAGCTAAATTGCACGGGTGTAAAGTTTCCCACAACCCTACGATGTGTTGAAAAATTTGAAAAATTGAACAATTTAAGAATTAATGTTATGGTATTGAACACGCAAGTGACATGGATGGTGGAAAAGATGTCATCACACCTCTTTATTTAAGCAAAAATTTAACAAACGTGAGTGATGATGCCATTCATCTACTCATGATTGAGTGCAATCGTGGTGTTAGTGATAATTTTGAGCCGCGATTTCACTTTGCATGGATCAAAAATCTTTCACGTTTGGTGAGCAAACAATTATCGAACCATAACGGTCAAACTTTTTTGTGTGATAGATGTTTGTGCCACTTTTACACACAAAGCTCATATGCCAACCACAAATATGATTGCATACAAATGAATAAAGTAAGAATGGAATTTCCAGAAAAGAAAAACTTGGAATTTTCCAACTTTCGAAATATGGAGGCTGTACCATTTGTTGTTTATGCAGATCTTGAATGCATATTGAAACCCATGGTGGCTCGATCTCAAGAGCATATTCCACACAGTGTGGCATACTATATGCATTGTGCATATGATGAATCATTATCGGAATATAAGGACAATCGCGGACCTGATTGTGTTAAATGGTTTATCGAACAACTTCATGAATTGTCAATTAAAACAGAATCACGTTTAAAAAATATAATTCCAATGGAACCGCTCACTCAAGCACAACGCGATCATCACATGCGTGCTAAAAATTGTTACATCTGTTGTAAACCATTTTCACCAGAAGAAAAAAAATGCCACGATCATTGTCATTTTACCGGTAAATATCGCGGGGCTGCACATAATCGGTGTAACCTGAATTTTCAAAAGACGCATACAATTCCCATAGTCTTTCATAATTTTTCGGGTTATGATTCACATTTTATAATAAAATCTCTAGCTACAACTTTTCCGGGTGAAATTACACTGTTGCCGATTAACAAAGAAAAATATATTTCTTTTACGAAGAGAGTTGCGGGTACTATGATTAGCTTGAGGTTCATAGACTCGCTCAGATTCATGGCTGGCAGTATTGAGAAATTGGCATCATACGTGGATGATTCTGATAAAAAAATAACGCGGAAATTCTATAATGATCGGGAAAAATTTAATTTAATGGTTTGGAAAGGTGTGTTCCCTTATGAATATATCGATTGTTGGGAAAAACTTGATGAATCAAAATTGCCCGACAAAAAAGACTTTTATTCTAAACTATCATATTCCAATATTTCCAATGCTGATTATGAGCATGCGAAAAATGTGTGAATCAAATTCAATTTGACAACGTTGGGTGATTATTCCGATTTGTATCTAAAAACCGATGTACTGTTATTAGCCGATATATTTCAGAATTTCCGTGCGAGTTGCTTTAAAACTTACAATTTAGATCCGCTACACTATTACACTGCACCAGGGCTTGCTTTTGATGCAATGTTAAAGCATACAAAAATTAATTTACAACTCCTAGATGATCCCGAAATGATCCTATTTATTGAAAAAAGCATAAGAGGTGGTGTTGCACAGTGCTCAAATCGTCATGCCGAGGCTAATAATCGATTTATGTGTGATGATTTCGATCCATGCAAAGAAGAATCGTATCTTATGTATTTTGATGTAAATAATCTCTATGGTGCAGCTATGAGCGAGCATTTGCCGAGTGGATTATTTGAATGGGAAAATGATATCATTGATGTAATGACCCATCCTGATGATGCACCAATCGGTTATATTCTGGAGGTGGATTTAGATTATCCGGTAAAGCTTCACAAACAGCATGCAGACCTACCACTCTGTCCCGAACATTTCACACCACCTGGTCGTAAAATTGTAAAACTTACCACAACGCTTCTACCTAAAGAGAAATATGTGCTTCAATACCGAAATTTGAAGCAGTGTTTGAATTTGGGTATGAAGTTGGTCAAAGTACACAGGATTTTTAGGTTCAAGCAATCACCATGGTTAAAACCATACATTGATCTGAATACAATGATGCGTAAACAATCAAAAAACGAATTTGAGAAAATTTTTTACAAATTAATGAATAACGCTGTATTTGGTAAAACTATGGAGAATGTGCGTAAACATAAGAATGTGAAACTGATCACAAAATGGGGTGGTAGGGGTGGTGCGAGAGCTTTAATTGCAAGGCCGAATTTCCATAGCTGCACTGTATTTGGTGATGATATGGTGATCATCGAGTTAAATCGCACCAAAGTATATTTCAATAAACCAATATACATCGGTGCTACTATTCTAGATTTATCAAAAATTATTCTTTACAACTTTCACTATAATTATGTTAAAAATAATTTTATATATAATCAGGAGAAATTACTGTATACAGATACCGATAGCCTAATATATCAATTCAATGTGCCAAACATATACGAAATCATCAAACGTGATGTTGAGACGATGTTTGATACATCAGACTATCCACCCGATAATGTGTATACCATCCCATTGCGAAATAAGAAACGCCTCGGTTTGATGAAAGATGAAAATAATGGGGAAATCATGACTGAATTTATTGGGTTGCGTGCAAAACTGTACACTTTCAGAACTCGTGGGGGCATTGACAAAAAACGTGCGAAGGGTGTAAAAGGTTCCACATTAAAATCAATCACGTTTGATGATTATAAACGATGTCTCATTGATTATAAGAATCTGGTAGGATCACAATGCGTGATAAGAAGTAAAACGCACAGAGTCAGCACTATTTTACAGAATAAATTAGCCCTAAGTTGGTGCGATGACAAACGAGATTTATTACCAGGGAGGACTGACACGCTCCCCTGGGGCTACCAGACCTTGTAAATTGGTGGAAATACTATCTTTCATATTCAAATTGCTAAACTTCAAAGATAAAATAAAAAAATTAGAAAATATTGTAAAAATTAGAAAAAAATTTGAAAATTTTGTAAAAATTAGAAAAAAATTGGAAACTTTATGTTAAAAATTAAAAAACTTGGAAATTTTTTTATTTTAATTTCGATTTTATTAATATTCCACATAGAATTAAGACTATTTCTGTGTAAAATAAAAGACATGTAAATATTTGATAATAATAAATTTTTTATTAAAAAATACATTTATTTCACATGTTTGATTTATTTATCCAACTGTTATGCGAATTATCGAATCCCAACCATTTCACATAGAGTTCATTGCCCCTTTTACGCAAGACCTTTTCTATGAGATAACCATCGGGGTATTGCACCCTGCTTAGTTCTTCCTCGTAAAAGCCTCCCTCGATGGGTTGATTCAGGTAGTCAATGAGTTTGTATGTCGGAGGGTTGGTGTTTTTCACCTCATTCACGGTAAATATTTCCGTTGTCCAATTCGGTGTATAGCCTTTTTCGAATACATTTTTATATTTGCTTATTCGAACTTTATCACCAGATTTGAATTTCTTTTTTCGCTTGCTTATTTTCAACAATCGCGGCTTATACACACTCTGATATATTTGTTTTTCATTGCATGCAGTGACGTTTTTCGGTTTCATCCCAATCGTGCGATGTTTCGTGTTATTGTATGATTCCATTAATTCATGTAGAATATCAACCCACTTGTGGGAGCCTCGCAGAGTGAATTGCTTCCACATTTTATTTTTCAATGTTCGATTGAAACGCTCACATATCGATGCCTTCAAGTTGCTGAATGTAGAGTACATGTTTATTCCATAATGTTTCATAAGAGTTTTGAATTCATTGTTATAAAATTCTTTACCCTGATCCACGTATAGATGTTTCGGTATGCGACCGCGGGTTATCACCGATCTCATGGCGAACGTTACATCTCTACCACTCTTACTCTTGATGGGTACACCCCATGAAAACTGAAAATATATCGATAACCGTGAGCAAGAATTTATAACCATTATTGATAGATGCGTAAGCTGACATATCGACAAGATCAGCTTGCCAGGTCTCATCCAACCCACGTATATCAACATAGCGTCGAGGATAGTTACGGCGGGCGGCTCTATGAAGTTCACTCGCTATCACCTCCTTCATGTTCCCATGCTTGTAGCTGCTCTTTGGTGGATTTGTTGCAGCCATGGTTCATACGTTATTTTCCCCACGTATGATGCTATCGCTCAACAAAGATCCCGTCATGAATAAGTTTTTCATCTTCACGCTAGTGTCTTATATGCGGTTAGTCCTTTCTCCGCACTCTCGAAGCCAATTGGTTGAGGAATCGATCACCCGCGAGCAGGAGCTGCGCTCGATCCGCATCTATACCTTTTACGATGTGTGATTCGCGAGATGTGGCTCCCACCTTTGATAATCTAGAATCCACATATTTCATAAGCTGTGACGTGTGAGCAGCGAAATTATAAATGTCCTCGTATATCGCATCTTGCAGCTTTCTATTTCCAATGATTTTCCTCCTCTGAGCAGTGAGGTCGGTTTGAATGGTATTAATGTTCACATCTAGAGTGTGGAGTTTAATTTCAAGCGCATTGATATCACTGAGTTGTTTTGCAATCATTCTCTGCTTCAGAGCGGTGAGTTTTAGCTCTAGTGCATTATATTTGATTTCAAACGCTTTCAAGGGAATAGCATCGGTCGGCTGTTGTGGATCTGCAATATTACACAACCGTTTGTTGTTCATATCATAATTATCGTCTGGGGTAAGCTTAAAGCCAATACCAGGAGGTCCGCGGGCACCTCCTCCTCCTTTCACCGACTGTCTGCCAAAGACGTCTATGCTCATCGTTCAACGTTCGATGCTCAAATGAAAACTTTTGTTGTTAATTCAGTGTTAATAAATGATTTTAGCTTCGCGTAACTCTTCAATAATGGAGGATATTTCATTAGAATGACTGGTATTACCAGCTGCTTGGGAGGCCATGAGTAGTCGAAGACGATCGACCAATCCATTAGGATTATCCCAGTATACATAATCCATGCTTTGTCCGCACGCAATTTTATGGGTGGGTAAACCTTTACCACGCCTTCCCTCTGTTTTCCCCGCTGGTGAATTGATGTATGGGGCAATAAAATCTCTATATTTGGCACTTTTTTCTCTATCTTCATGAAGGCTTCTTTCAGGTTTGTAATATTTTCGATATGCATTCGTTTTCTTCAGGATTCTAATATAATTTTGCCTATCACTTTTACACACAATTGCGGGATCGGGTGACTTTTTAAATAACAATTCTAGCAACCCTGGTGTGTTCTCATAGGTCTTATCACCTATGTATATCAATTCATCGGTAAATTCAATACTCGAATTACCAATCTTCATTCCCCGCACCAACTTTCGAACACCATATTTCTCATCTAAGTCTTTACGATGTTTGCTTGAGGTAAACATGTTCAAATAGTGCACCGTCTTAAATTCTTTTTTTGTTTTCGGTGTGCTTGTAGAGGCGACTACATGTGCGGCGTCTTGGTTGATATCATCATCGGTATTATTTGTATCATCTATACTAATAACAGCTGCAGCGTTGTCCCCAATGAGGGTATTAGTTGCAAAGCTTTCGTTACCCACACTTTTATACGTATCATTATCATCATCATTATCATCATCATCATCATCATCATCAACATTATAATAATCATTCCCATAATCTTGTGTTTTCCCAAAATTTCAGTTTTTATAAAAGCGTCAGGTTTTGCAAAATCTTCAGTTTTCTCGATTTTCATCACACCCGATTCTGTCTTCACTTCTTGTTTTATTAGTCGATGCTGCTGCTGCTGCTGCTTCGATGAATTCACCAATTCGTGTAGTGGTGTTACCAAAGGCTTGAACATTTGATTCACAGCTCGCTCACTGGTGTCTTTTTCCATTTTAATCAACCTGTGTTTACGTCGAATGATATCGCTAGCCCTTGCTATTTCCTGCAGCACATCGTTGTGCTTACGTATCTTGGAGCTCTCCATGCTGCTAGTCTGATTGTTGTCGTATGACTGTATGTGGTTATTGATGATTTATGCTTATAAAGCAGTCAAAGCATTTCCTATATCGCCCCTCGTTGATCTCACTGTCTTTGTCGATGGTTACAAAGCTGTATCTA
Organism: Macrophya annulata; assembly: GCA_963924015.1. Lineage (NCBI taxonomy): Eukaryota > Metazoa > Arthropoda > Insecta > Hymenoptera > Tenthredinidae > Macrophya > Macrophya annulata. The sequence goes on from OZ001263.1 coordinate 7,305,205, forward strand.
CCATCATTCCAACATGTCGAACACAAATCTTTAAATTGTTGATAGGTCATGTCGGTGTTCACGTGATCGGTGTAAATGTGTTTCAAATTCATTTCATCTTGACGGAAAAGAACCAATAAGTTTGCATTATCCCGCGCCAGATGCTTCGGGATACGTGCATACGTTTGACAGAGATAAAAACTATCGACATCTCTGTGTCGTCCCATACAGAAATAGGCTCTAATATTATCCCGCTTCTCGCATGCCACATCATCAAAGATCATAATCGAGTTGGGTTGCGCATCTTTAGGCTCTATGACCTCTTTGTGCTCATCAAATGGAAAATAACCCACCCCCTCCACCGGTTCCAGTAGCCTCTTCAAGAACTCATACTTTGGTTGATTGAGTGATTTTGAATAGACGTACACATTCCCAAATCGCAGACCATTAGCATGGGTGAGAAGTGTTAGAAGGGCATTGGTTTTACCGCAATTCAAGGGTCCACAAAAAACAGCCCTTACACTGTTCGGTAGTAGAGCACCATGTCGTTTTCCCTTCTTCTTTTTCTGCTCAGCCAAGCTATCGAAATTGGCTATGGGTAGTTTAGTTGTTTGATCATGAAATTTCATGATGCTTGGTAAACGTCGCGAGAAGAACTAACATAATCATGTATAAAATACATGCTTTATAGAATTCATGTTAGTTCGCAGTTAACTATGGTTGGATGCACACGCAGACAAAGAAGTGGTTGTGGACTAATTAATAAAATCATCAACCATCTCCCGCTCGAACTACATATTCCCGGTTATCAATACTGCGGCCCTGGCACAAAATTGACAAAGAGGTTAGCTCGTGGTGATCGGGGTATCAATGCTCTAGACGTCGCATGTATGGAACACGACGTTGCATACTCAAAAAATCACGATAATATTACAGAGCGTAATAAGGTGGATAAAGTGCTTGCCGAAAGGGCTTGGAATCGAGTTTTGGCTAAAGACGCAAGTGCAACTGAAAAAGCCACCGCTTGGGCAGTCACTAATACCATGAAGATGAAATCTAAGCTCGGTATGGGTGTGAGTGGGAGCAAGACGCAAACATCACACAAGAGCAAGAAAAGAACCTTAACATCTATCATACGGGCCGCAAAGAAATCTATGAAACCTGGCTCCAGAGCCATCGAGTCAGCGTTGGAAGGTGCTCGTATGGCGGCATCTAAAGGGAAAGTGCGCATGCCACGTATTTTACGGGTCCCTAAGAAAATCGGCGGTTTATTACCGTTTCTTATCCCAATATTTGCGGCCCTTAGTGCGACCGGTGGTTTAGCTGGTGGTGCGGCTGGTATAGCAAAGGTTGTGAACGAGGCTAGCGCTAACAAACATCAATTACAAGAGGCTAAGCGACACAATTCAACAATGGAGGCGATTGCATTGGGAAAGGGATTATACCTGAAACCCTATAAGAAGGGTATGGGTCTGTATTTGAAACAGGCAAAAAACTAATAAAGCTACCACACCGAGCCCTCACCGATGCTGATTTGCTAAACTATGCCAGAGCTATGAAAATTCCACACTTTCGAGGAGTTTTTATGCGGAATGATCTACCCAATTCTGGCCCTAGAAAGCATGAATCAGCAATTATCAATCTTGATGATAAAAACGGGCGAGGACCGCATTGGGTTGCATACATGAAAAACGGCAACGATGCGGAATATTTCGATAGTTTTGGTGATTTACAACCCTCCAGAGATCTTATGAAATATCTGGGTGTTGGTAGCGTTAAATATAACCGTAAGAGATATCAAGAATATAACACGGTAATTTGTGGACACTTATGTCTCAAGTTTCTTAGTGGGCAACTATAAAATAGATACGCATCGAAGATATGATGTTAGTCATGGCTGATTCATTCACGTTGACACTCTCAGGAGAATCATCGGTGTTGGAAACTCAATATTTTCCACCCATCGAATTATCCCCCACAAAGGAATATGTTCTCGGACTCATAGAGCTGCTAACATTCAACTCAATCCCCAATATTGATGATGGGTGTAATAAGTTTTCTATATCACACCCTCAACGAATGGAGAATGGCATCGTAACACCCAACACAATAATCACAATACCCACAGGAAGCTATGAAATTGAAGATATCGAAAGTTATTTAAAAAAGATGCTACCTGAGGATATTACCGTTAGCCTGAAAGCTAATAATAATGAACTGCACAGCGAAATCATGTGTAATCATACAGTGAACTTTGAGTTGGAAGATTCCATCGGTCGATTGCTTGGATTTAGTTCGAATCCTCTCCCGAGTGGTGTTACCCACAAGTCCGAATTACCCGTTCGCATACTCAAAGTCAACGCTTTGCGAGTCGAGTGTAATATTACTACGGGTGCATTCATAAACGAGTATCGAGTACACACTATTCATCAATTTTTCCCAACCGTCCCACCAGGATATAAGATTGTGGAAGTACCAACAAACGTCATTTATCACCCAATCTCCGTGCAATCAATACGTGATACACAATTGAGAATAGTTGATCAGGGTGGAGAATTGGTTAATTTTCGTGGCGAAACCGTAACTATACGATTACACGTAAAATCCTTGAGATAATATGGGTATAGTATTTGAGCAGACAAATAAATCTAGCAGTGGGTATAAAAGCTCAATAATATGTCCAAACATCATCAGTCATCGCACACCTCTGATTCAAGTGACACATCAGAACGCTCAGTATCTCCAGAGCCTAGGACTTCGACTTCGTGGTGGAAAATAAGAATTCGTTGTTATTTGTGCATATTACCATGGAGAAAATGATAAAGATCCAAACCCCAGTCGCATTCGACGAATCGATTGCCCACTGTGAGGTGCATGCCCATCAACCTTTTGGATTGTCAACCTTCAAGAATAATGATGAAATTCACATTTCTGTTCAAAACCAAGACTCGTGTGTATTACCTAGCAAGAGTGCACTTCATATTTACGGCCGAATGACAAAAACTAATGACACCCCTGTTGTTACAACCACAGAATTGGTCAATATGGCGGTTTGTCATTTGTTTGGGGAGATACGGTATGAGTTAAATGGGCATGAGATTGATCAGAATAAGAACGTTGGTATTACGAGTCTCATGAAGGGGTACTTATCGTTGACTCCGGGGCAGCAACATCTCCTAGAGAACGTCGGGTGGATCGGTGATGATGGAAATAAATTAACCAACGCCGATGGGTACTTTGATGTTGTTATACCACTGCATTTTCTGCTGGGATTTGCCGAAGACTATAAGCGAATCATCATCAACGCTAAACATGAGTTGATTATGACGCGTTCAAATAATGATTTGAATGCTATAATTCAGACTGTTGTGGAGGGCGTCATAATCTCGATAGAAAAAATTAAATGGTTGTTACCATACATCAAGCTGGCCGATAACTCCAAAATGAAGCTGCTAAATTACATCACCAATGACCCTGCTATATCTATGAGTTTTCGCTCTTGGGAAATGCATGAGTATCCAATGCTACCGCTAACAACCAGACATGTATGGGTGGTTAAAACCTCAACACAATTGGAGAAACCAAGGCACGTCATACTGGGATTCCAAACTGCAAGGAGAAATGAAGCATCAAAAAACGCTAGCGAATTCGATCATTGCATGATCAGAGATGTGAAACTTTTCCTCAACTCGCAGTGCTATCCATATGGAAATTTGAATCTTGATATCGCTCACAATCAATATTCTATCCTCTACGATGTGTACACAAACTTTCAACCATCATGTTATGACAAAGACCCCGAACCCCTGTTGTCAAGGAATAGATTTTTAACAAAAGCACCACTCATCGTCATAGATTGCGCCAAGCAGAACGAATCATTGAAAAGTGGACCGGTGGATATCCGTTTAGAGTTTGAAACTAGCGTTAAATTTCCCACGAATACTTCAGCCTATTGTATGATCATACACGATCGTATTGTTGATTACAACCCAATTAGTGGCGTTGTGAAAAAATTATCCTCTTTTTAATCATAACAATAGTAATAAGAACTATAATTATTATTATCTAAAAGTGTAAGGATAAAATGAATAAAAATGTATTCAATATATTGCATTGTATGTACATTTGTTTTATTTTTTCCAACTCATCCCATTACATTTTTATTTTTATATTATTCCAAATTTTATTGTACATCCTCCTCTGCGGGTGTGCATGAAAATTCACACTTATTGAACTGCCCACCATGGTATGTGAGGTTCAACTGTTGATCGCGAGCAGCATCACTCATCTGCATCAATTGCTGTGGATCTTCCTCAAGAACTTTGGCGATCCTCTTGGGTAGAAAAATATTGAACCGCCCATCAATTTCAGCCAGGATGCTCATTCCAAATTTTGTTTTTACGGCCTTCAGTCCACTGATGGCATACTGCTTTCCTGGCTCCAGTTCCGACATCTTTTTGGTCGGTAGGAAATCAGCTAGGGTACCCGCTTGATTAATTTTGGTGAAATCCATAGTATCTGAGATGGAGAATCAGCTTAATTAGCAATGTGAATTCAATATTTTCACCCGAAAAAGACTTGGATATTAATATTATTATCATTATTACCTGTTTTTATGTAACTTCAGGCGGACTTGATGTGGAACTCTAGACAAACTCAAAACGTTTGAATATAGTTTTTGGGAACCTCAAGCTTATAAACCTCCAACCCCCACTAACTTTTAGCTACAGCATTGGATGTGGAGATGTATGCGGAAGATAACTCATGCCGATTTCTCAGATGTTGGAAAAAATTTATATTTGATCCTTACCAACACTTTCCCAACCAACATTTGATTTATTATGGTTCATAAATGTTGGAAAATTTATATTTGATCCTTACCAACACTTCCACATCAACATTTTGATTTATTATTGCTCATAAATTTGAGGTGCGGCATGCATCAACTCATGTTCGTTCACCACTCCTATGTCCCTTCACCGGAAATAACTAAATATTTGCACCGATCCTGTGGAATGTCGGTGCTGTTCTTTGCACCTGTCGTACATTTTCATTGGAATTCGCTTCTAATCTTTGTTTAGTGATTTTCACAGCTGCTGATACATTCGCTTGGTTGGTGGGGATGTAGATTTCTATATATATATAAATACAACCAGAAAAAATCATAGCATCAATAGCATTTTGAAACTCTGTAGAGGTTCATACTGCAAATTGTAACAGTCAAAGAAAACTTTCATAAAATAAAAAAAATGAGTGGTGAATGTGGAATTTTCTGTGTTTCAAGCGGTCGGCGACACAATATGAGTAAGTAGTGAGAGCCAATGAATATCATTCTTTAAATCGCAGTGAAGATCTAGATGCTCAAATAATTCATCATGTTCTCATTACAGATGCTCTTGCGTGGAAACAAGAAGTGAACCGGATTATAACTCAAATTGATGTGAATGCAATCAGGGCTGTAGCCCTCGATGAGGTGGAGTTCACATTTGAAATCATGAGCTGGTGGATGACTCTGCGCAGGAAAACTCTTGGGCGAACCTGGTTCGGTCGTCGTTGGACACCAGCACCATGTGATACATGCCGCAGTTTAGTTCTGGATGCCGCATGGGAGCTGATTAGGGCGGGGGAGTTTCGCGCATTCCCACAGTGAAAGATTGATGTATATATAAAATAATTGAATGTGTATTGATAATAAAATATAATTTGTAAAACTTGAATATAAGTTTGAGTACAATTTTCCTTTTCACACAATGAATTTATTTACATATTCATATAATTAATTGCACTGCGGACAGTCTTTAATCATTGGTGTGGGAAAATCAGCATTGGTAGTGTGTTGTTGACATCTGCGATGGTTGGCAATATCTTCATCCTTTTTCATGGGTTCTGATAGTTGATCCCACACTTCATCAATGATCGTTGATCCATAGAGTAGAATGAAATCTTTAGTTAGGAATGCAATGTCCTCGGCCCTCATTTGCTTCAAACTTCCGGTTTCGTGGAAAATGTGCAATGATTTGTCAAGGGATGCAATGCAGTCTTTCAAATACCAGTTTTTTAATCGCTGCACGTTTTTGAAGGCACACCTGTACCCCGGTAGATTTCCATGATGGTCACCATACCAACGAACCACCCGCGACTCGTGTTGCAGCATTCGAAAGCTTGGACATCCTAGTTCTTCTAGATTGATTACAGACTTCGATTCATCGTTAATGATTTTTTCAATCCACCGCTTCTTTTCTAATCCTGTGACATAGATGTAACATGCATTCCCAGCAATTTTTTTTACAACTTTCTCTACATCTTTGTAGGGTGTTTCTCCAACGCTCCAAGGTATTCCATGATAGTGTCGTGTTAACCATATATTGAGATTCTTACACTCATGTGGTAGGGTCACCCAGGAGCATGGGGGTTTGAAGAGGATGCGCATTATGCTTGGCTCATTTTCGTCATACGTTTGAATACCTAATACAGCCAACTCTTTGACCATGAACTTCTCGTTGAATCGGCCAAAACCTTGTATATCTAAAATAAATTCCATAGTGAAATGAGTACCAAATCAGTTACCACACCGTTTTGGTATGAAAGTTCACTGTATACTGGTTACCATGCAAAATGTTGTCGACCGATGGAGAAATCATCCCCTAGCGGATTGCTGGAAAGCTCACCGATTTTTTACCATGCACGTGGATTTTGGTAAAAAAGACCATTGAAACTCGAAACCAACCCCGTGCAGATTTATCGGTAAGACAGACCACCCGAAAATCAGAACTAGCCACACACAATGCAGATTTATCGGTAAGACAGACCACCCGAAAATCAGAACTAGCCACACACACAATGCAGATTTATCGGTAAGACAGACCACCCGAAAATCAGAACTAACCACACAATGCAGATTTATCGGTAAGACAGACCACCCGAAACTCAGAAATAGCCACACAATGCAGATTTATCGGTAAAACAGACCACCCCACCGAAAAAAAAAAAAAAAAAAAAAAAAAAAACTTGAAACCGGCTTACCATTAAAATACTCACCGCTGACAAAAATTCTCCGAGCAGACCGATCAGTTAACATCGACCGGTAAGCAACCCGGCCGGTAAGGAAGGATGCTGACGCGGAGCTTGATCCCGAACTCTCATATACTATCTACTAACAGTTTTTATAAAAACTTTTATAATTCGTTCTAAATAAAATATTACTACAACTAATAACATCATAATGACCATAATCGAACGGACCGGTCAGTCTTAAGATTAATTTATTTTGTAATAAAAGCGAATTAAATATCAGAGGTATTACCATATCATTTTGATATATAATAATACATATGTTGTGAATATCTACAAAAGCCTGTATTTCAATATGCCCACCGAATACTCCATTCTGCCGCATATGATGCAAATAATCTTCTTTATTCCTGATTATTCTATTATGAAAGTCATTTTCCGTCACAAAATTTTTGAATAATTCCCAATTACGATCAATATAATCCACAATTGCATGTCTTAAATATTTATGCTGCTTTTGGGAATCGTAGACAAAGTAAGATAAACTCCTAAATAAACAATTTCCATCTGCTTCTATATAACATTCTATATTATGCACATAATCCATGTTTCAAACGGTTAAAATTATTCAAAACAGTAAACACAAAAAAAAGATACTGAAATACTGAATTTTATGTTAGAAAATATTTTGCTTTCAGTAGATGTATCAAGTCCTAGATTACAGAAACCAATAAAACGAAATTGACACGTTCACTTGAACAATGTTCACAGGCGCACAGCAGCCTTTCAATATTATGTAGCTGTCAAGCAGTAATCAAATCTTATGGCGCCAAGCAGCCTTTAACAATTCAGGCGCGAAGCAGCCGTTCAATGCCAGTTAATTACTTGAAATATAACAATAAAAGAAAGATTTTTGATTTATATCTACTCAGAATTTGATATTAAATATATTACTGAAGTATGTCTTTTAACACGTCATTCGTGATGAAAGAATTTATAATAACTTCGGTGGTTTTTTGTTTCTTGAAAACAACATATACATATATGAACTTCTTTCATCAATAGTATACAATGATTGATATAAGTATTGAGAAACCATAATTCATATGATAATTTAAATCTGAAAATTTCTATGTGTTCAAATTTAACTTTTAATGTGTATTTTGCAGCAAAACACTGCAGACATGTTCCCTGACCCTATTACATTCATATGTTGATGGCAACCTAGATCGGGTAACCAATACAACCTTGATCAGGTAACCAGACAACCTAGATCGCGTAACCATGGCAATATCGAGCGGATTTCCGTAGCAACCGCGATCTAGGTAACCATGGCAACCTGGATCGCGTAACCATGGCAACCCCAAACAGGTAACCATGGCAACCTGGATCGCGTAACCATGACAACACCAAGCAGGTAACCATGGCAACCTGGATCAGGTAACCATGGGAACCCAGACCAAGAAACCATGGCCTAGATCGCGTAACCATGGCAATATCGAGCTGATTTCCAGAGCAACCGTGATTAGGTTACCATGGCAACCTAGATCGCGTAACGATGGCAACCCCAAACGGATAACCATGGCAACCCTAAACGGATAACCATGGCAACCCCAAACGGGTAACCATGGACCCAGATCAAGAAACCGTAGCCACCTAGATCACGTAACCATAGCAATATCGAGCGGATTTCCATGGACACCGCGAGTAGGTATCAATGGTAACCCAGATCAAGAAACTATGGCCACCTAAATCGAGCGGCATCCATGGCAATATCGAGCGGATTTCCATGGCAATCTAGGTTGCCATGGTAACCTAATTACGGTTGCTATGGAAATCCGCTCGATATTGCCATGGTTATGCGATCTAGGCCATGGTTTCTTGATCTGGGTTGCCATGGTTACCTGATCCAGGTTGCCATAGTTACCTGCTTGGGGTTGTCATGGTTACGCGATCCAGGTTGCCATGGTTACCTGTTTGGGGTTGCCATGGTTACGCGATCCAGGTTGCCATGGTTACCTAGATCGCGGTTGCTACGGAAATCCGCTCGATATTGCCATGGTTACACGATCTTGGTTGTCTGGTTACCTGATCAAGGTTGTAATGGTTACCTGATCTAGGTTGCCATCAAAATATGAATGTAATAGGGTCAGGGAACATGTCTGCAGTGTTTTGCTGCAAAATACACATTAAAAGTTAAATTTGAACACATAGAAATTTTCAGATTTAAATTATCATATGAATTATGGTTTCTCAATACTTATATCAATCATTGTATACTATTGATGAAAGAAGTTCATAGGTATATGTTGTTTTCAAAAAACGAAAAACCACCGAAGTTATTATAAATTATTTCATCACGAATGACGTGTTAAAAGACATACTGCAGTAATATATTTAATATCAAATTCTGAGTAGATATAAATCAAAAATCTTTCTTTTATTGGTATATTTCAAGTAATTAACTGGCATTGAACGGCTGCTTCGCGCCTGAATTGTTAAAGGCTGCTTAGCGCCATAAGATTTGATTACTGCTTGACAGCTACATAATATTGAAAGGCTGCTGTGCGCCTGTGAACATTGTTCAAGTGAACGTGTCAATTTTATTTTATTGGTTTCTGTAATCTAGGACTTGATACATCTACTGAAAGTAAAATATTTTCCAACAAAAAATTCAGTAATTCAATATCTTTTTTTGTGTTCACTGTTTTGAATAATTTTAACCGTTTGAAACATGGATTAAGTGCATAATATAGAATGTTTTATAGAAGCAGATGAAAATTGTTTATTTAGGAGTTTATCTTACTTTGTCTACGATTCCCAAAAGCAGCATAAATATTTAAGACATGCAATTGTGGATTATATTGATGGTAATTGGGAATTATTCAAAAATTTTGTGACTGAAAATGACTTTCATAATACAATAATCAGGAATAAAAAAGATTATTTGCATCATATGCGGCAGAATGGAGTATTCGGTGGGCATATTGAAATACAGGCTTTTATAGATATTTACAACATATGTATTATTATATATCAAAATGATATCGGAACACTTCTGATATTTAATTCACCTTTATTACAAAATAAATTAATCTTAAAACTGACCGGTCCGTTCGATTATGGTCATCATGATTCGATTATGGTCATCGCGTAACCATGGCAACCCCAAACGGATAATCATGGCAACCCCAAACGGGTAACCATGGCAACCCAGATCAAGAAACCATAGCCACCTAGATCACGTAACCATAGCAATATCGAGCGGATTTCCATGGCAACCGCGAGTAGGTATCCATGGCAACCCAGATCAAGAAACCATGGCCACCGAAATCGAGCGGCATCCATGGCAATATCGAGCGGATTTCCATGGCAACCGCGAGTAGGTATCAATGGCAACCCAGATCAAAAAACCATGGCCACCTAAATCGAGCGGATTTCCATGGCAATCTAGGTCTTCTACATCGGCGGCGGCGGCGGTATTATCAATATAATATAGATATATATATATATATATATATATATATATATATATATATATATATATATATATATAATGGTATGGATTTTATGTTTCTTTTAAAGTAAAAGCACCAGGTTGATTCGTCTAGAATAAGAAGTTTTATGATAATTGATTATAATTAACAATTATATGAGCTTTGTTTATTACAAATGTTACTAACCTAGAATAAGAAGAATCAACAATTTGATGTTCTTGCTTCGTCTGTCTATCTGTCTCTATTGAACTCTATTTACTCTATTTACGCGACGACCTCTCTTGAACATATACGTACTATATTTTATACGGTAAACTCTATCCCCCAAAAGCTCCTCGGGTGCAAAAACTTTGCGCCAAGTACATTAAAACGTAGTAACTATCAACAAAAATTTGTTAACAAAATATTCAAAGAAATAGCATTTGATCTACTAAAGTATCGAAATCAATGGACTTTGCCAAGTACAATTGAATTTGCTTCCAATTAATTTCTGAATGTTGACATTTCAATATACATAACATGCATAACATGTTATAACATGCAACATACGTACTCATATAAGAAACGATCAATTATAAATAAAATGACGAAAAAACAAAGAAAAGAAAAAAAAAATTTGGAGTACGTGGTACTTGGCGGGCTGATGTTGAAGTTAGTATAAAAATATTAAAATAGTTCAATTTATAGTTTCTTGTACTTTTTACAAAAATGCCCGCCAAGTACCACTACCTCCAAATTTTTTTTTTCTTTTCTTTGTTTTTCCGTCATTTTATTTATAATTGATCGTTTCTTATATGAGTACGTATGTTGCATGTTATAACATGTTATGCATGTTATGTATATTGAAATGTCAACATTCAGAAATTAATTGGAAGCAAATTCAATTGTACTTGGCAAAGTCCATTGATTTCGATACTTTAGTAGATCAAATGCTATTTCTTTGAATATTTTGTTAACAAATTTTTGTTGATAGTTACTACGTTTTAATGTACTTGGCGCAAAGTTTTTGCACCCGAGGAGCTTTTGGGGGATTTCATTACTTTTTGTACACGTTTTGATTTTCTCAACCGTTTCTGTTGAATGGTATTTTGCAGAATACTATTCATTTCTATAAATCTAACTGTTATGAGTTCTATTGAAAGTGTTTTACTGATAAATCTCAGTCTTCCGCAATGAAAGTGTATGCGCAGGGAACCTTTCGCAGAATCTATCCTGCACAGTGCTGCGAAAGGTTTCCTGCGCATACACTTTCATCGCAGAAGACTGAAATTTTGTTTAAAGACATATTTTACCATAATCTAGAATTGGTAGTATCACTTTTTCGATTGGACCTTTTTTGGCTAATTGGAAAATAAAAAACTGCTTTTGTTCAAGATTTTAGTAGGGTCTTCCCTTAAAGAGTTGAAGATGCAATTTGGCTGCATAATTGTAAATATTCTAGTGATTCAAGTTTGATCAGCAATCGAGCCACCGATGATGAAATTATATACCGTCGTCGCTTATAATTTTGACTTTGACAAGTTCTCTGCTTACTAAAAGTTGTCCGAAGAGTTTCAAGCTGACAGAACAAAGTTGAAAAAACGTTAAAAAAATATTCACAACGAAAATTTTGGCTACGAAGAACTATACTTACATCATCGACAGCCCAGATGCTGATCAAATTAACTTAAACTAGTCAAATGATGATTATCTTCAGTTTTTGATTTGTTTTCATTTTCCAGTTCTCAGATTTTTATATCGCTAATCTAATTATGATCAGCCACATTGCATGCGGTGATAGCTCTCAGTGCACAAGATATTACATGAGGCACTGACTTAGTTCACATCATTCATTATATTTGGCATTGAATTGCAAATATCTCATCGAATGTTAGGTAACGATGCCATCTCCCTACTAATTTTCATAATAAAACATTCACGATTATGTATGTTCATAGAATATGTGACTATTTTATACGTGATATGAAACCATACCTCATTTTGATCACGTATGGTCATTATTGTGTTATAAAAATTAATTTTATTATTTTGTTCAATCTCATGGTCATTTCTTGTCCAATCTCATCACCTGTTGCCAATTAACTGATATTCCGCATATCTCATTTACATCAATTTTCAATGTAATAAACAAGTATCTTCCTCATCTAATCACGACCAGCCACACGGCACGCCTTTATAGCTTTTGTACAAAATACGTTTTACAGAGAACAATGACTGAGTTCGCATTATATATTATATCTTGCATTTAATTACAAATTCATATATCAGGTAACGATGCCACGTGCCTGCTCATTTTTGCAATGTAGAATATTTCCAAATTTTATATACAATATTGGGACCTTATAACAATTCTTTATCCTAGATAAGTAATCGATGGCTTATTTTTACTCATTTTGAGAACTGACGGTCACATTCTCCACAACAGCTGTAGTGAGTTCTGGGACTGGATTTGTATTTAAATTTAAATGAGGTTATTTCTATTTGCCCTATACATATTATTAGCGTTTATCTCCTCATTATTACTGAATTTCTGATTCCTTTATGAATTCTACGTTATATCCAACTTCCGTAGTCAGAGAAATAAGTATTCAAATAAATATAAGTAATTTACAGCCGACCCTTCGTTATAATTGAGATGAATCGTCACATACATTTTTACACGATATTGGAACTGTATAATAATTCTTTATCCTCGATAGCAAATAGAGGGCATGTTGTTACTCATTTTGATCACGTACGGTTACATAGGCTTTCTTGAAAGTGTCAAAATCTCGATGCAATACTGCTAAGCTCCATAAATATTACTATAAGTAAGCGTTTAATAATTATTATCTCCGTATTATTACAGAATCACTTTGATTTGGAATAAATACAAGTAAACTACCGACACTTCGTTATAATCGCGATCAATCGTGACAGGTATCATAACCTCAAAGGCTCGACTCGTCAAATAAACAAAAAGATAAATATGGTTAGTACGTTTAGTCCGGTCAATTTAGACAATTGAAATAACAAAAACTCCGACAGAGCTTAATATTGGTGGAGACCTTTGTTTTACCCTTATAAATAAAAATTTAAAAGTCCCCATCAATCCCATGCGAGCTTCAAAAGTTATGCGGGGCCAAAAGTCCAAATTTTAGGTTTTTTGACTTTTTCTCAAAAACGGTAAGTTTTATCAAAAAAATACCTCAGACTAAAATTGTAGATCTCAAAATTCTCTATAAAAATGGTTCGTATGATTTTTTCTCTAAGTATCGCCGTTCCTTAGATATCGTGATTGTGAGAGTCACGTACTACATAATATGCACACATTTGTTACATGTATACATATTCAGGTTCTTAAGCAAGCAAAAATACTTATTTGTGTCTCTTTTATGAATAAATTATATACTATACTATATTATGAGTATACCATATTGAGAAAATATACAGTTAAAATCAGTCCCTTACAGAATCCCCTCTATCCACATGGCCTTGAATAACATCTGGCTATTCTATTGTCCGTGGCATGTGGTGCCGTTCTTATACCTGCTCCTTTTACTGAACCCTGAAGACTGGGGTTGGAAATTGATAAATAATACTTTGGAACCAGTACAGACTTTACTCCCTCCTGCTCCAGAAAAACTACTTAACACTATTTTTTGCAATTGCAAGAAAGGTTGTAGCGCCAAATGCGGCTGTCGAAAAGTAGGATTACAGTGTTCTCCAGCGTGTACCAATTGCCGAGGTCAATCTTGCTCAAATGTACAATTGAATACAACAGAGGGAGATTCATGTGATTTTGATGAAGAAACAACTGATTTATCTACATTTGAACAATTTTTGAACATCCCGCAAGAGGAAGAAGAAACAGAAGAAGAAGAAATCGAAGAAGACATGATTAATGAAATCGACCATGAAGAGTATGAATCAGATTAAAGTATGAAAAGAAATCAGAACGGCAATTAAATTCAGTAACAAAAATCAATATTAACAATCTTCATTCAGTTAAACTCGTATTGTCTCTAGAAATTACATTACAACGGTTAGTGGAATAGGCCTACCGGGGAAATCACGTTAAAAAAAACGCGCCGAGTACACTACCTCATAGGTGGTGAGGAAATGTGTGCATATTATGTAGTACGTGACTCTCACAATCACGATATCTCAGGAACGGCGATACTTAGAGAAAAAATCATAAGAACCATTTTTGTAGAGAATTTTGAGATCTACAATTTTAGTCTGAGGTATTTTTTTGATAAAACTTACCGTTTTTGAGAAAAAGTCAAAAAACCTAAAATTTGGACTTTTGGCCCGGCATAACTTTTGAAGCTCGCATGGGATTGATGGGGACTTTTAACTTTTTATTTATAAAGGTAAAACAAAGGTCTCCACCAATATTTAGCTCTGTCGGGGTTTTTGTTATTTGATCCCTATTTTTATGTCTAAATTGACCGGACTAGTTCAGCTATACGGTTTGCGCGATTATGCTGCCTCCCGTGGGCCATAGAAAGAGTTATTGCATGGCAGACCGACGAACTCGCTCGGAATTCTATGCGTATCCGTAGTATATATAGATATAGAAATCAGTGGAAACTTGTCTCGTCACAGTACTCTCTACTATGTATTATATCCGCATAGTTTTTATGCACGGAGCGAAAATCTGGTACGACGAAGAAATTGCTGAGATGAAACTGACCCCCTCAATTTTTTAAATAATCATATCTCAGCTATCCGTGCACCGATTGCATTGATATTACGCTCAAATGTAATCTTTTTCGCATCTTATTCTTGTATTAATTCGGTGAGCCCTGAGATATTGCCTATACGCCGTAATGAAATAATATGGTTACCCCCACTCCTGCGCCGAGCTCCCGTTCCGGTAAAAGAGAGTGGTAGAGTCGAGACGGGATAATTTTTTTTTTTTTTTAATTTTTGTTTTTTAATGTACTTGGCGCGAGACTCTACCGAGTCTCTTGATACCAACCGATATAGACTTTACCGACTGACGCACAAAGCTTACATCTCCCCACCGCCCTCAAGATGCTCAATTTTCTATCTGTAGATGCAAATTTAGCATCTTTATCACAGATCATTGGACATGGGGATTAGCTTTGTGACGTGATATAGGCTCAGTGATCTTTTCGTATGTCCGGTGTCTATTTTATAAATCGAGTCTGATATTTTTTTTATTATTTGGAGTGGACCGATTCTAATTTCATCCATTTTTTTTTCTGTTTAATTTTTTCCCATTAACCACGTAGACTAGATCTCCGTCTTTAAACGTATGCTGTATTCTATTTTTGTCAAATATGGATTTGTTATAGTCGTGGTATTTCTTCGTTCGCAATAGTGCTATTTTCCTGTCTTGTGTCAATTCCTTTATGTGTTTGTTTCTTACTTTCAATTCCGGTGGTAATAAGTCAGTAGATTCTCCACTTAGTAGGTATTTTGGTGAAAATCCGGTGACTGTGTGATTTGTCTTGTTGTATTTATTTGTGCATTCTTCTGCTGTTTTTGACCATGCTGATTTCTTTTCTGTTTCGTTTAATTTACAACGTATTCTGTTTACCAGTGTCTGATTCAAACGTTCGTTCAGACCGTTAGAGAAAGGTGCATCTGTTGCTGTAAAAATCAGTTGTATGTTTCGATTTTCAAGATAATTTTTAAATTCGCTCGAGTTTAGAGCCGGATATTGGTCTGAAAGTAGTGTTTCAATCGTGTTTTCCTTCGGAATTTTCTCCATTAGTTTTATGAAGTCCTGAGCGGTTTGGTTTTTTGAGCATAGGATGTATGCAAATCTCGTGAAATGGTCTACTAATAAATGTAGGTATTTTTTTGTTGATCTTCGACCACCGAATCCACCAATAGTATCCACAGACATTATTTGGAAAGGTTTTTCAGCTGGGCCCATTTGTGACATTAGGCCATATTTCCTATTGAGTCTTGTTTTGTTTTTTACGCAAACTTCACAGTTTTTACATATCCCTTCGATGTTTTTCGTTATGTTTGGTGCCGTGTAAGAAGCTTTTATCTTTGCTTCCATTTGTTTAATTCCTATGTGGCAATAGTCTTCATGAACTTTCTGCAGTATAATCTTGCTATATTCTTCGCTTAGTATTATTTGTTTCTTTTTCTTTTTTCTCTTGTAGTAAACTCCGTTTTCCCTAATGAAATTTTTATTTTCTCTTATTTGTTGGTTTTGTGCTTGATCGTTTTTTATGTCCTCTAGTTTTATAATATTTACCGTTTTTAGATTATCATTATTGTTCTCGTAATACTCGAAAACTGGATTTCTGCTAAGACAGTCCGCCTCTTCGTTTGTTTTCCCTGGATTATATCGTATGGTACAATTGTATCGCGACAGATAGTGAGTCATGTCGCCTAATTCATCGTCGGTTCTATTTTTTACATTTAGCTTTTCTAGTGGTTTATGATCTGTATATACGGTGAAAGAGTTTCCTAATAACCAATGTTGCCAGAATTTTAGGCTTTCTTTTATAGCTAAACATTCCAAGAAGGTGGCTTTTTTTTTTTTTTTGAGATTCATTCAACTTTTTCGAAAAGTATCCTACAGGTTTCTGTTCTCCACTTAATTGAGTCTGTTTTAGAACTGCTCCTAAACCGATTATACTAGCATCCGAATAAATAGATATTGGTAATTTCGGATTAAAAATTGCAAGAATTGGTCTTGAACATAAGTGGTTTTTTATTATCTCGAATGTTTTTTGACAGTCATCCGACCAATCGAATTGTGTATTTTTCCGAAGTAAATTATGTAACGGTTCAAGAATTATTGAAATATTTGGAATGTATTTTCCGTAAAAATTTATTTTTCCTAAAAATTGCCTTATATGTTTCTTGTTTTGTGGAGTTGGAAATTCTCTGATTGATTTTAAGTTATCTTTTAGAGGTGTGATTGTGTTTTCTTTTATTTCGTGTCCTAAATATTTTACTGAATTTGTAGCAAATTTGCACTTTGTGACTTTTAGTCTGAATCCTTCCGTTTGAATGGCATCCAGCAATTTTTTTATGTGTACTATATGTTCATTGAATGTCCTCGAAAAAATTAGTATATCATCGATATAATTTACTGCAAATCCGGCTAGGCCATATTTTTTTATAATATTTCCAAGTATTCGTTGAAAAATTGCTGGAGCCGTCTTTAGGCCAAACGGGAGGCATGTCCATTGGTAGTGACCTTCTTGCGTTACAAATCCTGTTTTTGGTCTATCCTGAATTCTTAGAGGTATGGACCAAAAGGCTGAATTTATATCTAAAGCTGTGAAATATTTACAATCTACTGTCTTTACCATTAGGTCTTCGATTAGAGGAAACGGTTGAGATTGAGGAATTATTATTTTATTTAAATCTCTAAAGTCTACACATAACCGATTCTTTTTTCCCTCGTCTCTTTTAATTGCTAGTGTGACTGGCGCTGCAAATGGACTGTACGACTCCTCGATCAACTTATGTTTTAATAGTTTAGCTATCTGTTTTTCTATTTCAGTTCTATCTGTAATTGAACATCTGTATGGTCTTTTGTAGCAATATTTTTCTGTTTGTAGATCGATGGACGCTTCATAATTTTTTACTTTGCCTACATCATATTTATCTATAGCAAAAATTGTATTATATTCATTTAGTATCGCGATTATTTCTTTTCTTTGATCTACCTTTAGGTGTTCAGTATCAATTGTAAATTTGTTTGTATCTATTCCTTCGTTGAAGTTTACTTCATATTCTTCTATTGATTCTTCTGTCTTCTGTTCTTCTCCGTTTGATTCTTCTCTTCTATCTTCTTTTATATTTCCTTTGTGTTTTTTTATGGTTAAATTCTCATCATGGGTCAATCCAAAATTTTGTATGGTGTCCAACCCCAATATGAGATCATCATCAAAATCTTCACTTTCTAATATGAATGCATTTATGTTTTTTTCTTCACCCAATATTCTTGCTTTTAACGTTATTAGTCCGTCAGTTTGTTTCCTACCATTAATCGATTTTAACGCACTGCTTCGTCGATTTTTTTCTCCGTTTTTTAATTTTATTAATCTAGAGTTTATCACTGTGACGTTTGAGCCAGGATCATAGATCCCTCTGGCTTCTAAGAGGTTGTTCAGTAGCACGTCGATTTCGATTAATGGTGGCAAATTTAGTTTTTTGGATCTTCTGGGTTTAGTTCGACCTGTAAGATTGAATTCGTGTACATCTTGTTGTTTTCACTTGTATTTTTTTCTGCTTTGTACCAACATAGATCTTCTGGGTGGTACCGGTTATTCTTGCCTTTTTTCTCGCAAATCTTGCACGGCTTTTTATCGTTGTTTCTTGTTGTTTCTGGTTTTGTAGTTCTTCTTACGTCTTTATTATCATCTGTAAGTTTTTTGTTTGCTAGTTTTTCGTATCTTCTTAGTTCGTTGAATAAGTCTTGTGAATCTTGTAATTCTTCTCTATCGATCTTTTCTCTTACAAATCCCGGTAGTCCTACAGCGATCAAATTTATTAGGGTTATTTTATCTATATCTTTGTTTGTTTCCAGTAATAGGCGTTCTTTTTTTAACGCATAATCTAGGAGTGAACCGTTTAAAAATTTGTAATTGATTGCATGCATTATC
>OZ001263.1:7329285-7369285 GCA_963924015.1 Macrophya annulata
GAAGTGCGTTCCCGCCGGTGCACCCCGCGCCCGTGAACTCCTTCCTCCCCCTGGTTGAGAGTCCCCAACCACACCCCACCCCCCGGAGGCGGGAAACCCACCCCCAACCCCCACAGAGCCCCTACCCTCAACCCCAACTGAGTCCCAGCCTCCACCCCCAACCCTGGCCGAGGAGAGAGCAGCTCGACGTGGCTAACGCGAATCTCCACCCGCGGCACAGGTACGCGATTCCCCGTACCGAGGATGACTCCGTTGAGGCCCTCGCGTACGCCGGGAGAAGGTTAGAAGCCGTAAGGGCTTTAGACCAGTACTACGTACCCCCACCCGCCCCCGAGAGCGCCGTGCCGTCGGAGTACGCGTGCCACAGCCCCGCGGCCGACCCCGCGTGGGCCCCAGTCCCAGCCCCGGCCAGCCCCACCCCCCCTACCTCGGCGAGCTACCCCGTTCCGACTCTGGCGAGTGGTGCAGCGCTGACTGCAGCCCTAGACGAGCCACCCGCGAAGTCCCGAACGCGCCGCCGGAGGTACAGGAAGAGAGAGAGAGAGAGAGAGAGAGAGAGTGAGAGAGAGTGAGAGTAGCCCCAACCCAGAAACCCCAGTCCCGACGTCCCTCCCCACTCCACCCCCGCCGGATGACGTGCCCGAACAGCCCGCTGGAGGTCCACCGGTAGTCCCCGCCGTGCACGCCGCGACTATCAGGTACCCCGCCTGCTGCTTCCGGTGCTACAACCCCGGCCACTTCGTGAGAGAGTGCCCCCACCCCCCCTCGTACATCGCGTGCTCCCGGTGCCAAACCCCAGGAGTCACCGACGCGACCTGTGGCCGATGCTCAGGATCCGCGCCGGAAAACGCGCTGATGTCGACCCACGACTCTCGGTTCCGAGAAGGCAAGAGCGATCCCCGGTATTATATCCAGGTGGAGATAGCCGGGAGACGGGTTACCGCGCTCTTCGACCCCGGGTCTAGCCGAACATACATCGGTGGACCCGCCATAGCCGAGTTTCGGACCCTCCTTCCCCGACTCACCCCCGACGCCGTGAGCAACGTCGTGTACCCCAACGGTGCCGTCGATTCCGTGACCGGCGAGATGGAGATGCCCATGCGCATCGGCAGTCGAACCTGCCCCGTCGCCATCCGTGTCGCGCCCTCCTTTGGATACCCGTGTATCCTCGGCCTGGATGCTATCACCGCGTTCGGGTTCCGGGTGGATTACGCGCGAGGTACCTGGGAGATACGGCCTGGGTCAGAGTCCCGTCCCCACCCCGGGAGAGAGAGCCCCGGACCACCTCGCCGCCGGCTCGCCTGGCGGGGTTGATGGACAAACCCCACCCCCGCCCCTCGACCCTCTGAACACCGCCACCCCGCCTCGGTCCCGACTCTACGCCTGCGAACTCCTCCCGGTCGCGACCCCGGAAGCAACGGCTTCCGATCGAGACTGGTTGAGTCGGAGGTTGCGGAAGCGTCCGAGTCAACCAGTACGTTCCGTTTGGCGGAGGGGTGTACGAGGGGGAGGTGCGATCCCAGTCCCGGTCCCAGCCCCGGTCCCGACTCTACGCCTGCGAACTCCTCCCGGTCGCGACCCCGGAAGCAACGGCTTCCGATCGAGACTGGTTGAGTCGGAGGTTGCGGAAGCGTCCGAGTCAACCCGTACGTTTCGTTTGGCGGAGGGGTGTTGTAACGTGGCAAAACGTTAGGACCTCCTCCTAACCAGCCTGACGAACGTATCCAGACCCGAGAGAGTACCGAGTACCGATTCCGCTACTCAAATTCTTACCGCCCTTGCCTCGCGGAGCCATCTTGGTCACCTGGCACGGTTAGCAGCCGACCGGTGGTCAGCCGCGCTCGCAAGACGGGTGGCAAAGGTAAGAATCACTGATAGCGGAAAAGGTCCTCAGTCCATCTTCGTACCTCGTGATTATCACCTCGAGTGAGAACGCGAGTGACAAGTTGTGCTATCCAGAGAGAGAGAGAGAGAGAGAGAGAGAGAGAGAGCGAGTGCCCTAAAACCTCCCTGAATCTACCCCGGAATTCTTTGGTGTGTTTCGGATTGGTTTTGCCGTGGAATTGGATTACACGACGACCCGGTAAGCGTTACGGACACGTGCGTTTCTTCGGAACAGTACCGACGCCGCAGCTTCGCCGGAAACGTCGCCAGTACCAGGTAGGATCTTTCCGTGTATCCGAGAAACCTCCCAGTCCCGTCCCGAAACCCCCAACAACCCCCGAGAGTGCAGAGAGTCCCTAAAACAACCCCCAGACCCGTGCGAGAATCCCTGTCCGTTAGACGGCAGAGATTTAAACGTCCCCAGTCCCACGTGATCGGCGAGTTGCGTGTTAGAGTGCCGGTTGAGTCCCCGCTGCGCACCTAACGTCGAGCGAGTCGCGTCCGCCATATTGTTGAGTCGTCTGCTGTCACGCGTCGCAGTGCGCTGCAGCGAGGCAGAGACTCACCAACTCCCCGACACCCAAGCGAGAGAGTGTACCGTCCCCCACCACCCTGCCCGACTCTGCCGCTAGACTCCGGTCTACAGCGAGCGAGTCAACACCGATACCCTGTCCCAACGAGAGTGAGAGAGAGAGAGCGAGTTGACAGCTGACGGCTGAGCAACGCTTAGATTTAAGTTTCGTTTTTGCGAGTAGAGTCAATTCTTTTATTAATTTAATCTATTATTGATTATTAATTATTAGTTTTCTTTTGATCGTAGAGTAGAGTCACTGTATTGTATTGTAAGATACGCCAGGTAGCGGGCGGTAATTCGCGACCTTTTTCTTTTTTTCTTTTTTTTCAATAAACTTTATTTCTTTCAAACCATAATTCGTATTCGGTGTCTTTATTCATCGCCCCCACCACATCCCTCTACCCCTAGAGTTAAGCTAGCCGAGAGCGAGAGAGAGAGAGGACTCCGTCCCTGGAGTCTGGCGCCCAACACCTTCCCCAAATCCTCAACGTTGGAGCCAGGTTTGTTTTCGGATTAATTTCTCTGGGTCGCCCGAACTTAGGGAAATTACCGTTACAACATACACATACATACACATACATACACATACATACACATACATACACATACATACACATACATACACATACATACACATACATTCACATACATACACATACATACACATACATACACATACATACACATACATACACATACATACACATACATACACATACATACACATGTATG
Organism: Macrophya annulata; assembly: GCA_963924015.1. Classification (NCBI taxonomy): domain Eukaryota; kingdom Metazoa; phylum Arthropoda; class Insecta; order Hymenoptera; family Tenthredinidae; genus Macrophya; species Macrophya annulata. The sequence goes on from OZ001263.1 coordinate 7,332,476, forward strand.
TATATATATGGATATGTGTATGTATTGTAACTTTTCGGTATTATCCCGGCACGATTTCTCGAGCCGGAGCAGTACCGAATTTTTACCTTAAGATTCTTTATCCTAATAGGGATAATATTAAGACTTCTGAAAGAGTGAATCACTACCCGTCCCTTCAAATAACTTAACTTTCTAATTTCACGGATCCGGACAGGCTTTCGCCACGACAGGACCGTTTCCCTTTTCATTTCCCCAAACCTACGTCCCTACGGATCAGGATCAGCTTTTGCACCTCGTGACCGTTTCTGGCGTGGATCCGGGTCGACCTTGTTGAGTTCTCAACCGATCAACCAGTACCACTTCTAGCTACTGATTCTAAGTTTCCTAAGTTGTGAATATTAGCAATCTTTTTATCACTAATATCACCCTACAGAACCGGACAGGCTTTCGCCACGACAGGCCTGTTTCTGGCGTAAGTACTAGCAACCCACTTAGTCTGCGAAGACTCGGGGAAGGCTTTCGCGCTATTGCTATCTTGCACCACCTGGTTCACCAGTACACACTCCAGCTTGATTCTACTGACTACAATTTCCCTTTTTCGCGACCCACTGCGAGGAGAGAAAAACAAGCACAATATAATTATATTAATGTTAATGACGAATGAATTTTTATTTATAATCTAACTTATTCTAGTTTTCTATTTACAAGGTTCTTTGGTTTTTTGGCATTTGCCGTGAAGTTTTGTATCGTTTGTTTAGTTTAATTTACCCGAGAGTGTGTGACTGTGATTTTGTTTTGTTTTGATTTTGTCCATCTCAAACGTAACTAAACTATCTTTTGAACACTATCGCGCTTTGCGAATGATGCTACTTTTATATTTTAATAGAATAAACTATGATCGCTTTGATCCTTAGTTTAGGCTATAACAATGAATCAATATTGAAACTACTTTTCGAATAAGCGCTCTGCTTAGTTTGAATTGAAGTTATAATTTGGCTGTGAGTCGACTAAGCGCTTTGCTTATGTCGTTCGGTTTGTTAATTTTGTGAAACAGCTGTAGACGCTCTGCTATCAGACTGAGTCATGTGTCTTAGCTGTTGCTGTTTATATAGCCGGTCTGACGCCCCAGTGACGTCAGACTGGCTATCGAAGCTGATAATTCGTACCCGTTGTCCGCTAGATGGTGTTGATCTTCACTGGGGTGGGGTCCAAAAGTTGGATATGTCACAGTATATGTATATGTGTATGTATATGTATATGTGTATGTATATATGTATATGTGTGTATATATGTGTATGTGTGTGTATATATGTGTATGTGTGTGTATATATGTATATTTGTGTGTGTATATATGTGTATGTGTGTGTATATATGTGTATGTGTGTGTATATATGTGTATGTGTGTGTATATGTGAATATATGTGTATATATATGTGTATATTTGTGTATATATTGTAACGTATCAAGCCTGCTCCGAACCTAAGCGGCGCGCGCACACGGAAAGGAGAAGGGACACGGTAACAGCTGCTATAAAAATGGCGCAGTTACGCGGCTCGCCAGCATAATCTACCTGTCGGAGGTATGACTCACTAACTTCGTCAAATAACTAGTAGCATAACCTACCTGTCGGAGGTGTGACTCACTAACGTAAAATTCGAGAGCATAACCTACCTGTCGGAGGTGTGACTCACCAGAACGCGTATAACTAGAGCATATTCCGCCTGTCGGGGATATGACTTGGTAGATTCACGGGCAAATCTCACTAGCTTCGGCTAAACTTCTCGGAATAATAATTAATTTATCACTAATTAATTACTACCATTAGAATCACATATAATAGAGAAAATCGCTTAATGTCAAATATAAACTTTGCAGTTGCACCACCTTACTTAACAAACAACAAATAGAACTCGACGGATGGCTGGCTAGGCTCAGATACACACACCGTAGATACAGTGGCTAGGTTCACCATACAAATAACCAAAAATAACCAAAGCCTTACCTTAGTTTCTCCTTACTTCGTCGTCTCCTTAACTGATTTTACTTTACTAATTTAAACAATACTTTATTTAACAATACTTTACTAGACGATAGAAGACGGTAGAGATAGAGAAACGATAGATTAAATTACAATAGAAGAAAAACGATAGAACTAAATTTTGAAAAAGGAACGATAGAAACGATAGAGGTTTTAGGTCGACGTGCTGCTTCCTGCCTGGTTGAACGTAGAGAGAGCGAGGCATCGCTCGTCTTGAGGGCCAGAGGTATCGTACGATAATCCTAGATGTCCTGATTGGCCTATTCTTGCCCCACCGCAAGAGTAGGTCGACGCAATTATTTGAATAATTGTTACACGTCGCGCACCCTGTTTGGCGCGTCTTAAGACGTGCGTTACTCATGCGGTGTGGCTCCAGTGACGTCATCAGGTAGTCTTCTTCCGCTCTCTCGTTCTCTCGTTGTTACTGCCAATCCTATTGCCTTCCGACAGGCGCGTTAATACGGAGGACCGATGGCATCACCGCAACTTAAATCGGATCCTACCGTAATTTTGTGTTGGGCATTTCGCCTCTACCACAATAACGCCTGCTTACAGGAACATCTTTGTAGCTCAACGGAGACTACGGCGACGATATCGATAGTTTGGACGGTACATGTTAGCGGGTTGATTCGGCTCCAGGCCGATAAGTCACGCACGGGAGGCTGTGTTGCAATATGCAAGCCCTATACGCCTGCTACGTGGCATTCAACGATTCAGTCGTGAGAATGGGACGGGTGCTGATTCTGGTCACTAGCCTGAGTATCTTCTTTCATACACCACGAGACCTGCATGACCGTTCTGACTCTGAGGGGTGGTACTGGATTGTGGACCAATGCAAGATGTCCAGGGATCATTTGGCTTCCTCCCGGATGTTTTTCCGCTGTTCTTCTGCGGTGTTTTCCCTCGTTGGTCGAGCCTTATCTCTTTTCGGTCGCTACCTTGCGCCGAAGCGCTCAAAAATACGAAATACAAAACACAAAATATTAGTCCTAATACTCTAATCCTACAAAACTTTATCGGTTGGTTCCCTGTGCTCTTGCTCGCGGCACGTCGACCAAAATCCGCCCGTTTGTTCCCGCTGGAACGGGCGTCTTCCGGAACGCCACGTTACAATGTGTATATATACCGTGAGGTTACGGTCGCGGGAAACCACCTAGGGATAGGCATCCCAATAGTCATTATGATTTTAATAAATTTGGCAACAATGTCCGCCGGCCCTATCGGCAGTCGACGTAGCGGTAGCTGTCACGTTAGTTTAGGTTAGGTAGGTTAGAAACAACTGTCAGAGTGAAATTCAATAATCGGATCGGATTAAAGTTGATGAGCCAACGATCCATCGATATTGACGCGGTAAAAAGTTGTAATAAGTGATGAATTGATTAAAGGTATTGAATTCAGTTTATCCACAACATTATTACTCTTCGCAACGACATATTAATGTAGAACGAGCGATTCCTTCGCCGATATACGTAGCTTCTAAGAATATAGCGATAAAAATGTATTATTTATTTTTGACCTGGGGTTGGAAAAAAATTTACCCAAAGCTGAAAAAGTTGGCGAGCAATTGATTTCAAGAACTGAGTCATCGACGACGCTGGAAACTCTACGATGAAAAAGTTCTGCGAAGCCCAATATTTTTGCTTTTCAAGGATCTGTACGTTCCTTACGAAGCAAAAATTATCGTCTTAGGAGAATTCTTTCATTGCAGACTCTACAATTGGAAAATCCTACGTAAATTATGATTTTGATTGGATATTCTTTCATTCAAAGAAGTAGTAACAAATAATTAACAGATTGAATGTATTGTTCATAGTGAAGATCCAGTTAGTTGTGAATTTCTGTGACGATTTCAATTCAATGATTTACAGCAGGTAGGGAAAGAAAAGTTTATTCATAAGATTATTTACAAACGAGCAAGTTCTCAGATATGGACATATTATTAATGATTTCACAACAATAAATACAGTATGGTAGATTCCTTCGTCGACGATAATCAGTAAAATGGAAATTGAAATTTTTGAGTTTTATTTGATTTTATTTAATTATTTGAGTTTGGTAAGTTTCGCTTCCAATTAGACAGCTCACAATCAGCTACCAGATCTCGTACGACATTCTTTTCAAAGCCAATGAAGAGACGAGAAAATTGACCTCAATAATAGCACATGAGTTAAAAATTTTTAGTTGCGCAAGGTCTGGGAACCTGAAAGGAGAAATAAATTATTTGGGTCTCTGTCAAGAGGTAGGAGCAGCTATCTTTCTATCAAGAACATGCAGAACAGTTTGATCTGCTGATACCAGATGTGTGGACCCTAGATCAATGAAAAACAACCATTGGCTCTTCACCTCCAAACCACATGATTTTACTATTTTATTCTATTTTACTTATTTTACCGAAACTACATGATTTTGAAACAAATAACACATTACAATTTTTGCTGAAGTATGTAGTTTGAACGCCTATTGGTGTTGGAGTATGCCAGTACTTTTCTCTTACATTGCATTGCAAAGACAAAAAGTTGTGTATTTTTTTGATGTATTCACTTTGGCTCTTATAATTTTCAAAATCGCTATTGATATTTGTAAAAATTTCATGTACTATCTATCCAAGGTATGAAATTCCATATCACAAGAATCTTGAGGTATGGAGTATATTTTCATTAGGGTGGATGCTAAATACCGTGTTGAAGAGTGAAGCCCCACAATTCATAGAAAAAAAAATAAAAATTTTGGCCCCAGAGCGCGGTTTTTAAAATAAAATTAACCCGTGCCGGTCAGGTCTCAAAGTTTCCCATGTGAAACACATGCATTTTGACGGATCTCAATTCAAAACTTCACTGTGAGGCTAATTTTAATCCAAAAAATTCTAAATTATGTGAAAGTATCACATATGTGATATATTTATAAAAATCGAGGATATCATACCGTTGAATCTGCTCATGATTCCACTCCAAACTAAAATTCGTTTTATCGATTTTACGGCCTGAAATTATAATTTTCAGTAAGTATCCTTCGGATAAAAATTCTATGATGTTTCAAATATCATTTCTGGAGTGAAATGTCTCGAGGAATTCAGGGAAATCAATAAACAAAACTTATTGAAAATTAGAATTTTAGGCCGTAAAATCGATAAAGAGAATTTGAGTTTGGAGTGGAATCATGAGCAGATTCAACGGCATAATATCCTCGATTCTTTTCCATAAAATAGTACACATACCTGATACTTTCACATAGTTCAGAATTTTTTGAATTTAAATTAGCCTCACAGTGAAGTTTTGAATTAAGATCTGTAAAAATGCATGTGCTTTACATAGGAAACTTTGAGACCTTACCGGCATGGGTTAACTTCATTTCAAAATCCTCGCTCTGCGGCCAAAATTTTTTTCTATTTTTTGTCTGTAAACTGTGAGGCATCACTCTTCAAGATGGTATTTAACGTCCACCCTAATTTCCATATAATTCATAGTCCTTATGATACACCTGTGTACTTGTTTTTCGTTTAAGGGCTCTTGAAGCACGTGAAATTCGTTCTTGCAGCATCTGCAAATACTTTTGCCTGTTTGGATTGCCCCCAATAATGTATTAGTCAAGAATCGGTTCTCCCTATACCTATATCCAGTCAAATGTCAGCGTACCTTCTGCAGTGTTGATTATATTTTCAACTGAAATCGTTTTCGTCACACATTTTCCTTTTATCTGTTTGCGTTAAGTCTCAGGTTGTCAACAGAAGAATCACTTTGGTCTTTCTATGAATCACAGTGATCAATTCAAATGGTTCTGGGCTTATTATATTCTATGAATAATAATACAAGAAATTCTTTGATTAATCTATTAGCAGAAGATATAACTTTTTTTTATGATGAAACATCTACTTTTGTTTACAAATCTTGATACTAAACTCAGCATTTTAGATTAATTTGTTATTCTATTAATTCCTATAGGTAATCATTTATGACAAAGATTCCGCTTCCGCTTGTAATTATTATTCCAGTTAGTTTAAGCAGTTGAAAATTAGATAATGCTGGACACTGCAATGAATAGTCCTTTGCTGCCTATGATTTCAACTTGAACCCTCTGTCAGCTAACTGTAATTTTGCTACCTCCGCTAGCAAACTGGGTTTGTCAAGGTTTTCAAGCTGTAAAAGCAGTATAAAAACTTTGAAAAAATTCAAGTCTACTTTCGGAGGTCTCAAGAAACTTTCTATCATTATACTAGTTTGATTTTAGTTTTGGTTTTTTAATAATTAAAACTACCACTACTACTAATGAGATTTTCTGTCCTTTTTATACAATACCACTGATTCTACAGTGGTTTTTCTTTACGCTGCACATTGCCCTTCACTGGTAATTATTTTATAATATAGCAAGTTCTCCAAATTCGATCTGGGTGATTTGTCTTCAAAGTAAATACATCTGAAACTAAAAAAATTTAATAAAAAGAAATTTATTTTTTGACAACATCCAGATAGGCATGAGATTGAAATTCATAACCTTAGCGGTAAAACAAATCTGAAAAAAATTACGCTTGTTGTGTTGACGCTACGGACTTCAACCTCATCGTTCAATTTTTTTATTCGTGTATATTTTCTTCGCGACTGAGCGACAGCTGACAAAATGTAGCATTCGTTTCATTTTTTAGTTCACTGATTATCATGTTGTATTCGAACTTGCGAAGAATTAGCGCAAATCGCGCTCTCTTGTTTACGTTTGGAATCTTGGTTACGGTTGCGTGTGACAAAGTATTTAAAAATGTTTGTCTAACTGATTGGTTTACGTCTCTGATCTAACGTGATAAAAATTATTTAAATTTTTGTCCAACTTATGATTGGCTATCACCCACGCTTTCGTCTATTGTTCACCAATAGCCTAATAGCAAGTCTCGATAATTATTTTCGAATGCGGAGAAAAAGAAATGCGCCTCACTTTCTTAAAGAAAGTACATACGTCGTTAAGGCGGCGGAAAATAATTAAAAAAAAAAGTGTAATAAAAAAAAAAAAAAAAATGCCGATGATCTACACGGTACAAGAACGGCTGGAAATGGTGCGGCAACACGAACGAGGTGATAGCTACCGGTACATCAGAGATAATTTCCAGGATGCCAATCCTGGACGACCGATTCCCGCTATAACGACGATCCGGAAGATGGTGATCAAATTTCGGGGCACGGGAATCATTGACCCGCGAACGGTCAAAGTGCAGCAGCCAACGCGGCAGATGAGTGCGGCAACAAAGGCCGCAGTTCTTCAAAGTCTACAAGAAGACGGAACGAAAACCGCATCGAGAGTTGCGCAGGAAGTGGGTATTTCTAAGAGCTCGGTGCGAAACATTGTTAAAGAACGGCGTGTTCGGCCATTCAAGTACGGCGAAGTGCAACAGCTCACGCTTCCCGACTTAGATAGTCGATTGAACTTCTGCGAGATCATGAGGAACCGGTTAAGACAAGACGACGGTATCCGCAGGATACGTTTTAGCGATGAGTCAACCATCGTGCTAGTCGGAGGACACAACAGACAGAACTTACGATTCTATTCAAGTGCGAATCCTCACAAGGTCATTGTATCTCACACGCAGTGGCAACAAAAATTAAACGTCTGGGCGGGTTTATACGCCAACCAGATTGTAGGACCATTTTTCATCGAGGGTAATCTGAATGGGGTAACATATCTGCGGATGTTGGAAGAGCAGATTGTTCCCGCTTCGAGAGCCCTCGAAGGAGATGTAAGTATATTTTATTTTATTAAAGTCATGTAGCAATAGTTCAAAAGTGAGAAAACCATTACAGTTACTATTCATCAAAACTAATGTTGTGCTTTTCATTGGTTTAGGGTCCGCCAATCTGGTACCAACAGGACGGAGCGCCAGCACACTACGCTGGTCCCGTCCGGGCGTATTTGAACCAGGAGTTCCCTGATTGTTGGATCGGCAGGCTTGGACCTGTCCAATGGCCTGCACGATCTCCCGATCTAACGCCACTTGACTTTGGCCTATGGCCATACCTCAAAAGCAAGCTCTACCGGGGGGATATGATAGGTGACTTGCCCGCGTTGCGAGCTAGAGTGTTGCAGGTGCTTGCGGACATGACTCCGCAAGCTATCTTCAACACAACCAACTCGTTCTGGGCTCGCCTAGACGGTTGCCCCGCAGCTCGGGGAAGTCATTTTGAGCATCTCCCTGGTTGGCGACGCAGAGGTAGAGTCGAGTGAGTCAGGGAACTCTGATGTTTAAAACTAAGCATAGATCAAGACTTTATTCAGGCTTTATTCAGTGTTCTGATTTGATTCTGAATCATATTCAAATAATTTCATTGCTTTTAATACCTTGTACCTTTATATTGGATTTAATCATACTGTGAAACAAGAAACAAAAAGATGACATTCTCCATTTTTTCCCTCTATAGACCCGGCCAAACGTTTAATTTTTGTTGCTACTACGTGTTGGATGCAATTACCTTGTAAGGATTCGCACTTGAACAGAATCGCATGTTCTGTCTGTTGTGGTCTTCGACTAGTTCGATGATTGACTCATCACTAAAACATATCTTCTGGACACTTGCGACTTCAACTGGTCCTCATGATCTCACAGAAGTTCAATCGACTGTCTAAGTCGGGAAGTGCAAAGTCTTGCACTTCTGCGTACTTGAATGGCCGAGTATGCCGTTCTCTAACTGTGTTTTGCACCGAGTTCTTGGAAATTCCCACTTTGAGCACAACTCTCGATGTGGGCTTCGTTCCGTCTTCTTGCAGACTTTGAAGTACTGCAGTCTTTGTTGCTACACTCATCTACCGCGTTGACTGCTGCACTTCGATCAAACTTGGGTCAATGATTGCCGACCCGAAATTTAATCACCATTTTCCGGATTGTCGTTATTGCGCGAATCCGCCGTCCTGGATTGGCATCCTGGAAATTATCTCTGATACGCCAGTATCTAACACCTCGTTCGTGTTTACGCACCATTTCCAGTCGTTCTTGTACTGTTATAAATATACAAAATTATTAATAAATAATAGTACATAATCTTGTGAATAAACTTTTCTTTCCCTACCTGCTGTAAATCATTGAATTGAAATCGTCACAGAAATTCACAACTAACTGAATCTTCACTATGAACAATACATTCAATCTGTTAATTATTTGTTACTACTTCTTTGAATGAAAGAATATCCAGTCAAAATCATAATTTACGTAGGATTTTCCAATTGTAGAGTCTGCAATGAAAGAATTCTCCTAAGACGATAATTTTTGCTTCGTAAGGAACGTACAGATCCTTGAAAAGCAAAAATATTGGGCTTCGCAGAACTTTTTCATCGTAGAGTTTCCAGCGTCGTCGATGACTCAGTTCTTGAAATCAATTGCTCGCCAACTTTTTCAGCTTTGGGTAAATTTTTTTCCAATCCCAGGTCAAAAATAAATAATACATTTTTATCGCTATATTCTTAGAAGCTACGTATATCGGCGAAGGAATCGCTCGTTCTACATTAATATCTCGTTGCGAAGAGAAATAATGTTGTGGATAAACTGAATTCAATACCTTTAATCAATTCATCACTTATTACAACTTTTTACCCCGTCAATATCGATGGATCGTTGGCTCATCAACTTTAATCCGATCCGATTATTGAATTTCACTCTGACAGTTGTTTCTAACCTACCTAACCTAAACTAACGTGACAGCTACCGCTACGTCGACTGCCGATAGGGCCGGCGGACATTGTTGCCAAATTTATTAAAATCATAATGACTATTGGGATGCCTATCCCTAGGTGGTTTCCCGCGACCGTAACCTCACGGTGTGTGTGTGTGTGTGTGTGTGTGTGTGTGTATACAGAGCGATTATGGGGAAACTGGGCGCCTAGAATCAGGCAATTCGTTTTTTTCCTGAAATTCGTAACATTATTGGTCGAGTAGATATGGTCGACCAATAATGGTGCGAGTTTCGTCAAGAAAACGAATTGCCTGATTTTAGGCGCCCAGTTTCCCCATAATCGCTCTGTATATACCGTGAGGTTACGGTTGCGGGAAACCACCTACGGTTAGGCAACCCAACAGTCAATTTCCGAAGATTGCCGAACGTGCAGAGTATTTGTAATTAAGAAGAAATAAAAGTTGATTTAGCCATCTAGCGGATTTCTCAACGTACTACACACATGGACACAGTCATAAACGTGTATGCCTGGATGTGTTGTGTCCATGTGTGTGTAGTACGATGACAAGTACCCTAGATGGCTGAATCGACGACTGAACTGTTCGGTTGTTAGGTTAAAAATAATTGTCAGAGTGAAATTGAAGAAGCTGATCGGAATAAAGTTAATATGCAGGATTTATCAATAATAATTTGTAGAAAAGTTGCAGCAGTTAATTAATGAATTATGGCTAGTTTTCACAACGACGAATAACTTTTATTTGTAGATAAAATTCTATTTACTAAATTTTCGACTTTTATTCGACGATTAAAGTTATTTTACGAATAAAAGCTATTCGTCGTTGGTGAAACCAGCCATAATTCATTCATTGACTGTTAAAACCTTTTTTACAAATTATTATTGATGAATTTTGTTTATTAACCTTATTCTGATCAGATTCACCAATTTCGCTCTGACAATTATTTCTAACCTAACAACCTGACAGTTAAATCGTCTGCTAATAGAAATATTCGCGTCCACTTCCATTAATGACAAATACTCTACACCTTCGGCAATCTTCGGAAATTGACTGTTGGGTTGCCTAACCCTAGGTGGTTTCCCGCGACCGTAACCTCACGGTATATATACTACAGGGGCAAGTTCCCCTGCGTGCGACGCAACCCCCATGTCCGTTGCATAGTTGTGTAAAAAATATATTATATATAGTTATGTATACACCCAATGCATATGTATATATATAAAACAAATTCCCACGAAATTCGTTAATGAGGAAATTAGTCCTCAATTTTTTTATTTCACCTGCGATAAATTTTTGTGCTTGACAACCTCATAATAATTTAAATTTATTGATTCAATCAGTTGTATAAATTCTGAGTATTTAGATTTCTTGTTTACTAATCATGTCGCAAAATAATTCTGTACACGATAAACTATTGAAGCATACTTTAAAGGTACGTATGTACAGCCAAGGAAAGTGATTCTATCGGCAACGCCGCCTAACTTAATGCAACTGAATATACAAATAGTTTAATTTTTTTCGAGTTGGCACGAAACAAAAGCATCCTCTGCTCCTCTGATCAATCATTGCACTGCTTTTTATTTCGTGGCAACTTGAAGGAAATTAAAACCAGTCGTATGTTCAGTTGCATTACCTTAGGCGGCGACAGAATCACTTTCCTTGGCGTTACAAAGATTTTTTTTGTGTCAAATCCGGATTCTAATAATGTTGTAATTTTTGTACGTGCTTAGCGAAAATCTTCAAAGCATAGTGCTCGTAGTCAATCTAAACGATCCAAAAGTACTGAATCTACTCTCCCATTTACCACTACTTAGTTTTTGATGGAAAAAATTAGGCCTGATGATAAATTTATGTATGTATCGATATAATCAATTTAAAATATTCAATTTATAATAATATTAAATAGTTAAAATAATCAGTTTAAAAATTTTCTAGTTCTGTTGTTGGTTATATAGACACAATAAATAAAATGAAAACTTTTAAAAGTAAAGATAATGATAAAGACCTTGAACTTTTCAAATTTCTGCTCGACAATAATGATGGAATTAAATTGTCCTGTTACGCTTGGAACGATGATGCTGGAAAATTTTATAATCTACTGAAATTGCATCAAGTATGAAAATGAAAATAAATGTATAAGATATTATTTCATAACTTTCAAATTTACTTAATATTACAATATTTAACAAAAATTTTTCAGATATTATTAATTCAAAATGCAGTAGCAAAAACACCTTCCAGGTTTAATTTGGGAAACGTACCGTATGAACTGCAACTAAAACAACATACTATAATTAGTGTATTGGAAACTTTTAACCCTTTGGAACATAATCCCAAAATTGTAAAAATAAATAAATATGAGGAGATCTGTTACACATACAGATATATAGGTAACTTTCACGTATTGTTATTATTAAAAGTTGAAACCAATTTTTTTATATTATTATATTGTGTATTAAAATTTTGTAGAAATCGAAGGTTACGTAAGAGACGAATTTTTCGTTCCGAACAAAACTGCTCCGAAAGTTTTTTCTGGATCTGTTACGGATGGTCAATTTAAAATCAAAATTATTGTAAAAAATGTCGACAGAAATTTTTGTATAAAGCAAGGACAAAAAATTAAAATAATTGGTGAAATTGGAGAAAATGGTAAATATTAATATAAACTTATCAAATTTTGTTGTATTAATATCAATTCATTTTCATTAATAATAATACTAAGTTAAATTGATTATTTCACAGATAATAATATGAATCTTTATATTGAAATTCAAAAACTGGAACATATCATGATTTTAGAAGGCCCGAGAATGCAACTCAAACAATTGTTATCTGCCGGCGATGTTTTGATAAGAAATGGTAAATAATATATATATGTATTTTTTTTGACTCAATTTTATCAATACGCTTTGGTTTTGATTTTAAGAATAATATAATTATTTATACTATTATTAACAGAATTTTATTAATATTTAATTTTGGTAAATAGTTCGTTTTGAATCAGGTCCGAGTTTCCTGGATTTTTACAATAAGGCTGCTTCGCGCCGTAAATACGTATAAGTCCTTTGCTGTTTAATTACAAGTTAAAAGGTGAAAGGGTGAAAGGTTTGTGAATATCGAATACCCTTTATAAAGGCTGCGTTGCGCCAATATATAGGTATCATGAGGCCTATACATTTATCAAGAAATCCGGACATAAAAGTATTTTGGTATGTTTTTCAAATATTATTTGAGTTATTTATTTATTTATTTTTTTTTGTAACTAAACCGTTATATAAAAATACGCCTTACATTTTTTATTTGAGTCCTGTAATCTACATACTTTTAAATTATATATGTATGTCAAAAATAAATAGTGGATTAGGCTTCTTGAGGATACCACTTCAAAAAAAACGCAACGCGCCGGGTTATCTACTGCTTAGTGGTGTGGAAACGGTAACTATTGCATTCATAATTATCATTTTCTTTTATACATTATTTTTGAATTCAGATGGTTTCGCAATGAATTGAAGCTTATGTTGACTATATTCTTGAAAGAAATGGAACATTAAATTTGAATTTTGTATTATAATATAATACAATATTATGAATGATAATGTTTGTTTTATTTTAATTTTGATCTAATATTTGAAAATAAACAGCGAATTAAATTTAATTACAGAGATCAAATACAGAGTTTTACTATTCTATTGGTTATAGAAATTTTTATACACCTTAATGTGAACGTTATTTTTTTAATTTTATTTAAAGATAGTTGAAAATCTTTTATACGTCAATGCCGTCAATTTTGCTCCGATTGATTTTTCATTTTTTTTTTTTTGTTTTTATTTTTTGATTAGATATTTGTTTGTCTCTATTGAAAAGTTGTTGTCTTGTGACATGGACGTTGAAAATGAAGACATGAGTAAGTAATGATATCAAATCATATTAAATGATTGACATTAAACGAAATAAAATGTTTGTAATATAGATTTTATTAATTGTAATTGTATTTTCAGAAGTTCCGCAGGCACAAGTTCCGCAGGCACGAGTTCCGCAGGCACGAGTTCCACAGGCACAAGAAGTTCCGCAGGCTGCTGCCACGGAATTGATTAGGCCACCAGGCAATGGTATTTATGTTATTAAGATTTTGTCCATCGTAATTTTATTTGAGAAATATGTATTTTAATAATCTAATTTTCAACATTTCAGAACCAGCAAGACACCAGCGAGCTGGCAGAAGCTGGTGGCGACGACAGCGTCGCCAACAACATAATCTGGTGGCCTTATTATATAGTTTGGCCAATCCCTATCGTGGCCGAGGCGGCGGCAGGGGTAGAGGCAGGGGTGGTGCCAAAGGCCACATGTGATTATTTTTAAATAGTATTTAGTTATTTGTATTTAATTATTTAAGTTTTTGTAGTTTGTTAAGTTTTGTATTTGTTCAACTTTTTATGCGTTAATAAATTAAATTTATATATGTTCGCAAATAATGAAAATTGAATTAAATTAAAACAGAATAGTGATTTGTTTTTGTTGTATTAAATACTATATTTATGTATTATATTCCTAAGGCTTTGTGAATTAACCCCATAGGCTTAGGTTGTGTCAAAATTTAAAGAGACTTCGGACTGGGTAAAAGTGAAGGGTATCATTCGGATGAATTTTTAAATCCTAGATTATAAGCAATGGTAGTAGTAACAAAAATTCTCAATAATAAAAGTTGTATATTATATAGTATTTGTTTTTTATAATGTTATTAAAGTTTCAAATATAATATTTAGAAAATAAGCATTATTAAAAAAATATAATGGTTATCCTTCCCACATTATTGAACAGTAGAGAACTTCGCATGTATTATGTTACCTGAGACTTTTCGAACTAACCTTGTAGTCTTAGGTTATGTCAACTTATTCAGTAAAATTTCCAAATCTTAGATTATAAGCAGTAATAGTCATGACAGAAATTATAAATATTCAAAGTTATATAGTTTATATTTTCATTTTTCATTATATAGTCTTTATTTTTCATAATGTTATTAAAGTTTCACATATAATATCTAAGCAAATAAACACGATCAAAAAAATATATTGGTTATCGTTTTCACACTATTATGCAGTAGATAACTTGGCGCGTTTTTTTTTAAAGTCGTATCCTCATGAAGCCTAATCCACTATGTATTTTTTATATATGTGTATACAGTGAAACCTCTCTTAACGGACACCTCTCAACAGCGGACACCTCTTTATAACGGAAAAGTTGAAAATTCCCGGCAGAAAAGCATTGTCTTTAATGGACAACATACCTCCTAATAACGGACACTCTTAATAACGGACGCGGACACTGCCGGGAATGCAGTTTTCCATGAGAAAACCTCTTAATGGCGGACACGGCGGCAAAATTTCCAGTTTGTTCATTGCATGGCCGTAGCTCAATTTTCATCAAAACCAGCAACAAATTATTCATGCCCAGCAATTTTTAGGTTAGACGCGTTACATTATTCCGAGAAACTTTTCTCAACAAAGTTTTGAAATCCGAGTGCTTTCAGGGGGTGAAAAAAATTAAAAACCGCCAAAAACGGTCAAAAATCGAGACGTCAAAACGGTGCCGCGATTGCGGTTTGAATAGATTTTAAAATTTCAAAAATCTAAAAACACAGTTTTGTGAAGTAATAAATTCTCAACAAAAAAGTCTTCGAGTGACCCTATCTATCTTCTGTGCATAGGGCGTGGGACGGGTCCAAAGTTTAGGGGACGAATTTTCGATTTCGCCTTGACGCGGCGACAAATCACTTAATATTTCAAAATTCATAAAAGATACAAAAATCAATCAAATTAAAAGAACAAGGTGTGCTATTTAGTCAGAATTGATTTATCTACAAGCTTCAAGAGAATGAGCCATTTTCTCAATAACGGACACCTCTCAATAGCGGACAAGATTTCCGGTCCCGAAGGTGTCCGTTATAGGGAGGTTTCACTGTAATTGAGAAGATTATTTTTAGTTTCAATTTTTAATGGCGCGAGGCAGCACTTTAGTACAAAATGTTTCGAAATTCAAAGTTGAATATCGGAACACTTTGTATATTTGGCGCAAAGCAGCCTTTTTTCATTTTCATGTATCTATTTCTTCTATTAATCAATCTCGTATAGTATTTGCAATGTGTAGCAGGTGGGTTCTTTTATCATTGTCTGAAAATAATAAAAAAAAATAGACAATTATATTCTTTTTGTTAGAGCAAGGAGTTTGCTAGCTTCTAGTATGTAAATATGAGTGAGATCCTCGGCAGGCTTCGGCCAAGATCGGCTACGGTCGTATCTAGAGGGAAGGGGTGGTATGCTAATATACCTGACAAAGGTCAGTGTCGCATGTAATGTTAGAAGCATATGTACGTATTTTCAAATAAAACCAGTCTTGATTATTTTCCTATATATATCCGGTGTACAATTATTAGAGCCTTTCTCTTTTCCTCCTAAAGAATAGAAAGATAAAGTCAATCTGCATCAACAGGTTATGGGCCCAGGCCACCTGTACTGCGTTATCGGTTAGTGTTTTTCTCTCGGGGGAGAAAGGAGGAAATTAGCTAATATCTCGTTATATACGGAAAAACGTGCGGACGGCCATTACGGGTAGACCGCGTGTCAGGACTTGTGAAGTGAAGGCGTAGAAGAAACTCTCATCCGAAATGTCGGAAGACATCTCTGCAAAGAACGTGAAAAGATTTAACGGGGAAAACTTTCAAGCGTGGAAGTTTCAGCTCAACACGTTATTTCTTGCATTCGGCATTCATGACGTTGTGAATGGCCAGAGGCAAATGCCGGACGATCCAGCGTCAGCGAACAGGAAAACATGGGTGCGCGACAACGCGAAAGCAATGTTTTTGATCTCGTCATCGCTGGAGGCCAAGAAACTAGAACCACTTCTAGTTTGTACAACGGCGAAGGAAATGTGTCAGAAGCTGGCCATGCTACATGAGCAAAAGTCAGAAGCCAATAAAATGGTTCTTCTTCAAAAATTCCACGAATATCGGATGGCGCCAGGAGATTCGATAGAGCAGCACATTGCAATCGTGCAAAACATGGCTGCTACCCTAACCGATCTCGGCGAAAACATATCCGATAACGCAATAGCAGCAAAGCTATTGGCCAGTCTAGCAACGAAGTACAGTACGTTGCGAACAGCGTGGGACAGTGTCGATCCTGATCGACAAACCCTCGAAAATCTACAAGCAAGGTTGATTGCCGAGGAAGCTAGACTCAGTGTGGAAACTGGGGAAAGTGTAAGCGCGCTGGCAGTGTCGAACCAGGACGAACAGAAGAAAGCCAAAGAGAAGAAAAAGAAACGATCCAAGAAAAGGATCAAGTGCTATAAGTGTAATGCCATGGGGCACTACGCAAGTGAGTGCAAAGAAAAGAAAGAGAAAGACAGCTCGCAGGATAAAAGCGCGTGCGGTTGCGCCTTTATCGGCGAACGAAAAGAACATGTCGCGACGCCGGCGGTAAGTAAGTGCCCGGGACAAACGTGCAGGTCGGTAACCGAACTGCAAACCGCTCCCCAAAGCGATGTCTGGCTTACCGACAGCGGGGCGTCGGCACATATGACTTTTCGTCGCGAGTGGTTCTCGGAGTTTCACGCCGACGCGCGCGGTGGCGCGGTAGTGCTCGGGGACAACAAAGAGTGCGAGGTTCTCGGTACCGGAACGATAAACATAACCAAGTTTGTTGATGGTGTGTGGCAGAAAGCACATATAGACAATGTGCTATATGTACCAAAACTCAAGAAGAACTTGTTCTCAGTCGGAGTAAGTGTCAGAAAAGGTTATGAAACAGTGTTCAAACAAGGCCGAGTGGAATTAACGTGCAACGGAAAAGTGACGGCGATAGGAACATGTCAAAGCAATAATATTTACCGAATGTTATTCAAAGTACAGGTACCGGAGAGAACATGCGAAGCAAACGCGGCCACGAGCCTACGTGTGTGGCATGAACGCTTAGGTCACATCGGAAAACGGTCAATACGTGACCTAGTCAACAGAGGGTTGGTAAAAGGTGTGACACTAACGGACAAAGACGATTTTCTCTGTGAGGCTTGCCAGCTCAGTAAGGCGCATCGATTACCATTTAAAAGATACGTAGACAGGGAAGCAACGAAGCCAGGTGAGAAAATCCACACCGACGTATGCGGGCCCATATCTCCGGAAACCCTAGCTGGTAAAAGGTTCCTATTAGTGTTTAAAGATGACTTCACTGGTTTTCGACATGTATACTTTATGAGACATAAATCTGATGTTTATGATAACTTTAAAAACTATGCTCAGTTAATCAAAAACAAGTTTGGTACAGCAATCAAGATACTTCGATCGGACAACGGGCTTGAGTTCTGCAACCAGCAGATGAATGAATACCTGGCGCGACAAGGAATCAGAAAGGAAAATACTGCACCCTACACGCCAGAGCAGAATGGGCGAGTCGAACGTGACAACCGGACGATAATGGAAAGTGCAAGAACAATGCTGGTCGCTAAAGCATTACCATTGTCATTGTGGGCCGAGGCAGTGAACACAGCGATTTACGTTTTGAATCGAACTACGTCATCGCCGAAGCAAGCCACGCCCTATGAAATGTGGTATGAGAAGAAGCCGGACCTACAGCATCTACGCATTTTTGGGTCCAAGGTCTACGTTCACGTGCCCAAACAATTCACCAAGAAGCTCGATGCTCGTGCGAAGCCTATGATACTAGTTGGGTATCAGGACGACTCATCGAACTACCGGGTGTACGATCCGGATAAAAGAAGAGTAAGTGTATCACGAGACGTGATATTCGAAGAGAAAATTGGAAAATCGGAGGCTATTCCAGAGCACGAAGAAGAGGAAGACACTATAGTGCTAAGACGAACGGAGGCCCCTGTACAGCAGGGTGAGGAGCAAGCCGTCGTTGAAATATCCGACGAATCCGAAGACGAATCTGAAGGTGACGACGGAGACGAGTTTGAGGACGCTCCAATGGACAACGTTCAAGCTGGACGACAGCCAGACAATGAACAGGGTGGACGAGTCCTGAGACGTCGAGAGACACTTCGTGCACCAATAAGATACGAGCTAGATATCACTGAATATGCCACACCAGAAACATACAGCGAAGCATTGAGAAGCAAAGATGCCACGCAGTGGGCACGTGCTATCAAAAAGGAACTAAAGGCACACGAGAAAAACCAAACATGGTCACTCGTGCCAAGGCAACCATTGAAAAGGACTATCGATTCGAAATGGGTATTCAAGGTTAAAGAAGACTCCGAAACAGGGACCCCAGAATTCAAGGCGAGACTGTGTGCAAGAGGATTCATGCAGCGTGAAGGCAGCGATTTCTCAGAAACTTTCTCACCGGTAGTACGCTACGACTCCCTTCGGGTCCTACTTGCAATGGTAGCTGATGAAGATCTCGAACTACTACAGTTTGACGTACAGACTGCATTCCTGTACGGTGAGTTAAGCGAAGAAATCTTCATGGAAGTTCCCGAAGGACTCAAGGACAAGGAAGTGAGAAGAAGTGATACAAGAAATGTGGTGTGTAAACTTGAAAAATCACTGTACGGGCTTAAACAGGCACCAAGGTGCTGGAACCAAAAGTTTGTAAAATTCCTAAGTCAATATAAATTTAAGGCAACCGAAGCCGACCAGTGTATTTTTACAGGAACGTTCGGTGGGGAAAAAGTGCATCTAGCGTTGTTCGTGGACGACGGACTATTCGCAGCCAAAACAAAGGCAACCCTAGAGACTATAGCTAATGAGTTAAGCAAGAGTTTCGAAATTACAATAGGTAATTCCAGAGTGTTTGTAGGCTTGCAAATAGAGAGAGACAGAAATAAGAAAACACTTTTTATCCACCAAGCAGCATACGCGCGCAAAGTAATCGATAAATTTAAAATGAGCGACTCAAAAGCGATTAGTATGCCAGCAGACCCACATGTATCTCTTCTTCCAACAAAAAACGAAAAAGAAACGACAAAGAAAGTACCATTCCGAGAAGCAATAGGCTCTCTAATGTTTCTTGCAATAGTTTCGAGACCGGACATAGCATATGCAGTCAACGCGGCAAGTAGATTTACAAGCAATCATAATGATCTGCACTGGCGCGCGGTAAAGAGAATTCTTGCATATGTGAATGGTACGATCAATTTTGGTATAAAATATAGAAGCGGCGGTAGCCATGTTAATCTGATAGGCTATTCGGATGCGGATTTTGCCAGTGACGTAGAGACGAGACGTTCCACTACGGGATATGTTTTCTTCTTAGCAAACGGTCCGACGACATGGGCCTCTCAAAGACAGAAGCTTGTCACTCTAAGCACTACGGAATCCGAATATGTGGCAGCTGCGGCGGCGGCTAAAGAGGCCATATGGCTCCGAAAGTTACTAAAAGATTTAGGCAAAGAATGTGTCAGTGCAACCAAACTCTATATCGATAACCAAAGTGCAATCCGACTTGTGAAGAACGCAGAGTTCCATAAGCGCAGCAAACACATAGACATAAGATATCATTATATCAGAGAGAAAAGTGATGATAATAGTATAAATGTAGAATATGTACCCTCAGAAGTACAACTTGCAGATATATTTACAAAAGCACTCCCAAAAGAGCGCTTCGAGAGAATGCGAGAGAGTTTAAGTATGTTCGAAAACTAGCATAATAAGAAGCATGCAAACGGCGGTAGTGTTAGAGCAAGGAGTTTGCTAGCTTCTAGTATGTAAGTATGAGTGAGATCCTCGGCAGGCTTCGGCCAAGATCGGCTACGGTCGTATCTAGAGGGAAGGGGTGGTATGCTAATATACCTGACAAAGGTCAGTGTCGCATGTAATGTTAGAAGCATATGTACGTATTTTCAAATAAAACCAGTCTTGATTATTTTCCTATATATATCCGGTGTACAATTATTAGAGCCTTTCTCTTTTCCTCCTAAAGAATAGAAAGATAAAGTCAATCTGCATCAACACTTTTGATAATTCCATACATTTAATTTCATAAACCTTTACGGAATCTTTTTATAAAAAAGCAGGCACGTTATCCCAAATTTCGTAAAATCTTTGTACGATTCCATTAAAATTTTGCACATCCAAATAAAGTTTTTTAATTCTTTCGTCTTCTTGATAATCGAAAATCGTTGCATTAATCCATTGTTCATCAAAATTTGAATCATTTTCTTCAGAATTATTCATTTTCTGAAAGTACAAATACTTTTTTGAATCGGATTTAGTTAAAAAAATTTATTTTGCTATTATTTCATTATTTTATTTAGTATGATATTCTGAAACATAATAATAGAATAATTTGTTTAAAAATACCCACGGAATTCTGTGACAAATTATTATAACAATATATATACAAATTCCTCAAATTTTTTTAGAAGAAAAATATTCACTTGTATATTTGTTTAATATAATTTTATAACATGAAAATACGTCAGAAAATTTGATTTGTAATGAATAGATTTTGTAACAAATTAGAAAACTGTTTGTTTTTTTGTTTTTAAATAATACACGTATGAAATTTATAGAAGTATAGGGTGTCTGAGATGTGTCTATGAATGATGACGCGTCATCATTTTAGACTGAAATTCACTTTCGTTTTTTTTTGGAATATTATATTTTAAACCTATTCAGTCAATAAAAACTTGAAAATAAGTTTATTTTGTACATTATTAATTCAAAATTTCACTCCATACAACATTTTCAATATTTATATTTTGTTTAACGTAAAGTTAAATATTTGAAAATTACCTTTAAAATTGTTTAAGCTTATATTCATGTAAACAAAAAATATTACTACGCGCGACTTCGGACTCATTCGTTGAGATCCGTAGCATCTCGGAAACACGATGGTTGCTGCACATGCGCAGCGCGGTTAGAGGGTGAGACGCCGGCCGACACGAGCCAGCGTGAGTTGCTACAGGCAGTGGTGCTTGAACCTTGGATCTCGTACGACCGCTACCTTTGCTCACGTCTTTGACTAAATTCTTATTACACGCAATTCTGATCATATTATTAATTACGAATACTATCACCTTGTTATATCAATACCTTTTGATTAATTAATCATTCTGGAGTCATTTGTGCAAAAAGGGTAGAATTTAACAGTTAAAATATACATAAACAATACAGTGACTTCGTTTGTGGCCACCGCGGCGTCGGTTTCTACACACAGACTCCCTGCGGTCCTTTGTTCGTTATTCACAGTAAATTCATGCGTGTTACTGACATCAGATATTTTCAATTCAATCAACAATAGTACTATCAAACTAACTAGTCCAGCACTAGATCTAATAAACCAATTAGTCCAGTACTAGGTTTATATAATCAACATACAACTAGTCCAGTACTAGAATAAATCACTGCAATACAAATCAACTAGTCCAGCACTAGTCTTGATAATAATAATAACACTAATATAACTAGTCCAGTACTAGTTTCTAAAACAACAAGCTAGCTTGAATAAATCATAAAATAAACAATTAGTCCAGAACTAATATATAACTACGCATTTACTAATCCAGCATTGGCATTTCGTTTATTGTGGCCACCATTTTGTTAACTCTTCCATTTGTCTTGGCGGTTGAGCTCACCCCGATTGTGTGACGAACACAATTTCTCTCTCACTCTCACAAACATTCACACATACCACGCCCCACATTCAACACTCACACTACACATTCTTCGAGGAGTTTTTCCTTCAGCACTTGCTGGAGGTTTTCTTCTCTTTGGGGTAATAAATTTCTTCTTATTATCCCCAAACCGAGTATATTTATTTAAACTTAACCTAATCCTAAATCTATAAAATAATTAAAATTAAATTGGTATAAGAAATACGGAAATCAAGCATTTTGAAGGGCTTCCGAACAAACATTTGGTGCCTCCTGTGAGGTACGAATTACACGAACCCCTGATCTAGTGAACAAGTGCAACACACTGAAGGTCAGCGTCACCATCATATCTCCCGGCTGCCATAAGCATCGTTGGACAAAAAAAGATAAGTTTTAAGATTGATTACTATCAACACATTATTATTATTTAACAATTAATATTTATTGATTATTTGTTTGATTATTTTATGCAATAATGGTCACCTTGTGTGCAATTATTTAACTTATAAGCAACGAATCACATATTATTATCAGCTAATTATGTGATTTATTACACGAGTGACTCTCGCAATTTATTACTTATTTATAAACCACCTAATTGTTTATAATTAAACAATTCCACTTATTGCTATTATCATTTAACCTATTTAATTAATTACTAGTGACTTACTATTATTTAATCAAATTGACTGATTACTACACGACTTGTAATTATTACTATTATTAACCTATTGATTATTATTCTTATTATTATTACTATTGAAATTAATTAAAAAATGGACAATCCAGAAATTACTTTGGAACAAAAACGTGTGTTTCTCACAAGTAAAATCACTAAAATTCAGACTGAACTAACAGTAGGAAATATCGGACATGTAAATGCAACTTTACGCTTTGCCAAAGTAAAGAGATGGTTTGAGAATTATGACAATGCTATTGACGCACTTGAATTAACCAATCGTGACAATCCCGAAGTAACTGCAGCAGACGATGTACGTACCATATATTATGAACTTGAAACCCAACTAGACACGCTAAATCAGACTACTGCTGCTGGTAACAATCCACATAACTTAAACGCATCCACAGCTAACACGTCAATTGGTAATGCTACTATTCTCGAAACACAACGTCTTGCTAAACTCCCAGCTACAGATTTACCTAAATTTGATGGAAACTTCGAGAACTGGCTCTCTTTTAAAAACACATTTAAGACTCTAATTGACGGACGCAAGGATCTTGATGATCTCAACAAATTCATATATCTTAGGGGGGCTTTGACTGGCGCTGCATCACACAAGCTTGCGCTTCATGATGCAAGTGCGGAAAACTATCAAAGAGCCTGGGAAGTATTAACTTCAACTTATCAAAAGGAACGTGCCTTGGTTCTGAAACACTATGATGCTATTTTGAATCTTCCTTCTATATCTAAACCTACAAATGAGAATTTAAACAAACTCATTGATGACACTCGTCAACATTTAAACAACTTAGATTCATTAAAGGCTAGGCCGACTGACGCATTTGTAACACGTATAATAGAGAATAAATTACCTATGGATTTGAGAAAGGAATGGGAGAAGACATTTATTGACGATGACACCCTTCCGTCATTTGAACTCTTTAGTAAATTTGTGTCAAAAACAGCATTTATGCTTAGTACACATCAATCTGAACAACAAACTAATGTCACTAGCTCGTTTAAGCGACGACGTACTGACCACATAGGAAATACACGTAAATCGCAAAAAGGCGAACCTACAACTCGAGTCTTTGTAACTAATACCTCTAGTCCCTGCCTTAAGTGCAAAGAGGCTCACCCTCTTTTTAAATGTCAACAATTCCAGACTTTAACAGTACCTCAACGCATCAATTTTGTAAATTCTAATCGATTATGCAAAAATTGTCTCCGCACTCACAAGGGTGAATGCAACTCTATTAAATGTAAAACTTGCAACAAATTCCATCACACATTGTTACATATCACTAGATTTTCGACTCAGAGACCAACTAACAATACAACAAAGACCAATACATTTAATTCAGAACCAAGTAAAGCTGCAACAGCTCATCCAGGGTCTTCTTCTTGACTAGCAGTACATAATTTAACAACTATTTTGAGAGCTCCCCGATTTCAATTAATGATGAGTGCCCTAATTTTGATGCGTGACTCAGCAGGTAAATTCATACAAGCTCGCGCTTTATTGGATACCTGTGCAACTGCTAATTTTATTACTGAAGGCTTAGCCAATAAATTAAAACTTCCAACACAAAAATGTTCAATTCCCATTGGTGCAGTAAACGGAATGCAAACCTTTTCTAAAAATCTTGTTCAAGTAACTTTTAAATCTTTAAATAATAACTTTCAAAAATCATTACCCTTTCTAACAGTTGACAATATTACAGACTTAAGCCCAAATGAAACTTTTCCACGACATAAAATACATATACCTAAAAACTTGAAACTTGCCGATCCACAATTTGACATCCCGAGACCTGTGGACGTTCTCATTGGATCTGGAACAACTCTCTCCCTTCTTTCGATTGGCCAGTTAAATCTTAAACCGAAAGACTGTGATTTAATTCTACAAAAGACACAACTAGGTTGGGTTCTAGCAGGGGGAGTCCGTGATGAAAACACTAAATTATCACTATCATGTCAATTAACTGATTTAAAAGGCCACTTAACGCGCTTCTGGGTAATTGAGGACGCTGGGTCAAAAAATTCCCGATCGCTAGACGATTCTTTATGTGAAGACCATTATAAACTTAATACTACTCGTGATGCAGACGGACGTTACATTGTTAAGTTACCGTTTAAAGTAGACGACGTAAACTTCGAGGGTTCAAAACAAAGGGCTTACTTCCGATTTTTATCTTTACAGAGGAAATTAAACAAGGATCCTCAACTTAAGATTGAGTATCATAAAGTCATGCGAGAATATATTGATCTTGGTCATATGGTGCCTGTATTAAACGATCATGAATCTGGGTATTATATGCCTCACCACACTGTAGTTAAGGCCTCTAGCACCACCACCAAAGTGCGAGTCGTTTTTGACGCCTCCGCCAAACCTGACAAGGGTATCTCCTTGAATGAGATCCTTCTGACCGGACCTACTGTCCAAGATAATCTGTTTACTATCCTTCTACGTTTCCGTACTCATGTCTATGCTATGACATCTGACATTGCTCAAATGTACCGACAAATCTGTGTACATCCTGATCATCACAAATTTCAACGAATCTTTTACTATCACAATAATACTATAACTCCCTTTGAGTTAAAACGAGTTACCTTTGGAGTGTCTGCTGCTCCTTTCTTAGCTACGCGTACTGTAAATCAATTGGCTGATGATGAAGCTCATAACTTTCCAAGAGCTTCTAAAATACTGAAAAGAGACCTTTATGTTGATAACCTTTTAACTGGATCTAACTCTCTAGATGAAATTAGACAATTACGCGATGAAATTATTGAATTAGTACGAAAGGGGGGTTTTGAACTAAGACAATGGGCATCTAATCACCAACATACACTTGATAATTTTGATCAACAAACTTTAGATTTAGACTGCGCCATTAATGATGATCCAATTTCAAAAACATTAGGCATCGCGTGGAACTCATTAACAGATAAATTCATTTACACAGTCAATCCAATTGATTTTTTACAGCCAATAACTAAACGTAAAATCTTATCAGACATTGCTAGAATATTTGACCCTTTAGGCATTCTAGGTCCAGTAGTCCTAGCAGCTAAAACTATTATTCAAGACTGCTGGAAGTCTGACGTTCATTGGGATGAGGCCGTGCCTCAAGAATTACACTCGCGTTGGCGCAAATTTGCTGAACATTTACCACTTATTAAAGATTTCTCAATTAACCGTAATATCATTATACCCAATGCATCTATGATAGACATCCATGGTTTCTGCGATGCTAGCAAAGTAGGTTATGGAGCTTGCATTTATGTACGCTCAACAGATCACCAAGGACGAGTCCTTGTACGTTTAGCTTGTTCAAAATCTAGAGTAGCTCCCATTAAAGACGTAACTATTCCCAAGCTAGAATTATGTGGAGCACAATTACTTGCACGATTATATAGAGATGCTCTTCCAGCACTTAACATTAACATTTCTAAAACTGTATTCTGGTCTGACTCCACTATTGTACTTCAATGGCTTAAACGAACGCCAGAATCTCTAAAAATCTTTGAAGGCAATCGTGTTAAAGAAATTCAGTCCCTAGGAGACCATATTGAATGGCGACACATACGTACTCGAGACAATCCCGGTGATTGCCTATCTAGAGGTCAACTTCCTTCTGAATTTTTAAATAATCAAATGTGGTTTGAAGGTCCACCTTGGCTCATGCAGGACCAGGAAACCTGGCCCGTTTTATTACCAGTTGTTCCTTCAGAACTTCCTGGCGTCAGAAAAACCGTTTGCTTAACAACTAACGTATTTAACGATGTGCTCCACCATTTCTCATCATATTCAAAACTTATAAACATATCATCTTATTGGTTACGTTTTCTCAAGAACAATCCGTATAAACGTAAATTCATTAGCGTAGAAGAAAAAACTAAAACTGAAATTCATATCTTAAAACTAGTTCAAGCCACACACTTCCATTATGAAATTGATCAAATAAAGGAGCAGGGAGACACGAAAAACTTAAGGTTAAGGTGTCTGAATCCATTCCTCGATGAGGATGGGTTATTACGAGTAGGTGGGCGTTTAAAACACGCTCCTATTTCCTTTACTGAACAACATCCAATATTATTACCGTCTCGGGACCATGTCACAGATATCATTATTCGTGATATACATTTAAATACACTACATTCAGGTATACAAACTACTCTTTCTCACTTACGACACAAGTTCTGGGTATTAGATGGAAAAAATCAGGTTAGACGAATCATACGACACTGTGTAGATTGCATTAGACACCGTCCTGTATTACAACACGCAAAAATGGCTGACCTGCCCAAATCTCGAGTCACGGAATCTGCACCATTTTCTCATGTTGGTGTGGATTATTTTGGGCCCTTATATCTTAAGGAGCGTAAATTTAAAAACCGAACTACCATTAAAGCCTACGGGTGCGTTTTTATCTGCATGGCCTCTAAGGCTGTTCATATTGAAATAGTTAGTGATCTAACGACTGAGGGATTTTTAGGTGCATTTGGACGATTTACTGGTCGTCGGGGAATTCCTTCTCATGTTTACTCAGACAATGGTACTAACTTTGTGGGGGCAAATAACCAATTAAAGGAACTTCATGCATTATTTTCATCTAAATCACATCAAAGGCATGTAAATGATTTTGCAGTAGAACGAAAAATAGTTTGGCAATTTAATCCTCCCTTGTCTCCTCACTTTGGGGGTATCTGGGAAGCCGCAGTAAAATCTTTTAAACACCATTTCAAACGCGTAGTTAAAGATCAACTTCTAACATTTGAGGAATTAAACACATTAGCTATACAAATTGAATCTATACTCAATTCACGTCCTTTATGCACGCTATCTAGTGATCCCAATGATCCTAGTGCCCTAACGCCTGCTGACCTTTTGATAGGACGACCTTTCACTAAGATGCCTGAAAAAGATTTGTCCAATGTTCCAGATAACAGACTAAAAAACTTGGAATTTATTACCAAGGCCAAACAGGACTTTTGGGCACGTTGGTCACTGGAGTACCTCCATGAATTACAAACTCGTCAAAAATGGCAATCATCCAAGGGAGAACTCAAACCCAATCAAGTCGTACTACTCATGGATAAGAAACAACCTTGCATGCTGTGGCAGTTGGGAGTCATCACCGAAATCCATCCAGGAGACGATGGAATCGTCAGAGTTGCCACTGTCAAAACGCCTCATGGGCTATACAAACGCAATATTACCTTATTATGTCCATTACCAATTGAAGCTTAAAATATTATAAACAAATCTGACTCTGTAAATTATATTATACCAATTGTAACACACACACATTCTCACTTGCTCACATGCTCGCAACGGGGGGAGTGTGTTTAACGTAAAGTTAAATATTTGAAAATTACCTTTAAAATTGTTTAAGCTTATATTCATGTAAACAAAAAATATTACTACGCGCGACTTCGGACTCATTCGTTGAGATCCGTAGCATCTCGGAAACACGATGGTTGCTGCACATGCGCAGCGCGGTTAGAGGGTGAGACGCCGGCCGACACGAGCCAGCGTGAGTTGCTACAGGCAGTGGTGCTTGAACCTTGGATCTCGTACGACCGCTACCTTTGCTCACGTCTTTGACTAAATTCTTATTACACGCAATTCTGATCATATTATTAATTACGAATACTATCACCTTGTTATATCAATACCTTTTGATTAATTAATCATTCTGGAGTCATTTGTGCAAAAAGGGTAGAATTTAACAGTTAAAATATACATAAACAATACAGTGACTTCGTTTGTGGCCACCGCGGCGTCGGTTTCTACACACAGACTCCCTGCGGTCCTTTGTTCGTTATTCACAGTAAATTCATGCGTGTTACTGACATCAGATATTTTCAATTCAATCAACAATAGTACTATCAAACTAACTAGTCCAGCACTAGATCTAATAAACCAATTAGTCCAGTACTAGGTTTATATAATCAACATACAACTAGTCCAGTACTAGAATAAATCACTGCAATACAAATCAACTAGTCCAGCACTAGTCTTGATAATAATAATAACACTAATATAACTAGTCCAGTACTAGTTTCTAAAACAACAAGCTAGCTTGAATAAATCATAAAATAAACAATTAGTCCAGAACTAATATATAACTACGCATTTACTAATCCAGCATTGGCATTTCGTTTATTGTGGCCACCATTTTGTTAACTCTTCCATTTGTCTTGGCGGTTGAGCTCACCCCGATTGTGTGACGAACACAATTTCTCTCTCACTCTCACAAACATTCACACATACCACGCCCCACATTCAACACTCACACTACACATTCTTCGAGGAGTTTTTCCTTCAGCACTTGCTGGAGGTTTTCTTCTCTTTGGGGTAATAAATTTCTTCTTATTATCCCCAAACCGAGTATATTTATTTAAACTTAACCTAATCCTAAATCTATAAAATAATTAAAATTAAATTGGTATAAGAAATACGGAAATCAAGCATTTTGAAGGGCTTCCGAACAAACATATTTGTTGATACATTTTCAATAAATATATTATTGGGATTTCTGCATCTGGACAAAGCAACATATAATTGTCCGTGCGTAAATAAAGATTTTCTATAAAAAAATCCCAACTTTGTCAAAGCTTTGTCCTTGGGATTTATTAATAGTTATGGCAAATGCTAAAGCTATAGGAAATTGTCTTCGATGAATTACAAATGGTACGGACGAAAATTCTCCAGAGTCTGATATGATGCGTGGAATGAAAGCAGTTTTATCTTTTTTGAGACCAGTTAAAATTAATATTGTAATATTATACTTATATAATTCTAGAATTTTCACTCTAGTTCCGTTGCACAGACCATCTCGTGTACTTAAATTTCTTAATAATATCACAATTGATCCGATTTTTGAAAGTAGTTTATGAACAGGTAAACCGGGTAATGTAATATTGTTAATTTGTTCAATAGGATATTTTAATTGAGTGTTTTCATCAGCTAAATCACTGCCTTTTGCAGTAACGTAATCAATACTTGTATATATTTTCTTCGTAGAAGTGATTTTGCTTAGAATTTTGTTGTTCAAATTATTCACGTCGTCGTTGTGACAACATAAAATAATCTTTGACGATATATTTTCATCAGTAATTATATTATTATTATAAATTTCTTCGCATACATTAAAAGTTGACCATTGAGTTGGTATTTGAAATGATTTAATTTTACCTTCTCCAATTTGTAATAAAAATTTTTGAAATATAATGTCGGATGTACGGATATTTTTAGTTAATTTTAACTTTTCAAAACGATTCCACAAATAATAAAATTTTATGCATTCATTTACAATGTCTTCTCTAGAACCATTTTTAATAACCGGAAAGATTTGTCGAAAATCACCACCTAAAATTATTAATTTCCCAGCAAACGGATCGGTTTCAGTATTGCAACAATCTCTTAATGTATTGTCTACAATTTCCAATGCTTTTATAGGGATCATGGAAGTTTCGTCCCAAATAATCACATCACATTCTCTTAATTTTTTTTTTTCACAATCTAATTTGAATAATGATGCTGTTGAATCTTTCAAATTCAATGGCAATCGAAAAGTTTTGTGGCTGGTCATTCCTCCTAGTAATAATACAGATGCTATTCCTGTCCATGCCATAGATAAAACATTTTTTCCCTCTCCCCAGAAATAATAAATTAGCGCATTATATAAAAATGTTTTCCCTGTACCTCCAGCCCCATCCAGAAAAATCATATTACTTTTTCTCGTTTTTGTGATATGATTAGAAACAATGATTTGTTCTTCATTCAACAAGTTAAAAAGTTGGAGACCTAAATTTTTGTTATTTTGTTTAAATATTTCTTTATCTAATTCTTCAATATTTATTTCCTTTGGTTCTGGTAGTCCAACAATTTTACAACTTGAATTTTCACTTATAAATATGTTGTTTATTTCATTCAGAGCTCTATTTTCGACATTAATATTATAGCCCTCACAGAAGAAAGATTTATATTTATTCCATATAGAATAAGCAGCCGATACTTTATCCGATATTAAAAACCATGCTAAGAAATGCCGCAATTTTTTAGGCATCATAAGTGTACAAGCTTTATCAAAAATCCTAAATACTTGGTCATCATTTTCTATCAAGCCCATAGCATTGGCCGCTTCTTGAAAAGTTGGATATTTAACATCATCATAAGTTTTTAATTCGCAAAGAGATTTAGCCCCTTTTATGTGATTCAAAATTATTTTTAAATAAAAGCGTTCTAGATCCTTTGGGCTAACATTATTTAATCTACCTATTGTTCGTGAGTTTGATTTTCTTTTCGTCCATTCTTTTTTTCTATTGAAATAATAATATTTTGGTATATCAACATATTTTAAATTTCTAGATGTTAAATCTTTTTCGTTTAATTTAAACCAAGCCGTTAATGTGGTTTCATTATTGTATTCTATTGCTTCTGCCTCTTTATATTCTTCAAAAGTTATCATTTGTTGATTTTCAGTATGTACAGCTAGACGTAAAACAGAATGAGATCTTCCTGACATTGGCATTTGGAAAATCCTCCAAGCGGCTTCCGTAGATCCTATAGGTATATCTTGTATCTAAATACTAAGAAATTTCATCGTATACATCTTCAATATTTTCTTCTTTGTTTCCAATTTTAATATAACCTCTATCATATCCTTTATGTAAATATTTATAAATGTATTTAATGCTCTGAATAGAAGAACAATACTCTACATTAATATGACAATTGTATTTTTTTAATAATTTTGGATTATATGAAACTACCATAGAATTATCAACATGAACCTATTTACCATCAATTTTTCCATTATAAAGAAATTTTTGAATTTTATTATCCCTACGTTTATATCTTGGGAATCCGTTCTCCTCAAATTTTGTACAATCACAAAAACTCTTTGGAAATTTGTATCTAGATTCTCCCTTGTCTTTATTAAAACATGCTAGTGTTTTGCCTTCGTGAGGTCCATGAAGCATATGTTTTATGACTAATCGCTGTAGTTCCTCGTCATCTTCCGGGATCTCAGCACTAATAAAATTATCAATATCTTTAGGATTCAACATTTTATTATCATAATCCAACGCGAACAATAAATGAGCGTGAGGTAATCCCCTTTTTTGAAATTCAATTACATATACGTAAGTCATTATATTACCAAACATCTTTCCGTATAAAAGATCAGCTATTAACATACGAAGTTTGATATTAAATATTCTGACTAAAAATGTTGGGATATCGTTAGCGCAAGTGCCAGGAGGAAAATTTTCTAACAATCTCGTTATTTCTGGCCATTTAGGGTTACATGTAAAAGTAATAAATAAATCTGGTCTTCCAAAATTTCGCATTATACATAAAGCATCTTGATATATTTGATTCATATATCTTGGACTTCCTTGGTAACTGGACGGCAAAACAAATACGTTACCCAATCGTTCTTTACACAAAAAATTATTCGAATTATTTGCAGCACTTCCAGTTATATGATCAATAATGCCCTGATAACACGATATTCGTAATTTTTTTTGATTGTACCTTAAAAAATTTAATCTATTAGTCTCAATAACTATATAAGCTTGAATTATATATTGCTGCGTCAATCGACCGCAATACAATATTGGATCAAATTTGTCAGATTTTCGGAACGCCAGTCGATAAGAATAATATTGTAAGGCCGTCAACTGTCTATCAGAATTTTGATTTTGATTCAATGAATGATTCCATCCAATATCACCTGCAGGAAACATAATTGGGAAAGTCATTGGATCTAAGTGAAACGAAAGTTTACTAATACATGTGAATTTTCTTGTATTTTCATCATGTTTCGGATATATACATAAATCAAAATTAGATGGTATTTGTCCATTTTTTGAAACTATCAAAGCAGCACATTCACTTGTTTGAGGTTCGTTATATGTATGCTGTTTTACTTTTATATATTTCAAAAAATATAAATAATATTCCAAGCCTGACGAATTTGTTGACAACTCGTGTAAATGACGGTATTTCAACGCGTAAGGTTTTTTTTTCAAAACCTTAGTTAGTATTACCATATGATCTTTAACTAAATTACTATTTTTTTTAAATCTTTCTTCGACCGATTCAATATCATCATATATATATAATTGACCACAACGGGGAGGTTTTCCATCCTCAATATAAATTGATGGTGGAGTTATATGATAAACTTGTCCATGTATTTTCAAATTTTGTATCCCTTTATTTTCGCTACCAAAATGAGCCTTAAATGTAACGAACGAAAACTGACTGTTGTAATATCTTATCAATTACCGAAAATTCCTATTATAAAGTGAATTCCTTATTTCTCGATCATAATTCGTTAATTGTGGTAATACAATGCTACCTTGATGACAGCGAATCACTTTCGAATATTCAGTTTCCCAAAAAAGGGCATGACAATACTGACATTGGTGATCCATATCTCCGATATCTAAATAAGTTTCGTTACTTACACCTTGTAACGGAATTTATATTTTTTGAAACATCTTTCCGAATTCATAAACTTATTTTGATCCTCATGATTCTTTTTCTTTAAACAACTCATACTCATATTTTGAATTAAATTTCTTTGTCTCTTCTGTTGTAACGTTCGTGGACCCATGTTATTAACCAAGTCTTTTTTTCTTTTATTTTCCAAATGTTTTTCATTTAAATTTTCAACCAAATCATTTTTTCTTTTCGCAGCTCTGGTAGTCACAGACAAAACTTGATCTTTTCGAAGATCATTAATTGTTTTTGAATTTTTTTTATAATAACAGTTTTTATAAGAACTTTTATAAGTCGTTCTAAATAAAATATTACTACAACTACTAACATCATAATGACCATAATCGAACGGACCGGTCAGTTTTAAGATTAATTTATTTTGTAATAAAAGCGAATTAAATATCAGAGGTATTACCATATCATTTTGATATATAATAATACATATGTTGTAAATATCTACAAAAGCCTGTATTTCAATATGCCCACCGAATACTCCATTCTGCCGCATATGATGCGAATAATCTTCTTTATTCCTGATTATTCTATTATGAAAGTCATTTTCCGTCACAAAATTTTTGAATAATTCCCAATTACGATCAATATAATCCACAATTGCATGTCTTAAATATTTATGCTACTTTTGGGAATCGTAGACAAAGTAAGATAAACTCCTAAATAAACAATTTCCATCTGCGTCTACCGTGAGAACCAGGTGAAACCATATGGTCGTGGCGCGCAGGCGCCGAATAATAGGAATTTTATGGGGTTATCCAACTCGTCACTCTAAAAAATCCCTAGGTTATGTCGAGTGCAACAATGTAAGCAATCAACAACAGCTCCAGGGAGATTTTCAGCTAGTTGGTTATCCCCATAAAATTCGTATTTTTCGGCGCCTGCGCGCTACGACCATATGGTTTCACCTGGTCCTCACGGTATATAACATTCTATATTATGCACATAATCCATGTTTCAAACGGTTAAAATTATTCAAAACAGTAAACACAAAAAAAGATACTGAAATACTGAATTTTTTGTTAGAAAATATTTTACTTTCAGTAGATGTATCAAGTCCTAGATTACAGAAACCAATAAAACGAAATTGACACGTTCACTTGAACAATGTTTACAGGCGCACAGCAGCCTTTCAATATTATGTAGCTATCAAGCAGTGATCAAATCTTATGGCGCCAAGCAGCCTTTAACAATTCAGGTGCAAAGTAGCCGTTCAATGCCAGTTAATTACTTGAAATATAACAATAAAAGAAAGATTTTTGATTTATATCTACTCAGAATTTGATATTAAATATATTACTGAAGTATGTCTTTTAACACGTCATTCGTAATGAAAGAATTTATAATATCTTCGGTAGTTTTTTGTTTCTTGAAAACAACATCTACATACATGAACTTCTTTCATTAATAGTATACAATGATTGATATAAGTATTGATAAACCATAATTCACATGATAAGTTAAATCTTAAAATTTCTGTGTTCAAATTTAACTTTTAATGTGTATTTTGCAACAAAACACTGCAGACATGTTCCCTGACCCTATTACATTCATATTTTGATGGCAACCTAGATCAGGTAACCATTACAACCTTAATCAGGTAACCAGACTACCTAGATCAAGTAACCATGGCAACCTCTTTCAGGTTACGATGGCAACCTAGATCGCGTGACCATGGCAACCCCAAGCGCGGAATCATGTCAACCTAGATCGCGTAACCATGGCAACCCCAAGCGAGTAACCATGGCAACCCCGAACAGGTAACCAGACAACCTAGATCGCGTAACCATGGCAATATCGAGCGGATTTCCGTAGCAACCGCGATCTAGGTAACCATGGCAACCTGGATCACGTAACCATGGCAATCCCAAGCAGGTAACCATGGCAACCCAGATCAAGAAACCATGGCCACCTAAATCGAGCGGCATCCATAACAATATCGAGCGGATTTCCATGGCAATCTAGGTCTTCTACATCGGCAGCGGATATTTTAATCTTGTTGTTTGCCTCGGATGCAAGCTCCTTTCGTACGGTTTCCGTCAGCGCGGTAACGGCGAATTTACTAGCCGTGTACAAGCTGACCACAATTTGACTAGGATTTGGTATTTGATGGCCAAGAATACTATGCGATAATATAAAATCCGTGCTCAGAAATAAGATTATAAAAATCTTTAGTTATTATCTGTTTTTAGAAAATCACCTATTCATGTTGATGATGTGACCAGCGACGTCACATACAGCGGCGGTATTATCAATATAATATAATATATATATAATATTTAGAAACATTTGTCTGCTGTAAGTCCTTGTCAGCAGGTGATGCCTCCGATGGACAATGTGGGATACCAGAGACGTCAGCCACGGGCAAGGACAGACGCATGCAAAGCCTCGTCGGGGACGCCTGTATCTCGGTGTCCCATTTAAACGGCCTACGTTCAGCCCGCGGTTCGGGGGAGGGTTGTACCCTCCCTCCCAGCCTACCTCTGCCTCTGCCTCGCCTAGCTACGAAGACTTACCTCCCGAGCCAACCGTGACGTCACGACGCCGGGACATGGGTACTCTTCGGCGTGTGCCGAGCAATTAGCGTCCGGCATGATCAGCGATACCTGGCCGAAGACAGGAATGAGTTGCGGAATCGCCGAAAATTGCCATCTTTGGATCTATCGCTTGCCGAGTCACATCATGCTGTCATACCTTCTCGCTGTTCCTTTACCTTTCCGTTATTGCTTATCTTTTGTAGCATTATCGCTTCTCTCTAGTGCCAGTATTGCTTTTGCTTTCATTTGTATCGCTTCTCTATACGCTACCTTCATATTATAGATTTAATTTAGTTTATTAGGTTCAAGTTAATCGTAACTTCGCTGTGTGTGAGAGTGTGGGTGTGTTGTTGCCGTGCCGTACTGCTGCCGCAGGATTATCGTTGGAGAGCAAGGTAGGCTTCCAGCCAGTACTGCGATCACCCGTCTTTCGCCAATTTTTGATTTATTATAGTCAGCTTTCCTTATCTTTACCTCTCTCTTATTTCGTTTGGATCGGTAGTAGCTTTTTAGTGCCTTTTGGCAGTTAACGGGGGTCGAAGTACTGACTATTAGAACATTAGTGTAGTTTTGGGCCTTTAGCCACCTCCACCTGACTTCTTCTCTTGCCTTGGGAAAGCGCCCTGTGCTCGAAGCCGAAGCTCCGAGTGCCAGCCGCCGCGTGTGAGTGTGTGAGTGCAGGTGCGTGTGTGTACGACTGTCGCCAGTGGTGTGGCCTAAGTGTGTGGTTACGTCGCTGAGTCGACATCGTGCGAATGTGTACTCCCC
>OZ001263.1:7381785-7394285 GCA_963924015.1 Macrophya annulata
TATATATATCTATATATACTAGGGGGGCAAGCCCCCCTGCGTGCGACGCACGCCAACCCCCATGTCCGTTGCATAGTTGTGTAAAAAATATATTATATATAGTAATGTATACACCCAATGCATATGTATATATATATAAAACAAATTCCCACGAAATTCGTTGATGAGGAAATGAGTCC
This sequence comes from Macrophya annulata, assembly GCA_963924015.1. Lineage (NCBI taxonomy): Eukaryota > Metazoa > Arthropoda > Insecta > Hymenoptera > Tenthredinidae > Macrophya > Macrophya annulata. Next base: position 7,381,965 of record OZ001263.1, read on the forward strand.
TCAATTTTTTTATTTCACTTGCGATAAATTTTTGTGCTTGATAACCTCATAATAATTTAAATTCATTGATTCAATCAGTTGTATAAATTCTGAGTATACAGAGTTCTTGTTTACTAATCATATCGCAAAACAATTCTGTACACGATAAACTATCGAAGTATACTTTAAAGGTACGTACAGACCTGCACATTAATGGTTTGAACATGAACATAGCTGCGCTCAGAGTTTCGATTCGACTCTCGATCCAACTCGGACCACGGAGCAGTCGAAAAGCAGACGCTTTTCTCGGGAAACAACGGTATAACTATTGTTGAGCGAAAAAAAGTGTCTGCTTGTCAAATGCTCCGTGGTGTGAGTTGGATCGAGAGTCGAATCGAAACTCCAGGCGCAGCTATGTTCATGTTCAAACCATTAATGTGCAGGTCTGTACATAGTTACAAAGAATTTTTTTGTGTGACATCCGGATTTTAATAATGTTGTAATTTTTGCACGTGCTCAGCGAAAATCTTCAAAGCATAGTGCTCGAAGTCAATCTAAACGATCCAAAAGTACTGAATCTACTCTCCCATTTACCACTACTCAGTTTTTGATGGAAAAAATTAGGCCTGATGATAAATTCATAAACTTATTTTGATCCTTATGTTTCTTTTTCTTTAAACGACTCATACTCATTTGAATTAAACTTCTTTGTCTCTTCTGTTGTAACGTTCGTGGACCCATGTTATTAACCAAGTCTTTTTTTCTTTGATTTTCCAAATGTTTTTCATTTAAATTTTCAACCAAATCATTTTTTCTTTTCGCAGCTCTGGTAGTCACAGACAAAACTTGATCTTTTCGGAGATCATTAATTGTTTTTGAATTTTTTTTATAATAACAGTTTTTATAAAAACTCTTATAATTCGTTCTAAATAAAATATTACTACAACTAATAACATCATAATGACCATAATCGAACGGACCGGTCAGTTTTAAGATTAATTTATATTGTAATAAAAGCGAATTAAATATCAGAGGTGTTCCGATATCATTTTGATATATAATAATACATATGTTGTAAATATCTACAAAAGCCTGTATTTCAATATGCCCACCGAATACTCCATTCTGCCGCATATGATGCTAATAATCTTCTTTATTCCTGATTATTGTATTATGAAAGTCATTTTCAGTCACAAAATTTTTGAATAATTCCCAATTACCATCAATATAATCCACAATTGCATGTCTTAAATATTTATGCTGCTTTTGGGAATCATAGAAAAAGTAAGATAAACTCCTAAATAAACAATTTCCATCTGCTTCTATATAACATTCTATATTATGCGCATAATCCATGTTTCAAACGGTTAAAATTATTCAAAACAGTAAACACAAAAAAAGATATTGAATTACTGAATTTTTTGTTGGAAAATATTTTACTTTCAGTAGATGTATCAAGTCCTAGATTACAGAAACCAATAAAACGAAATTGACACGTTCACTTGAACAATGTTCACAGGCGCACAGCAGCCTTTCAATATTATGTAGCTGTCAAGCAGTAATCAAATCTTATGGCGCCAAGCAGCCTTTAACAATTCAGGCGCGAAGCAGCCGTTCAATGCCAGTTAATTACTTGAAATATAACAATAAAAGAAAGATTTTTGATTTATATCTACTCAGAATTTGATATTAAATATATTACTGAAGTATGTCTTTTAACACGTCATTCGTAATGAAAGAATTTATAATAACTTCGGTGGTTTTTTGTTTCTCGAAAACAACATATACATGTATGAACTTCTTCCATTAATAGTATACAACGATTGATATAAGTATTGATGAACCATAATTCATATGATAATTTAAATCTGGAAATTTCTATGTGTTCAAATTTAACTTTTAATGTGTATTTTGCAGCAAAACACTGCAGACATGTTCCCTGTCCCTATTACATTCATATTTTGATGGCAACCTAGATCAGGTAACCAATACAACCTTGATCAGGTAACCAGACAACCTAGATCGCGTAACCATGGCAATATCGAGCGGGTTTCCGTAGCAACCGCGATCTCGGTAACCATGGCAACCTGGATCGCGTAACCATGGCAACCCCAAACAGGTAACCATGGCAACCCAGATCAAGAAACCATGGCCTAGATCGCATAACTATGGCAATATCGAGCGGATTTCCATAGCAACCGTGATTAGGTTACCATGGCAACCTAGATCGCGTAATCATGGCAACCCCAAACGGATAGCCATGGCAACCCCAAACGGGTAACCATGGCAACCCGGACCAGGTAACCATGGCAACCCAGATCAAGAAACCATAGCCACCTAGATCACGTAACCATAGCAATATCGATCGGATTTCCATGGCAACCGCTAGTAGGTATCCATGGCAACCCAGATCAAGAAACCATGGACACCTAAATCGAGCGGCATCCATGGCAATATCGAGCGGATTTCCATGGCAACCGCGAGTAGGTATCCATGGCAACCCAGGTCAAGAAACCATGGCCACCTCAATCGAGCGGCATCCATGGCAATATCGAGTGGATTTCCATGGCAATCTAGGACTTCTACATCGGCGGCGGCGGTATTATCAATATAATATAGAGAGATATATATACCACACACACACACACACACACACACATATATACACTTATATATATACATATATATACATATACATACCTATACATATACATATACATATACATATACATATACATATACATATACATATACTGTAACATTGCATGTTACAAGGTGCTCGAACTCCTTTAGACGACCTCAATTATGGGTACAGGGAGTGCCTGCGAGACAGACGAATGCGTTAGGGAAGCCACGAGGCTAAGATTCACTCCGAGAGGCGACCGTGACCGACATAAGACTGTAGAGTTAAGACTGATTTTTTTTTTTTCCCTTTTTCCTTTTTTTTCTTTCTTCAGTATCTTTGGATAATTTCTAGAGTTTCGGGGAAAGTTTCTTTGTTCTTGTCGGGCATTTAGTTCAGTGCGTCTCGATTTTTGCGTTAATTTCGGGTGATAGCGGATAGATTTTTTATTATTTTTTTTTTCCTCCTTCGTTGTGCTTCGTTTGGATTAATCTTCGGGAAACCAGCGCGCACGGTGACCGACATGCGCCGAGCCATGGCATCATATGATACACCGTACGGGGATACTCTGTGGGACTTAACGCGGGAAGAACTGTCCCAGTTGCTAACTTCGCTGCACGTTAGCCCAGAGGGCTCGATCGTAGAGTTGCGAGATCGGTATCTGCGGCTCTGGAGACGTAGACAGGGGCAACTGACCATCCCGTGGGAACCCGAGGATGAAACGATTTTCGCTCCGGGAAGAACCATGGAACCTAGCCCAGGGCCGAGACGACCGAGAAGTCCATCACCACCTCGTGTCGCGTTCGCCACTAGTTTCGAGTCACAGCCGGTAACCACGACGACGACCAGTATCGCATACTCGACAGAGGGGGCGGTAATGTCGACTATGTACGGCACACGGGCCACCGCATACGAAACGCGACCCACGGTCAGTCTAGGGCCAGACGAATTCGAGCGTAGGGTCCACGAGACGCAGGGATTTGATAGGGATTACGCAGCCCTACAGGAAATCCTGGAAGGAGGTAGCCCGGAACGGATGCCGCGTAGGTCGACGGCCTACCCCCGTGAGTTGGAGGAGTTCGGTCGTGAATATCAGCGAAATCCGCGGACGGAAGCTCCCCTGAGAACGCTGCCGGACACGCGTGAGGCCGAAGGGTACCGTCGCGACTCGTGGAGAACACACCCAGTAGAAGCTCCGTGGAGAACCCCAATAGATCCGCGGGAGCCGGAAAGGTACGGTCTGGACTACCGTCGAGCTTCCCAGGTAGAAGTGAGGCGGAGGGCCGTAATAGATCCGTACGAGCCGGAAGCTCCACGCAGAACGTTTATAGAGTCTCGCGACTTAGAGGAACGGTATCCTAGGCCGCCAGAAAGGCAAAGAGAGCCAAGAGCGGGCGAGAGTAGGGTAACAGCAGCGATCGAAAACCCCAGATTCGAGAGAGAATACCAGGAGGTACCGAGGGGATGCAGGGGCATGCCAGAGGAAGCACACACCCGGTTGTCGTGCCCAGTACACGGGGATAGGTTAGGGGTAGAGAGGCAACCTCGCGAGTCAGCGTGGCAACTGATGAGCCACGGGCAAAGGGACCGAAGTTTGTCACCAGTGAGACCCCGCCCACCCTCCCAACGCGACGGTAGATCCGTTGGAAGGCCGTGGGAAGAACCCCCCCTAGACTGGACTGAGGGGTACAGACCGGCACACCCAACGTGCCGGGATAGGGCCAAAGAGGTAGTCGAAGCTCTTAGGCGCTGGAACGTGAAGTTTAGTGGAGGTAGCGAGCAAAGCGCAGAAGACTTCCTGAGTAGATTAGATGACTGCCGAAGGTTCACCCCGCTCACAGGGAGGGAAATCATACAATCCTTACCAATTATATTCACGGGTTGGGCCTCCGAGTGGCTGCGAATCGAGCGCGAGAGCTGGTCTAGCTACGAGGACTTTGAGACGGCGTTTAGGAGTTGGTTCGGAGACGAAACCGTCAACAAACGGTTCCGACAGCAAGCCGCGACGCGCACACAGGGGGAACACGAGTCAGTGACTGAGTACCTAACCTGCATCCGAGGGTTATTGCATAGGATGACGCGACCGTACGCACTAGAGGACCAATTGGACCTCGCTCTCGAAAACTTACGGCCCAATATTCGGGAGACCCTAGATAGGTCACAAATTAGGGACTTCCGCGAGTTAGCTCGAGCAGCTACTGCGCGGGAAAGAAATTTAAGTTTATCGCGTGCGTATAGACCACCCCCGGCCCCCGAGGACTCATTCATGAAAGAGCTAGCATGTAGGGCTAAGGAAAAGCCTACCAAGAAAGCTCCAGCGATTGCGGCGGTGAAAGAAGCGACCACGCAAGAGTCGCAGGCATCGGAGCCGGAAAAGTCAGCCCCAAAGTCGAAGCCAAGGGGTGACACGGGTCAAGGGGGGGGGGGGGGAAGATGGCCTTGGAAAAGGCCATTAAAGAGCAAATGGCGGTCATACAGGCCGAAATAGCTAAGTTCGCGGCGGTAGCTGGAACAGACGCGGCGCAACAAGCTACGTCGAATAGAGAAGCGATAGCTAGACAGAATGCGTCGGAACGCCCGATACAAAGTAGGGGAAATACTGCGGGTACTCAGGGAACTGCACCAGCGGGAACACAAAACCCCTCAGCGTTCGACGGAGGGCCGAACGTGACCTGTTTCAATTGCGACCGTCGAGGCCACGTATGGAGAGAATGCCCGGCTCCGAAGAGTCGATTCTGCTATAACTGCGGCATGAAGGGAGTAATCTCCACTAGTTGTCCGCGGTGTAACACGGGAAACGAACAGGGGGAGTCTCGACCGGGGTCAACGGGACACCCTCAATAGAAGTTCAGACCCCCGTAAGTCTAGATAAACCGCGGATAGAATGTCTTCCGTTGCGAACATTAGAACTGCAACCCCGATGGTTTATTACAATTAAGATCGGGAAGACCCAAATGCGTGCTCTCGTGGACACAGGGTCCTCGAGAAGTTTCCTAGGAGCCTCCGGGAGGCAAGTGGCCATTGACAACGGCTTAACATTAGAGCAACCAGCCTTTAATCAGGTCGTACTGGCGAACGGAGAGACCGAAACAGTGGTCGGCGAAATCGTACTACCGGTAGAACTTATGGGGCACCGTCACGAGATATCGTTACGTATCCTTCCTTCCTTGGCGTGGGAGTGTATTTTAGGAATAGATTTTGTTCGAGTTTTCGGGTTGGAAATGTACGGATGGAACGACACGTGGAGACTCAAAGAGGGGCCCGCGACGGCACGCTCGTTTTATGAGGCGGACCCGGGTCAACCGACCGCGAGTCACGAATGCTACAGGATCACCGAACTAACCGCGACGGAAAAGACGGTGCTAGACGAATTTCTCGCGCGAGAGTTACCGGCCGTTACGGGAACATTAGGATTAACTAACCTAGCCGAGCACAAGTTAGACACGCAGGGTCACCCGCCGATCAAGCAAAGGTACTATATGGTTTCCCCAATAGTACAAGCGGCGATACACGACGAGGTAGACCGAATGTTAGCCGAAGGGGTGATTGAACCTGCCCAAAGCGCGTGGTCGAGCCCGGTAGTAATGGTTAAGAAGCCGAACGGCACATATCGTTTTTGTCTAGACTTCCGAAAAATCAACGAGGTGGTCAAGAAAGACGCGTACCCGATACCCTATATTAACGGGATTTTGGACAAACTACGGGCCGCGAAATACATTTCGACAATTGATTTAAGTCAGGCATACCATCAAATCCCGTTACACCCGGAGAACAGGGAGGTTACGGCTTTTACAGCACCCGATAGAGGGTTATTTCAGTTTACGCGGATGCCTTATGGACTCACCGGAGCCCCAGCTACGTTTCAGCGTCTCGTGGACAAATTAATCACGCCCGACATGGAACCACACGTGTTCGCGTATTTAGACGACATTATTGTAGTCACGGAAAATTTCGTCAAACACGTGGACTGGCTGAAACGTGTCTTCAACCAGATAGCAAAGGCTGGTCTTACGTTGAACCCGGATAAATGTGAATTTTGCAGAGACGAAGTTAGGTACTTGGGATTCAGGGTGAACAGCGAAGGATTACAAATCGACCCCGATAAGATTGAGCCGATTGTTAGTTATCCGGCACCCCGGAACTTGAAACAATTGCGACGGTTTCTAGGGATGGCCTCGTGGTACCGCCGTTTTATCCCAGCGTTCGCGAGCTCCTCGGAGCCATTAACGCGCTTGTTACGCAAAGATAAACGGTGGGAATGGGGCGAAGCACGACAGCAGGCTTTCGAAGAATTAAAATCCTCGTTAACATCCGCTCCGATTTTGTCATGTCCTGATTTTAGCGTACCTTTTATAGTACAGACGGACGCGAGTGACTTCGGCATAGGGACGGTATTGACGCAGACTGTCGGTACCGAAGAACGAGTCATTGCCTACGCGAGTCGAACCCTGTCCGAAGCCGAGCGAAAGTACTCGGTGACCGAGAAAGAGTGCTTAGCGGTTATATGGGCTATAAAAAAGTTTCGCGCGTACCTTGAGGGTTATCATTTTACGGTGATTACGGATCACAGCAGCCTCCGTTGGCTGCACAACCTGCATAATCCGACCGGTCGCCTCGCGAGGTGGGCCTTAGAGCTACTAGAGTACGACTTCGAGGTTATACATCGTAAGGGGGCCTTGCACCACGTGCCAGACGCGTTGTCACGCATGTCGAGGCGGAAGACCTCGAGCCCGCACAATTAGCCACGATTAACGCAGCGCAAGATCCGTGGTATATCAAGAGAGTCCGAGACGTACTAGCGTCACCGAAGAAATTTAGAGAGTGGTCGGTCTTTGAAGGCCGCCTGTATTATTATCGGCCGAATCCAGCCACTGAGCCAGTGGTGGAGGAGCTTAACCCGTGGAAGATGGTTCTCCCCGCGGAGTACCGGGCGAGGGTATTCGAAGAGTTACATGTAGACCCACAGGCCGGACACCTAGGGGTCGAAAAAACCTATGCGCGCGCTAGGGAGGAGTATTATTGGCCCGGCATGTTTAGAGATATTGTGGTAGCCATTCGAAGGTGCCAGCAGTGTCAGCAGTGCAAGGTCGAACAAGCCCCTCCCGCCGGGTTAATGGGGGAGCGTATTGTAGATGAGCCGTGGGCTGTCGTGGCGGCTGATGTCATGGGTCCCTTTCCTCGAAGCCGCGCAGGCTACGAGTATCTGCTAGTCTTCGAAGACCTATTTACTAAATGGGTAGAGTGCGCGCCGTTGCGAAAATCCAACGGGAAAAATATTATCGCAGCCTTCGAGGATTTAATCCTGTCGCGATGGGGTACCCCGGAGGTATTCCTCACCGATAATGGTACGGAATTCGCGAACAAGGCCATCGATGACATGTGTGCCGAGTACAACATTGCCCACGCCCACGTGCCACCGTACCATGCGCAGGCCAACCCGGTCGAGAGGGTGAATCGGGTGTTGAAAACTATGATTACGGCGTATATCGAACGCGATCACCGCGACTGGGACCTACACCTGCATGAATTCCGTTTTGCGTACAACTCTGCGGTGCACAGTTCCCTGAAAGTAAGCCCGGCGTTCTTGAACCTCGGCAGGGAACCGAAGCCGCGAGTGCAACTACGACGATCCGAGGAGGGTCCGGCAACCATCCCGGAACCTAGGCCGAGCAAATGGGCCGAAAGGATGCTCCGGCTGCAGGAACTACGGGACCTAGCAAGGAAGCATTTGCAGAGCGCGCGTATGCGACAGGCACATTATTATAATCGCCGACACCGTGCCGGCCACTATAACGTCGGCGATCGCGTATGGAAACGCAAACGTATTCTATCTTCCGCGGCGAATTACGTTGCCGCGAAATTAGTGCCGAAATTTGAGGGCCCGTACACCATCACGCGGGTGGTCTCACCCGTTGTATATGAGCTCGAGGATGAAACCGGCCGTACGATCGGTCGCCACCATATTAAGGATTTTAAGCCGTACGTCGCGACAGAGGCCGACGCCGAAGCTAGTGACTCCGGGAAAGCCGAAACGTCTGAAGGAGAGGAGTAGGGACCTTCCGGGTATCTTTCTCTCTTCTTTCTGGCTATTAATTTTACTCTTTTTCTCGGGTTGGGGTAGTTTGAAGTTAGGGTCTTAGAGGAAAGATTACGACTGGCCAGACGGAGTTGTTTTCTTTTATTTTTCTTTGAAGTCTGGCGACGACCCGTAGAGTAACGCTGAACCACTAGACCCCGAATAATGTGTAGGGCTTCCTTGCAGTCCACGAAGGTGCCCTGAGGGACGAATTGGTCAAGACCGCCAGTAAGGACCTGATGGCGAGCCTAAGGGACGGCAACAGGCCGGTTCCCGAGCCGTTGGGGAGGGATCCCAGGTACATCCCAATGGAGCCCACCGAGGCGGTCGCCGCTCCCCCGAGGGAAGACGACGAAGTCGCGCGCCGGGACCACGAAGCCCAAGACAAGACCCTACGGTCAAACGAGGCTCAACGAAGAGCGGACGAGGCCCAAAGAGTGGCCGACGAGGCCCAGCGAGTCGCCGACGAGGCCCAACACAAGGCCAACGAGGCCCAACAAGCCGCCCTGGAGGCTCGACGAAATGCCGACGCGGCCCGGGAGGAAGCGCTAGGGGCTGTCCTAGCTCACATGGCCGCCCGTGCGGCACAGGCCACCAGAATGGCCAGCTGCGGAGCCGTGAAGATCCACGAGCGACACGAGGCCCCTACCGAACCGGAGGCTAGTCCTCAAGCCACAGCCCTGGAGGCGTACCGGAGAGCGCAGACCACGTGCTGGAACTGCCAGAAAGCGGGACACACGTCCAGATTTTGCCGAGCCCCGCGAACCGATTTTTGCCACCTGTGTTCCATGCCGGGGGTAACCACCTCGAGGTGCCCTAATCAAAAATACGCGTGGCACTTGCGGCTACTGCACGACCGAGAAGAGGCCCGAGCTAAGAAGGCGGCGGCAGGGGAGTCTGGTCCGAGGGCCCGGGCCCACTAAGCCACGTGGCTTCCCCGAACGAGGCCGTGAGGCTCTGTGCGTCTGGGACAAGTGGTCTCGCCGTACTGTTTGGAGTGTGATAAATTTTCTTTTTTTTTGTTTGTTGGTTCCTCAGTGCTTGTTAGCTTGTTTTTGTTTTCCTCTTTTTTTTCCTTCTTCCTTAGTACAGACTATCCCCGGCCCTGAGGGCCCATACGTGGGGACACTTAGGACTAAGATGCGCGATCATGGACGCTACAGTAGTATATAAAACCTTTAGTTGGTAAGAAGTTTAGAGTAAGAGTGTTTGTATGCGGGTGTGTCCGGATGGGACCGCTCGAACCGCCCTAGGGGCCTTCCTTTTTAAGCATTAACGCTTGGGTTTCTTTTTTTGGGTTTATAAAATAATTTTTTTTTTTGTTGTTGTTTTGTTTGTTTTTGCTCGGTTGGTTCGTAGTCTCTTATGTTGTTTTTTTTTTGAGGTTATGTTTTTGAGTAAGGTAGTCCATTACTTTGGTCAGGATTTTTTTTTTTTGCTCAAAGCGGTTCCAGAAAATTTTGTTTTCTCTTCTCTTTTCTCTTTCGCTTTTCCTTTTTTTTCTGGGTCTTCCTTTTCCTTGTTATCTGGTCCGATAAAACATTTTTTTTTGGCCACATATTTTTTTTTGTTGCGTGGGTTAGTTGAAGTTTCATTTGAGGAGTCGAACCCTCCTCCCAGTTTTGCTCTTCTGCCTTCTGCAGACGGGAAACGGTAGACGATGACTTACAAGGAACACGGGTTCCCCTAACATTTGTTCTGCCTCCTAAAGGGGCGTTTAACTTCTGTGATATTAAGCCAAAGTAATCGGGCTCCGTAGAGCCGATAGACGTAAGATACGTGGTGCGCGGCCGCCACTCGGAGTTCGGCCCGTGGGTCAAGTTAGCTTGCGCTTTCGTCCCAGTGGTCCGTCTAAGGGGGGGGGGGGGGGGGGGGGGGGGGGGAGTTGTAACATTGCATGTTACAAGGTGCTCGAACTCCTTTAGACGACCTTAATTATGGGTACAGGGAGTGCCTGCGAGACAGACGAATGCGTTAGGGAAGCCACGAGGCTAAGATTTACTCCGAGAGGCGATCGTGACCGACATAAGACTGTAGAGTTAAGACTGATTTTTTTTTGTTTTCTTTTACCCCTTTTCGCTTATGTGGGAGACACGGCCAATAAGGGTCGGCGACGAGGCCAAGGACGAGCCACGACGTAACGGTTCAAAACCTCCGCCATCTACGCCGAGGAAAGCATCCCGATTCAGAAATCTGGATGCGGGGAAGTGCCAAGGGTACGCAGCAACGAGGGAATAGGTGGTGGAAGAGATTCCCGCCACCCCGAAGAGTCTGCGGACCGTGATCCAGCTACGAGGGTCTTCTGCGCCACGACGAAATTTGAATTCCCGCTAGGAACACCGTGACGCCGCCATCCAGGCGATCCAGCGGTCAATCACAAAATCGATACTCGACTGCGTAATGAGGGTGTGCGTACCCTCGGCGCCATGCGGTCTACACTCACTCTGTCGTAGGCTACCTTAGAGTACACTCGAGTGCGAACCTTTAATTTTTCTCTTATTGTTACCGCTACTGGTTGTGTAGTTAGCCGTTTTTTTTTATTTGGAGAGTGTGTCTGTGAGTGGACCTATCGAGGGAATTGAGGAATACCCCCGAGGGACTAGTCATGAATTACGGCCGCGAAGCCGTTTTATTTGTGAGGTGGCTGGAAGACGGTAAGCGTTAGCTCACTCTACCCACGTCTTGTTTGAATCCGGCAACGGCCATCCGCCATACTGCCTTGCTTGAAGCCACGAGGCTCAATAACTGATTGGGATCAAATTAAACCGATCTCCGAGCCGGTAGGCCGTCACCTGTGTCCCAGTAGGCCCTAGTGATAACAAGTCGTCGCGTGAGAATTAATTTTCATGAGAAAAGTAGATGTAATAGTCGAGTGTAGTCCTGTACCCTCGCACGTGAGTGTGAACGAGACAGCCTTAGTCGGTCGCTGTCGCTCTCTCTCTCCCTGGCAGGAGGAGAGACAGCCGAAATAATAAGTTCGAGCCGTTAGAGTCAGTAGGACCTCCTGGTCAGGATACCTTGTGGTAAAACGTTAGTTTGTCAGTATTGTTAGCCCCCGAGGCAGGGTTAGATTAAGTAGGTTACATCTTAGTACCAAATTTAGGGGATAAAATAAAAGAATAAGTGGTGTAGAATAAACGGTGGTCGGTGACTCAGAGGCCTAGCTTCAAATAATCCCGGCGGGTTTGCCTAGCAATAGCCGGGGAATATCATTGGAGTCCTTTCTTTCCTTTTCTTTATGCATTATTATTACCGTTGATTTCCTTTTTTTTTGTTATCAATTGTCAATGCCACCGAGTAACATAAGGTTAGGTAAAAATCACTATTATTTAGATGTAAGAGGCCACGAGGCCAAGATTTGTTGAGCTAGTCTGTTAATTCTTTTTGTTGTTATTGCTATCCTACGTGGAAGCCTGATCTAGTCATCGATTATTAATTGTAAAGCTCACAGATTCGTAGCTTAGACCCCGAGGGGTGAGATCCTTGTCAAATCGTATTAATCTTCTTGTTTTGGTAAATAAACCGCATTTCTTTTGTTAAACTAGCAAAGCACGAGTTGTTACTGCGGCACGCCAATCCCTCAACTGATCCCGACCCCTCTCCGCGGTACTGCAGTTAGCCGCTGCTGATACTGGGTACATTG
>OZ001263.1:7395488-7402988 GCA_963924015.1 Macrophya annulata
TATTGATTTATGAATAATAACTGAGAGTTATACATAATTTCTTTATTTACCTTGATAAAACCTTAAAGATTGTTCTTATAATGCCACGTCGTAAAATTGATCGTACTGTTCAAGAACAGGAGGAGTTTCTACGCTTACGCAAGGAACGAAATAATGAAAACCAACGCCAGCGTCGTAGGCAAAATGAATTTAATAATTCCAATTTCCCTGTAAGCCAAAATCTGGATACACACGCTCTTAGTAATAGTGAACGTCAACGCAGGTTTAGAGCAATGCATGGAGAGTCATCTAATATTCAAAATGCTAACGTTGAACGTTTGGATGAAATTTCTGAGCACTATATCGGAAGCATGGAAATACTATGTATTCATTGTGGTGCAAGACACTTTTCACAAGAAAAGGTGGCCAATAAAGGTAATTCGTTCAATGATTGTTGTAGTCACGGCAGCGTCCTTCTTAATGTGATGCCTGATTTCCCTTTTGAATTTCGTGAACTGTTTGAGGCTAAACATCCGAAATCAAACGATTTTTATAAACGTATAAGATGCTACAATAGCTCTTTTTCTTTTGCTTCGTTCAATGCCAATCTGTTTAATTTTGGCGCAAGACGACCTGGACCGTACTGTTTTAAAATTCAAGGTCAGATTTATTACCAAGTTAACACATCACTGTATTCAGCTTTGAATGAACCTCCGAGTTATGGTCAACTTTTCATAGTTGATTTGAGCAAAGCACCGGAACATCGCTTGAGACACAATTTTGAACTCGACGACGAAATTGTGCTGATACTATATCGAATAATGCGACAGTACAATATATTGCACAATCATATCAAATGATGGGTGAAGAATTAGAAAATCAACAGCAATTAGCATTGGAGAATAATGAATCTGTCCCTGAGCTTAGTATACTATTTACCTTAAAGCCAGGTGTGGATCGACGTTGGTATAACTTTCGAAGAACTAACGAAGTGGCTGCCGTATTTTCTACGACTGCTGATGGAGAGATCCCGAAATCTTAAGTATGTATTCGAAACAGAAATGTTAAAGTTCTGCAGCAAGTCAGCAGTATGGATCCAAATGTTGAGCCTTGGATCTATCCCCTATTCTACCTATGTGGTTCTCAGGGTTGGCGTCGTAATATAATGCGTTTGAACAGCACTCGACGTGTCTCTAGATTAGCTTACGTAAAGTACCGATTGAGTATTCGTAACGACTTCAATCCTTTCATTATGGGTCGTCGGTTGTTCCAGCAATGGGTAGTTGACAATTATGTAAAAATTTAGAAGGATCGAATAGAATACTGTAAAGGGCACCAAAAAGAATTGCGTGCAGAATCATATAACGGGCTTGTAGATTACTTGCAAAATGCTGCAAACGATGTTAACGGTCGGGTTGGAAAAATGATTATACTACCCTCGTCATTTTCACCGCGCAATTAAAAAAATGTCCTCCACGGTAGCGACGGTAGTGAGTTCAAAATGAGAATTACCCTTATAAGTATGTAGAAAGCATTCTTCAAATAAAATTATTAACATTTCAATATAGTTTATGATTAATTTTCGAATATTAAAGTATTGTAATGAAAAAAAAATTTAATGATAAAAATTTTTAATATTTTATGTTATCTGTACTTATAAAATAATCGAATATGCTTGGTTTGTATTGTTTCAAGGATAAAAACATTAAAATAAATCGGTTTTTACATAAAAAATCGGGTTTTTATTATTTTCAATATGACGGACCTTTTTGATCAATTTATGCATTTGAGAGGTTATTTTACATCGACAAACAAAAAATTAGTTTCAAAATTGTACGAAAACGTTATCGTAGAGAAAGAAAATAATTTTGCGAAAAATCGCCTGTTTCAAACGGTTATTATAAAGATTTCTACTTGTCATTTTTTCCGATTATAGCCATTATATAGCTATATAATGCGACCAGATTTCTTTCCAATCGCTCAAGCCGTTTTTGAAAAAAATTTTTTTTTTTGATTTTCTGTTTTTTGTGGGTTATTCAAAAACCAATGTAGATAAAGATTTGGAACTTGCAAGATCAACGTATCTTATTAGTACGCTTATCGTCCTATGGCCTTTGTCATTATAAAAATTGAAATAATTCAAGGAAGAAAAATAATTAATAATTAATTTTTTCAAGTATTATAAATGCGAGTTCTGAAAATTTGACTCAGACGCGCGCGAAGCGCGCGTATTGAGCTAGTATGTATATAAAACAAAGAATCTGAGGCAAAGCTCTCCAATATACGTAAACGAGGTATGGAGAAGAGATCAGACTCATACCTTATAAGTTAGATATTATGTTTAGGAAGTAAGTAAAAATTAATTAATTTATGAATCGAAGCATAATTAGATCCGACAGGCTAGATAGTCGCAGCAAACCGGCGGATCTTCACCGACTTTCTTCAAAGAGCTAAAGAATTTGCTATATCGCAGTAGATAGGTCAGAAATCCGCAGATAACAAGCCAGTTACGACGATGATAACAATTCTTTGTGAAGTGTTTACTGATTACTATGGCAGAAGGCAGGCTTAATAAGCAAACCGAAAAATAACTTTGATAACGGGAAAGACTTTTGCATGGGGCCTCGTTGGTGCCTAGTCAACGGGGTCCCAGCGTGAGCCGGCAGATGGCAGGCGCGCGCCACGAGTTTCTTTGATTATGCGTTCAGATGAAGCGCATGAAGGCTTATAATTTAAAGAGATTTATTAAATATTTGAAAAATAATAAATATTAATTTTACGACCGTTACAGACTTGCTAACGTTTATACAGGGTGGTCTTTTTCAATTGCCCCAGGCAAGAACCAAGCAAGATAGTGAAAAATGTTTCAGACAAAAGTTGTATGGTTCCGAGGGGGTCATTCGATAATGCTATGGGTGTTGAATTTTCAGAGGGTTTTATGGATTTTTTTTTTTTTTTGAGGTATCTTTCGATTTTTAAATGGGAGTTCCTATTTTTCAGTGCAAATTCACGATCTGCACAAATAATACATTATTTTTGTAGGAAACTTTTTTTCTGAAAGTTCAATTTGCCATCATAAAATAATAAAATAGTAATAACGTTACAAACCTCATAATATAATAACATTCTTAAAGTGAATAATGAATTTCCAAAATGACTTGCCATGATTAATCAATAAAAATAAAAAACTTTTAACTCTTGATATTTTGTTCTTTGACCGCATATTTTTAATGGAAAAGTCTTTTGTTAATGTAAAAAGATAATCTTTCAACCAAAACAAGGGTAAGAAATTGAATTTTTAGAAAAAAAAGTCCCCCACAAAAGTAATGTATTTTTTTGTGTAGATTATGAATCTGTACTAATTAACTATGGGAGTTCTTATTTAAATAAAAAAAGTTACCTCATAAAAATCCCATAAAATCCTATAAAAATTAAAAACCGATAGCATTATGAAATGTTCCCTTTGGAACCCTTCAAGTCTCATATCAAACTTTTTTTCGTATCTTTTTTAGTTTTCGAGATATTCGCCTGGGGCGGCCAAAAAAGACCACTCTGTATACAGAGTAATTGCTTTCAATTTTTCCCTGGTCGATATTAACCAAACCAAAAGAGACAGGGAAAAATATTTCGGACAAAAGTCGCAGGGTTCAGAGAAAGAACGAAGTTGGCATTATTAAATTTTTCATTGGAGGCGCTGTCAAGGTTAGGGGAAGGTCAACTTTTATGTTTCAAATGAAACTACATATTTTCCATCGCGGAATCGGATAGGATATTCAATCCTTCGTAAGAAAACATTTCAGCCAACATTTTGTAAAGTTGGGTGATATGGACATAGCGGCTGTTTAAGGTTCATGCAATCGCTTGTTATCGGTCAAATGATCTACCGTATGTTTATTGGTATAGGTAATCATTTACTGATTCTTCTGATTTACATCGTAAGGTCATAACCCAGTATTTAGGTAAATTCCTAATGCCAATTGAAATCAAAATAAATAATTTTCAATAGAAATCGCGCGAGTACATTTGGTCGATAACACGCGGTTCCTCGAACCTTGAACAGTCGCTATCTCGGCAGCCCTTAACTTTGAAGAATTTCAGCCAGAATGTTTTTTATGCGAAATTGAATGTCCTATTCGATTCCGGATTAGAAAATATGTAGCTTCCTTTGAAAAACCTAAATTGACCATCCCCTGACCACAAGAGCGCCGCACCGAAAAATCCAATAACGCCAACTTCTTTCCCTCTATCGCTAAACCCTGCAACTTTTGTCCGAAAAATTTTGTCATATCTCTCTTGGTTTGGAAAATATCAGCCTGGAGAAATTGAAACCAATCACACTGTATATTTTTCATAAAATATATATTTTCGATAAAAATGTAAAACATCAATTTTTTGTTATATTGATACAAAATTATGTAGAAAATATTTAATGAAATAAACATTGTTTGATTTTCTTTAAGCATTTGCCCCTGGACCCTCTCTACCTTCCCTTACCGCCCATACCTAATAATTTTAAATAAACAAGTTCAGACAAATTTTGAACTAATAGACTAATATACTTATAGACTAAAAGACTTGAATTATACTTCTAATAGTCGTGCAATATCAAAATTGAACTACTCTGATCTTTTTTCACACGTCAGGGTATAGCATATTAAACTTAACAGCGTTCGAAAGGCATCCACAACTCATACCACACGTTGGATTAGCTATAACTCTCTAAACAGTCATCGCAAGAAGGTTAGATCACTTAGGAAAAAATGGCAAACCTACCATGGATAAATAATAATCGTGTTGACTATACGAGCTGCACAATTAAACTGATCCGGTAATTCAATGATCCTGGAAACCACCAATCTACGCAATAACGATACCATATCGGCGCTTACCAGGATCTTACTCGATTATACGCAAATGTGCCATACACAATGCAAATAAGAATTCGTTAAATAATCGAAGAACCCGTGAAATTCTGGAGTACACCGCTATACCATTACACCTTGCTAATTACCATATTGCTAGCATAGATGTGACTATAGGTCACCCTTTAATAAAATTATGGTCTGAAAGTTCCTATACTGGCATCTACCGAACCCAAGATAGACTATAACATTCACAGAAATCTTGTTGGAAAGACATCCGGCCTAATTAGTTCGGATTACGTAATACACACACTTCGATCCATTGTGCAGCTGATTACTTTTTTCTTGTGAAATTCTTAACTCCGTGGTAATAATCAAATCGAGACTAGCCAATTATATATGGTATGCTTGCAAGGTGCCTGTCTATAACCCAAGGGAGTCCTCAAATCCGTGCATTAGACTTTACAGCGTTCGCGAGATGAACACTACTCATACGATATGTTGGATTA
The DNA here is from genome assembly GCA_963924015.1 of Macrophya annulata. Classification (NCBI taxonomy): domain Eukaryota; kingdom Metazoa; phylum Arthropoda; class Insecta; order Hymenoptera; family Tenthredinidae; genus Macrophya; species Macrophya annulata. Next base: position 7,400,839 of record OZ001263.1, read on the forward strand.
GCTACGCTCAAATCGATTTTACGAGAGATATAAAATCGTATGCCTGGGACTATTGACGGCATTGAACAGGTCTGTCGGTTCAATGATCCTGGAATGTGCCAATTTACACCATGTCAATAGCCTACCGGTGCTTACCAGTACCTCGTTGACTTTAAATGTACTGCCTTTCAGGATTTTTCAGGCCGCAGACTAACTAAAAATCTATAACTGTAAAAGATCAACTGTGGAACCGGTGAAATCGATGCTTAGGATTCATATGCCCGTGACTATTGACGGCATTGAATAAGTTTGTTGGTACAATGATTCTGTAATCTGCCAATTTATCCAATGTCAATAGCCTACCGGTGCCTACCTGTACCTTATTGACTTTGAGTGTACTGCCTTCCAGGATTTTCCAGACTGCAGACTAATTAGGAATTTATATCTTTAAACGAACGACTATGAGGCCGGTGAAATTAATGCTTAGGGTTACATGAATCATCAATAAAACTAGTCACGATCAAGCGTTTCAGTAGTTTACTTTACTATACAGAATGTTTATTTTTTTTTTGAAATTCCCCACGGCGATATCTTGAAAACTAATCACGATACAAAAAAATCCCAGGGGTGGTTAACCTTGTAGGCTATCAAGAGGGATAGAACATGGTGCAGCAATATCTGTAGTAGGTGAAGATGCCAAGGCCAGGGAAAGGTTAACGCGGTTTTTTGAAATGCAATGGCATATTTTTCTTCACGGAATTTGAAAGAATATCAAATTTTGCACATAAAAGTACTGGCATACATATTGTCTAAAGTTAATGACTGATGAGATAAGAAGTGGGCAAGTTAGGTTGTGAAAAGGGGGACTCAATATACCTGAATATTATTAAAAATAATTTAAGGTCAACTTTGGGTCATGAATATTATTACTGTCATTATCATGACTATAGGATTACATCATGACCCATAGCTGGCTTTAAATTATTTATAATATTGTTCGGGCAAATCGAGTCCCCTTCTTAGAACCTAACTGGCCCACCTCTTATCTCATCAGCCATCAACTTGTGACTATATGTATGCCAGTACTTTTATTATGTGCAGAATTTGATGTTCTTACAAATTTCGTAAATACAAAATATACCATTCCATTAAAAAAAAAGCCAAGTTAACCGTCCCCTGGTCTTGCCGTATCCACTTACTACAAATATTGCTCCACCATGTTCTGTCTCTCTCGATAACCTATAAGTTTTATCCGAAGTATTTTCTCGTATCGTGATTAGTATTTGAGATATCGGCCTGGGGAACTTCAAAAAATTCGCCCTGTATACTATATAGATAACTTCGCAAAGTGTTGATGGAATTTAGTTTTCTAATTAGTCTGTTATGTGCAGAATTTTGGCTAGCAGTGTGTTCAAAATCCATAAAATCCTGGTAAGCACCGTTAGGCTATTGCGATTGCGTGGATTGGCAGTTTCTAGGATCATTGAATTTACAGACCCGTTCAACCATGTCCGCATAATCAATATGCGTATTATTCATCTATTATGAAATCAGCATTACCATTTATTTCTCCTGAGGCATTAGATTCACTCGTGAAAATTAATTGAAGTAGTAATCCGACTTGTTTACGAGTAGAAAACGCCGCGAGAACGTTGTAAAATGTTATGCACGCATATAGTTATATTGAGAAGCTCACATGGCTCACTGATAGTGTTTAATCATACGGAATGCGTTATTAGCTATTCTTGATTGCAATGGATTCTGATCCACTAGTATTAATTAATAGGGGCTCATCTGTCAGAAAAGTCATTTATTATATTGTTGAGCTTGACATTGCATTTCATGCGTTGTGGAAGAATTTTTAATTATTGACATTCCTACAATTAAAATAATAATTTCATAATCGTGATAATTTAAAGTGTATCGCATGGTCATGCAACGCGTCGCCATTGGCAACCTATATCGATGACGTCAAAATGTTACATCCGACACGCAGGAGTCGACAGTACCATAGCTCTTGATTGAATAAAATTATTACTTTTGAAGTTGAAGATTTTTTAGAATTAAAAGATCCATAGTATATTCCTCGACTAATATAGTATATAGGGCATTCCATGACATCTCGATCAAGATTCTAAGTCGATGGCTGAGATTGGTTCGATAATTTTTTG